>JAWZYV010011617.1:0-55000 GCA_038373885.1 Cheiracanthium punctorium
ATATTATGTAAGGTATTGTTTTAATTATGAATTAACATAAAGTATTAAACCTGATAGCGCTTATAAACTTACTTTTTCCCATTTTTCTCTATTAAAA
Source organism: Cheiracanthium punctorium (assembly GCA_038373885.1). Classification (NCBI taxonomy): domain Eukaryota; kingdom Metazoa; phylum Arthropoda; class Arachnida; order Araneae; family Cheiracanthiidae; genus Cheiracanthium; species Cheiracanthium punctorium. The sequence goes on from JAWZYV010011617.1 coordinate 98, forward strand.
TTAATTTTTATTTGAATGAAATGTCAATCCCGCGGGATCCCGCAATCTCATGCATAAAAGACTTAGGTAAACCAAATTTCATGGTGCAACGGTGCTGGAGTTTTTCAACCTCATAAACACATACCAACATTCATTTTTATCTATAACCAGTGTTATTATATATACCAGTCTCAAATAAAATCCAGTTTCAAATCTAAGCCTCGCCAAAGTGCCAACATACGCCATTTTGCAAGAGTTTTTTCAGGGAATCATTCGAAGCATTGACTTAGCAGCAATCAATATGGGAAATGGTTCGAACGCCAAAGAGTAAAGCACGCATTTATTTGAAAAGTGGAATCCCTTAATACAGCCGAATTTTTTAACCTTCTCACTCCGGCGGTAGAACAGTTGTACCGAAAAATAAATCTGACTGAAGAACGGCGCTGGTACAAATGCCTTACCAAGGACTTCTTTCCCCTCTTTTGACAGGGAATCCATTCACCCTTCATGGAAGATGGATAAGAGATTCCCGCCTCTAGAAATTCCTTTTCTTATGCTGTGGGAGTCAGGCGTGTTAATAGATAATTGACTGGGGAGAAAGTGGTAGTCAATTGACCGGCATTGAGCATACAGATTTGTATTTTGCTTGCGGACTGTTGTGGTCAGTGATATTTGCCCCAACCTACCAAACAAAAGGCAAGGCGTGCTCTTCACCTGAGAAGTAGGGGAATGAAACCTTATAGATTCCGCCGCTTTCTAGGACAAAAATCCTCATATGTGAGCTGGGGTGAAATAGGTTAAAATTATCAACTATAATGTGCTTTATTCATCGTTACTCCGATGTACTAAATGAGAAGATTTCAATTTTCTGAAATTTGGCGGAATTCCCCCAACTTAAACAATACTAATGTCTAATACTAATATCTAGTACTAAAAACTAATAGTAATCTAAAAATTTGTCGCAAACAAATGTGTCAAATTAAAACGATTGACATTTTCTTATTAAAGGAGAGTTCAAACTCATAAGGATAATTTTTCGTGTAATTCCCGGTTATTGTTATTTTCCACAAATTTCAGTGTAATTTTAAAATGCATTATTGAGGATGTAAAATGAAATTAAATGTTTTGAATGTAAGCATTGTCTAATGATTCAGAACTCATGTAAGCAACACTTTACACATTTAACCATCCATTATAAGATTTAATTCTTATAAAATAGAAATATGAAAAGCTTTCTTGATCTATTACTCAAAAATTCGAGCGTCAAAAGTAAAAATAAAGTTAGATAGATGCTGTGCAATTGTTCCTTGATGTACCGACTATGTAATCCAATACTGCGAGAGGCGTAATGTAGAAAATTTCCATCGCGATTCTTTACCTAAGACAACTAAAATTATAGCGATATTTTATATGGAAGCTAGCGGAATTCTTAAACTACCGTCTTTTTATGGTGAACCAGAAATGTTTTTCTTGTTTCGAAAAACATTACATGCGGTGTTTCTGTTTCTTTCAGCCTCGTCATACCTTGCATGTTTATTTAGAAAAATTTAGGTAAATTGATAATGACTTCAATTTGATGAAAGACATTTTAATTAGTGTATTTAAATCTACTCATACGTCAAGTAAAAAGCAATTTTATTGTTTTATTATTATGCACAATACAAGGAAGTCTGCGCTATTTATTTCAATTATACAAAACATTTTTACTATTTTATTTGAAAATACTTGCATGACAAGTAAATTTTGCTACAATAAACACTAATAGATTGTATTTTCTTAAAGATTTTGGAGTTTGTGTAGTATACTGCCAAAATATGCAAATGATTGCAGAATTCGAACGATATTTTTTCCCCTTAAGGACTGGTACTTGCCGTCAAGCATTCGTCACTACAGCGATCCAAAGTATTGGCCATTTCATTATGGGGCACATTGTAGGCAATCAAACGTTACCCACTGTGAAGGAGCGAACAAGTTAACACACATCCGGAAATCGCATCCGGGCTAAGATGCGATTGAACGATTCGTTAGCTACTACACTATCTGGCGACAGTTGAACGATATCAAACTATTCGTTTGATGACTATTTATAAAAGAATTAATGAGTCTTTCTCAAAAGACAATAGCATAAACGAAACTGAAAAAGTCAAGTAATACTTTGATTGACATACTTTTGGGAAATCTATAACTTTAATCATAAACCGACGTATGAAAACTCACTAATGCTTATATATACATTTTTTTTTAGTTCGACATGATTAGACAGTAGTCGGAGAGCTGTCATACGATCATATGGTAATAGAACATGAAGTCGTAATAAAGTAATTAAAAAACTTTGTAAAAAACACACATAAGAAGTCCTTTTACTTCGTATGTGTGTTTTTTACAAAGTTTTTTAATTACTTTATCGTTTAACACCAGTATTTTGAGTGTTTTTTCCGATGAAGTCGTAATGTAAGCTGATTAATTAAATATTTTGTGGTGATTTTTAAAAGAAATAGCTATTTTGAATCAATGAATCTTTTAAAATAATTTTATCTTACGGTGCTTCTAACAAGAAAGAGTCACGGTTACAGGGAAACGGATTTGAACTATCTTTGGCATAGTGGTGATATACCATATGGTTATACTACGTGTAAAATACTAAGACGCAATACTCAAATATAGTCGAGGAAAATTAATATTTATTTTCATATATTATACAGTCATATACAGTCGAAAAAAATTAATAATTATTTTCCATTCGGATTTTCAGAAATGTTATTTCGTGGTGATTCTTTGAAATAACTTATTTTTTCACAGAAGTTTTTCTTCCATAGTCACAATAAGGTATTCGGAAAATTTTACAGCATTCTGAGCAATAGTTTTTGCTGTACAGTACTTTAAGTAGGGTAACTTTAATTGAGTATCGTGTCGTTCAACGAATTTTGACATTTTATGATATTTCACATACCGAATATAACAAATTTTGAAACAAGTACTTTAAATCAGTGGCTCTCAATCCCGGTCCGAGGACCGGTACCGGTCCGTGGATCAAATGGTACCGGGCTGCACAAGGAACAATCCATTAGTTCCATTTTATTTACTGTGGTGCATTTCTTTCGGTTTGCAAATTTGTCGGGTTTTTGCCAATTTATAACTTTTTAACAGGAGAAATTTTGTAACTGTTTTAAATTAGTTTTATTAAACATTTCAAGATTATAAATTAAAATGGCAATCATTAAAATCCCTATTGCCATTTTCAACAACCTATCAGTGTGAAGCGGGTTTTCTGCAGTGACAGTAAATAAAACAAAGCAAGGGAATAAATTGGACACAATCAATACATTTGGAGTGTCATTGTCTCCTATCATCCTATGATGGAACCAACTCATTGTAGAGCGAAAGCTCAGGGTTATCATTGATTTAACGTTCCAATCAGTTAAAATGTTAAATAATTTTATATTCATTTTTTAAGTAACATTATTTTATTTTTAAATAACGTTTAAATACAATTAAATTAATATTAATAAACCAAACAGTCTAAAATATAAGCAATCAACATTTCCCCCCTTCAGCGGGCCACGGAAAAATTATCAAATGTTGACCGATCCGCGGCGATAGAAAGGTTGGAGAGCATTGCTTTAAACCATGTATTTTAGAATAAAGTTTGAGAAAGTCTATACTTCTCCCAGTCGCACATGCATAAGTGGAAAACATTCAATAGCGCACACCTGTTTCATAGAATTGATCAAGCTTTTGATTCGGTCACTTCATCAAGCTTTGCAGAGAAGCCCTTTGTACTAGATTTTAAAAATTTACGCAAGCAAATCTTGCACATCCGACAAATTTTATACTTATTAAGTGTAGTTAGAGTAGTATATTTCTGGTTGTTAACACCAGAAATGAGCTTGTCTTCACCTTGATCGATATTTGGAAGCAACTTTTCAGTTCAGTTAAGAGCCTCTGAAGAATAATTCAGTTTTGAACATCCACTGATAAGGTGTCGATCAAACAAATGCATGATGACATAAATGTAGATGTCTCCAAAAATTTTGGGGGGAAGATTTGCGATACAAGAGTAGAAAAGGTAAAACCACCGGCTTCTAGAAAAACTGCCTGCCAGATTGGGAAGACTTCAATGGGAGAGGTGGAACGCAAGGTGGCGCCACTTACGTACCGTATTTATGCAAGGTGTAAATTAATATTTTTTATTACATGAACTCTTAACAAGTACTGGTGTTGGAATGTAAAATTGATAAAAACTTTGTATAATAGCACACATTGTTAATAAATTCCATTTATGGATGTTTCCTATGTTTTCCTCTTCTAGATCGTTTTAAAAATAATCTAAAAAAACTAATGACTCTATTTTGAAAATAGTTTGTTTTCAATTCAAGCCTTCTGCACCTTTCTTTTTTTTTTAAATAATATATATATATATATATAAAGATTTAGTTGCAGTACTTTAAGTCTTTATAAATTTCAAATAAGAAAACAAAGCTACTAAATTTACCTAAAACTCATTATAAATTAACAGGTGACTATGAATACGTCAGGTTATTTTAATACGCTTACCATAAAAATATGGACATTAGTATTTCCAATATATTTTATTTAAAAAGAAAGCTCATTTTAAGTTTTTCATACACGCTTATCATGAGTTCTAAATTTAGTAGATTTGGTTTTTCATTTGAAAAGTGTTATTATATGTTTGTGTTATTATACAAAGTTTTTAATCCCCTTTACATTCCAACACCAGTATTTGTTTAGAGTTCTTGTAATAAAAAATATTAATTTATACCTTGGCTTAAATATGGTAGGTAAGTAACGTCACCCAGCGCTTCATCTTTCCCATTGAATTCTTCCAAATCTGGCAGGCAGTGTTTCTAGAAGCGGGTGGTAAAACTTTTTATTAAATTTAGAAACAAGTGTTTTAAATACAAAGAGTGGAACAATGTCGTGGAGGAGACATATGGCCAACCTCTGCCTCTCTTGACGTTATATTCTGCATGCAAAAGAGGAAAATATTGTTGTAGGAAATTCTGCTTAATTCTCGGGTTCCTGGTTTAAAACTCTAGCGTATGTGGAAAGCTCTAGTGAACAGCCCACTTGTCAGGATGGAATACAAATTTTATTGCTTCTAGAACTTCGAATAATCTACTGAACAAAATTCACAGACATTCACAGCCGGCAACTTGCTTTATAATAGTCAGCTTATTACAGAGGCTTTTTCAAATGCCGTATTTCACACACAAAGCAAAACACTTCCACAGGCTGAAATTCAGTGGAAATAGTCAAGGAAAATTGGTATCTATTCCTCATTCAAAGCAAGCAAAATATTGCTTACAATAGCATAATTCACAGCCTAATGCGGTGAACTCAACAAGCGTTCGATGATAACTAACTTCTTTGCCTATTCCGCCTCTTTCATAAAGGTATCGCCGATGTTACGTGAAATTTCCAGAAACTCATTTCCAGAAGAGTCCCGATAAATTGCGATTTTTAATTACGTAGTGCGTAGTTTTGCGAGTTTTGATAACATAGTATTATTAATGCAGGGAAACAAACATTACAGGCCCATTTGGTAAAATCGCGCCAAATGTCCGAAATACCGCCAAGCTTGGCGACCACCCTCCGTTCCGCAAAAATCGGTCGTTAAAAAGGGTAGTCACTCAAAGAAGTATAAACATTTGGTAACCAAGGGGGAAAAATTGCTTATTTTGTTATTTAAGAGATTGCGTACTAGTCCATAATTAATTATACAAATATATTTTTAAGATTTAAATTTTAATAAAATATTTAGAAATTCGGATTTTTTCATTCTTTTTTAGATAACTTCTGGCTCTACTTAATTTTTTACATGAGAATAAAAGCGTTTATCCTGCTATTCTGTAGGCATTTTGAATATGCCACAGTTAAATCTATTTGCTTTAAAACTTTCTTTTTGGGTTTTCCCACAACCAAAAGTAACCGCCAACTTCCACTCCGAATTTTCCTTTTCGCGTGGCTCAATGATATCAATGCGCTGCGCCAATAGTATAATCAATCGTTTTTTAGACATGTCTCTTTTACTCTAACCTACAAAGTTTGTATGTAATGTGTGAGTGCACTTGTACCTACTGTCGATTTACAATAGAGCAACTAGTTTTGAATATTGTTTTTGTTTACTTTACTTCCGGCAAAATGCAAGAATTATTTCGGACAGGGCACTGGGGCTGGTCGCTTGTAGAGGGTTGTGTGGTCTCTTCTATAGGATCTTCTAACATTCAGTAGATAGGGTAAAAAATCGATGCCTTAAAAAAGTGGTCGTTGGCGGGAGGAGGTCGCTTACAGAAGTTCCATTGCATTTTCAGGAAAAATAGATTAATCTCATAATCAATACACTGGAAGATTTTTTTTAAAATAAAATCTTCAAAATTATCCAGGAACTGTATTCATGTACATATTTACAGAGTAAAACCTTCAAGATTTAGTAACTTCGCACTTGTTACAAAATTATTTATGCTTTAATAAATACTGTCAGAACATACTGAGCCTTTTCCACGTATAAGCTCTCGTGGCGTTTTAATTGCCTTTATAAAAGGCAGGAAAATTAATTACCGGTCGCTGTTATAACAAAAGATGTTAATAAGTGCAACAACAAAAGGATTATTGTGATTCAGTAGAGACCGTAAATCAATCGGCTCTTTCCTGAGCTAAATGAGTTCTGAAGTTGACGCGTCAAAGTGATGAGCAGTGGTAAAGGAATTCGCCTCTTCAATAAAATAATTTAACCCATGGGCGTGGGTTAAATAATTTTGTTGGGGATGACATAGTTTGATATGGGGTTTCACTGTGAAACCAGGTGATTGTAATTATACTTTCGCTGGAAATCGCAAAAAAAATACGTGTATTTCTTACAGATTTGTTTAACGATTAATAAATTTCATTGGTTCAACCACTTGAAAATGAATCGGTTTCACCATATTCTCCAGTTCTTTGTAGACCCCTGAAATAAGAAATTTATTTCCGACTGTCAGTTTATGAAGAATTAATGAATTTTTTAATAACTACACATCAAAGAAAGTAAGGGGTTCTAACATTGTTTTTTGCACATTAATATTTCGTAAAAGTAAAAAAAAAAAAATCTGAAACACTTTCATATTTTAAATAAACACTAAACTGCTTTATATTAAAAGAGTATCATAATGCATGCGTCATCCCTATTTTTCTTCCATATTCCATTAAGTTGGAAAGTGTATTATTATTCATGAGTGTTCAGGCAGTATTCGTCTTCCTTGTTCTATAAAACGCATCTTTGGAATCGAAATCTAAATTAAAATTGCTTACAAAAATTATTTTACAATCTTCGCCAGGCATAATCTAATTATACTTCTCCTTTGTAAAAAAATGTCGCGATCGCAAGTTTCTAGCAAAATTTGCCTTATTCCATTAAATTCGAAAGTATATCATTATTCATGCATTTTCCCTTTTTTTTTTTTGTTTTCCTTGTTCCATAAAACATTTCTTTGAAATAGAAATCTAAATTAAAATCCCCTACTAAAACAGTTTTACAGTCTTCGCTAAGCATATTCTAATTATGCTTCATTTTTATAAATACTATTTAGAAAGTGCATCGTAATCCATGAGTGTGCCGCGTTTGTCTTTCTTGTTTCCCTAAACTAAAAATTCAAAAGGATCAATTTGAACGCTGTTATTTTTGAAAATATAGCTGCTGTACGAAGAAGTTTTATAGCTATTGAAATCCTAATCTAGCGAATAGAAAGAAAGTTACTTTTTATCTGTTACAGATAAGGGACAATGGAATTAGAAAAACTGTTCAAAAAAAGCTAGAAAAAAAGACTCCGCTAAGAAAAATTCCTGTAGTGAATTTTCAAAAAGTTACACTTTTTTAAGTTGTATACGACCGCGTAGAAAAAAATCCCAGTGAGTAAAATGTGCTTCATACACTAGAGAGGTGATGCACAAAATTTATACTTTTCATCATAAAACGTCTGAGAGATATCTTTAGGCAAAGGAGCGATACATGAATGTGAATATAAACCTTTATTGCTAGTGTAGATCTCCCAAAATACGATTATCGGACATGATTATTTCCCCTTTAGTGCCATTTGAAAGTGGTTTAAGACAGCATATATTTATCCTCTATGACACTTTTTAGGATATAATTCTCAAATTTTGTCCATCATTTATTTAGCATGAGGCACATTTTACTAACTGGTAATTTTTTTCGTACGCTGGTCGTATACAAATTTAAAAGTAACTTTTTCGAAATTAAGATAGGAACTTTTCTTTTAACATCATCTTCTCAATTTACATTGTCCACTCATCTCTAATAGATAAAGAATTAAAAAGTGTTACCACCTTTTTGATACACCCTGTATAAAACTACAGTGTTAAAATGTGTGTGAAGTCCTAAATCTGACGAATACAAGAAATGTTAGGCAACAAAGTGCTGTTTTCAAGTTCAAGTTTGCATTTTTCTTTCGTAGTAAAGAGAGATAACCTGCTTTTACTTTCAACCATGTCAACTTCACTCAACGATCGCATGAATAGTATAAACATAATGCAAAATAATAGGGACACTTTGGAAAGAATGCAAAATTTTTTAGGAAGTTGCGCTAGTAATTTAAAGTTTGTAAGACAAAGTTTATATCACCAGTGAAAGAATTTCAATTTTTTGAAAAAAGATTTTGAAAGAATGGAATTTATTTTAATCATAGGAGTAAGAAAAATCTTTACTCTTTCCCAGCGAAGAAAGGGTACGCAGCTATGAACCTGAAAGGGTAACGTTAGCAACTTTTTAAACATTATATAATGAAAATATTTTGTGGCTATCAAGGATGCTTATTAATTTTATACAGGGTGTCCGAAAAGTGCTTGACACATTTAAAAAATTCATAGAAAAGCAAAAAATTGTCGTATGAATGTGGTTTGCACAATAATACTTCACAAGTGCGGGAATTTTTTTTTTTTTTTTTTGACATTGTAAAAAAAAAACGCTTCTAAATTGTGTTCATAGGTGGCGCTGTACTGTCACAGTAAAAGAACAAACGTAACGTAAGGTCTTTAATGTTTTTATTAAGCAGAAAGCAATTGCTCCCATGTTCTAGCTAGAATGGACTGCGGTTTTTCTTAAACGTGTAGCGAAACATTTCTGAACTGTAGTTCGGAATTTTGATTCGAAATACGATCCTACGCTATGCGCTTTCACAGTTGCAGTCGCCATAGCTGGAATGAATATTCCCTCATCTTCAGTCCTGTTTGAAACTCACTAAAAATCCCTATTGGCTCTCACTGCTGAAAACTGAGATGCAGCGCCTTCTAGGAACACATTTTGGAAGTAATTTGTTTTAAGATGGAAAAAGAAATTCTTGATTCTGTGAAGCATTACTGCGCGAACCGCATATTCATACAACAATTTGTTGCTTTTCTGTGAATTTTTGAAATGTGTCAAGGACTTTTCGGACACCCTGTATATGTGTGTGTAAAAAAAAATCATACCTTTAATGTTGTACATAAATAACCAGCACCCTTTTTTCTCTTTCTTCTCTTTTTTTTTGGGGGGGGGGGGACCTAAATATCTTGTAAATCTGAAGAGACAACAAAAAATTTAAATTTTTATTCACTTTTTAGTCGCACCAATCGTAAGCAGAAATTCCTTTTTTTTGGGGGGGGGAGGTTGCAAAAGAAAAAAAAACAGCATTGTATAATGTATATGTGAATAGAATACACAAAAGATGTTAATAAATGCTACAGGGAGAAAAAAAATCAGCTTGATTAAAGGGAGAACGTAAATCCATTCACTTTTTTGTGAGCAAAATGAGTTTTGAATTTGACGTTTAAAAGTGATGAACAGCACCAAGGGAAATCTCCGAGTAAGAAACTAATTAAAAAAGGAGAAGACGCTGAGGGAGAGAAGGTATTAATAATTTTTTTATTCACGCCTTTTTTGAGTTCGTCTTGTTCTAGCATTTAAAATTGACATTCTTTATTAAAAAAAATAATTTATTCGTGGTTGTACAGTTTGAAAGACTTTTTTTTTTTTCACCGTCATTTTTCTGAAACAAGATCCATCTAATGAATGCTTATAATCCAGCAGGATTGTGAATTTATGCAAATATAGAATGATGTTTTAGTGAAAAATATCAATGAAGAATTACTTTTTAAATAAATAATTATATATGTCAAATGAGAATTCATAAACATATATGAAGCCTTTCGGTACGGAGGAGCTGTCCCAGCACCTCCTAAGTGCAGAAAAGCCTTAGAATCTTTTACGTCAACAGTAGTCCCACCAAAAACGATGTTTTAGTTTCGCAAAGTAAAATTATTTTAAATTTCTGGTGATTGCTACAAATATTAGACAGTATCTATCGGAATTCACCAAAATAAAATTTTTTTTTGTTAAAATTCTTATATAAAAATTGCTGTTTACAGAAAGTGGTTAATTATATTTCGGAATTGTTGGCTTGTCCATAGTAATCACACTCACATAACTTTCCGCGAATGCCGACTTAGGTGGAGAGGCGAGTAATGGATTTTTGGTTTTCTCTATATCAACAAGCAAATATTCATTAGATAAAATAATTAAAACTTTGTAAAATAACACACAAAAAAAAGTACTTCTCAAGCTGTACATGTGTTTCGGTCGAAAAAAAATTCGATCTTCATCAGGGTCCCAATATGTGTATGGATGAAGATCGAAATGTTTTGGATCGATATATGCTTTGATAAGTGCCTTTTATGTGTGTTATTTTACAAATTTTTAGTTATTTTATCTTTTGAACACCAGTTTCTATTGAGTATTTTTTGTAAAATACTCACTAATTCCCATACAGAGAAAAATCAACGGAGCAAAAAGCCTAAGGTAGCTCCTCCTACGATTTTTGAGTTTTCATACAAAAATGAAGAGTATTTTACGATTTCTGTTCGTCTATTTGCCCGTTTGTCTCTTCTCAGATAAAAGTTTTCATGTGTTACAGATATGGGCACTGTAGAACCTACTAAATATGATGTGCATAACAGTTATCTGTTTTAAATTGTTCCAAACAGAGCAAAATTAATACATATAAATTAAAGACTCTGTTTTAAGTCGTTAATAGACAAAACTATTGACCAAAAAGTACGGAAATTTTGTGTAGGATATAATGGGAATTCGAGCGAATAATAACTTCAGCTCAAAACTTCGCCTACATAGTTTCATTTTATGAATTATACATATGCCATACATTTACGATAGTTTACATGTTCAGTAGGGAGGCTATCATTTCCAGAGACCGTCTTTCCAGAGACTATCGGAAGTAAGATAGCATGTCTTTAGTCGGCCCCAGTATCTACTGGGAAATGCCAAGAGCTTGTCATGAAATGCTGCTTTTAATATCAAATATAATACCCGCAGTGGCCTAGCGGCTAAGCGCCGTTCCCATGAAAACATGGAAAGTGAAGCTAGGACGTCCTTAACACAAATATGTGCTATAAAATGTGCTGAGAACCTCTCTTTTGAAAATTGTGAATGAAAAGGCACTGATGTGCTTACGGAATAATCTGTTTTGCTACAACTATGCTTATCACTGTCCGAGCATGTTACTGGACTTCTAGCATTTCATTTCTTGAAGAAATATAGGCTGAGAATAGAGTTGGAATGACCTACGGATAAAAAGATGGTAAAACTTGAACAAAGAGCCAGTAGGAAAGGTGAAATTCATTAAAGAGAAAAAAAAAACTCTGGTGTAGAAATTTTGAGCTATTTTTTTATTCGCTCAATTAATTTTTCGGATATTTGTGTTGGAGATCAGAGAATATTGAATTTTTGAGTGTACAAATCCTTCCTTTTTATGTAGAATGACAAATTATAAGAAATGAAATATATCTGGGCTCAAAATTACTTCAAAAATATTTAATCTATCTGAAAACAATTCGTAGGCAGAAGGACTCATAGCGCCACTTAAAATCATCCCATACGCCAGTGCAGGTGAAGATCGCTCATGTGGAATTGGTTAAAAAATAATAAGACCTTTCTACTTAGGGGGTGACGTTGGTTGCCTACTAGGTGCGCCCATATCATAAATGGCCAAGTCTTCCTGGCCTCTGGATAGACTAATGAAGTCATACAATTGCTCTAGGCACTTGTAATAATACATAATTATTGCAATCATCAAAAACGCAAGCATCAAAAATTTTTTGTGCATTAATTCCAACCACAGCAATCAAGGATTTTCTGTATTTCATCTGCTATGTGTGGGTTTCCTGACGATGTGGACTTATTATTCAAAATTAATACGTTGGAGTTTGTTGATCAATAACTCACCCTTAGGACAACCAAACCAATATTAAATTGCCCAACCAAAAGAGTCTCAGATTCTTGTTCAAGAGGTTCAACTGTGGTTGTATGTTTTACTGTGAATATCAGGACGTCGCAGTACATCAACATCTTTTTCTGCAGCTAAGCTAGATCCAATTTTAGGCGCACCTTTACGATCGCTATTACAAAATTTAATGATCTTAATAATACATTACGAAGTTTCAAAAATGTGTCCGAATCAAAGTAAATGTAGTTGGCATTGCTTTCACTCATCAAAAGTTATCGGATTATATGATTGGTCGTCGCAATGATAAGTTCCCATTGCCCACTTTAGTCTAGTGTAGACGCTTTAGGAGTTAAAAGTATAGCACAGAAAAAAATTCTTAGAACTAGGAAACGCAATCATTATTACAGTATATTTCTTTCCTTTTTTTCCACCATCAATGTTGAATTCTAATTCCTTGGTCAATTATTAAAAACAGGCACGAATATGTGCATTATATTTTTATATAAAACCATAAAAAAAACTGTGTTTGCGATTTGCATGCACACATTACGTTTTGAAATTACTGTAGTACTATAGAGTATTATTACTTCAAATGCATGATTTATTTATTTTTTTAATTTTTAAATAACACAATGACATCATAAAAAATTCTAATTAATTTTACATGTTTCATCGCATTTTATATCTTCAATAAATGTCCAAAAATAAAACTTTGAACAGGTACAGATTACATATATATATATTTTAATTTAATCATATGCGAGCTTTAATTTCCCATCACACAAGCAAAAAAAAATGTATAGAGCTTGAGGAAAAAAATTACATTCCCTTGGAGAATACATTTAATTTTATTCTGGTTTGCCATAGTTTCATTTAAATAGCTAATACATCTTCTTTTGGTTCACAAAAACCGCATTGTAATGCTTAAATAAATTTTTTAAAGTGCACACAAAAATCGAATGGAACAAATTAAATTATGAAATTCAATTTTTTTTCTTTACTATTAAATTATAAATTTTGCAAGTAGACTTTTTTCAGTTCTAGTTTTTTTTTGTTTTTTAATTCTAAGGGGGAACAAGTTCAAACAAATACGGATGTTAAATTTATTTACAGGCAAAATTATTTTCTTGAAATTGCAATTTAAATTAAATCATTATAATATCAGTGTTTGGAATTTAGCATAAGTCATCAAAAAGGGGTTTCGTTTAATTATGTCAATACAAATTATTTCAGTGGTCCGTTTTTAAGTTTAGAAGTTTTTTTTTTCTCCTTTAATGTATTTGGACTTTCTTGATAATTAAAATTGCTTCAACAAAAAATGCTTACATGTTTTGTAATTTATTGTTTTTTAAAAAACACCTTTTTTATTAATCAGCAATTTAAAATAAGCTTCTATTTTTTAAAAGGAAAATTCAAATAAAATACATAGATTCGAGTATATTGCACAACATTTTTCATATAGAAACTTGTTGCAATGCAGGCGCATCATGTATATTTTTATCTGTATTTATTTAAAATTTTCTAAAAGTAAAGAAATTTATAAAATACTTGTAACGTAGATGAAGAGTATATCATTAAAGTTACCACTAAGTTTCATTAAAATGCATTGAAAATGAAGTCTTAACGGCCCATGTGTTTAATTTTACCAATCCTCAGTTTGTCATCAATCAACTTCGCAATAATGCATTTAAAAATTTCAAAATACATTGATTCAATCAGTATTTTTACCGTAGAACTAAGAAATTTGTGGAATATTTTAGGTTAATTAGGATGAATAAATTAGAGAAATATATAAAATGTAATTATAGTAATAATAATAATTATTATTATTAATTTAGCAGCGAATAAAATGCAAATATGTAGATGGGCATTTTCAATGGTTTAAAAAAAGCCATCTCGACTCATAGCATAACGTTAACTCATGAATCTTTCTGTTAACATTCTTTGCAAGTATAAATGAATAATCCATTCTGGTGTAATCCAAACACAGAAATTTATCGGATTTTAATTAAGACAGGTTTACGGAGTGTCTAAAAATGCAAAGAAAATCTTAAATTTTAGAAGAAATCTTCTAAAGTAATTTATTATTTTGCACTGCTTGGTTGGAAAGCCTCTTTTCGCACTCACACTATGTGGGTTCAAATATAAGTTGTGGAAAAATATTTCTTTTTCTGTAAAAATTTGTAAATTTTTTTAATTACTTATAGATTTCATTCGGTATTTTTTTAATTATTAAGTTTAAATTAGTCTTAAAATTAAGTCTAAAAATTTTGAAATTGATATATTTATTATTTAAAAAAAATACAGTTTGTAATTTAAATAGTATTTACCATATTGAAAGATTATAGGCAGATAAAACGGTAGACAGACAGATTTTTCTCTGAGAGTTTTTACGATAATTATCATTTAGGATCATGTACACCAGACAAAGATAAGTAATTACATGATATTGCTTCAATAAATTGAAAACAGTACAAAAAGCTTACTTTTATTTTATAACAGTATAAAAAGCTTATATTTTTTGGTTTATCTATTTTATATGTAAATATGTGGACTAAATATTTAAACGTGTGCTTTAATTAACGTAATTATTAATGTTTGAATAACAAAATGTGCACTATATTCAAATAGTACTAACTATAATAAATTGTAAATACATCATGCTTTGAATAGTAAAAATTAAATTTTAAATAAATAATAAAATATGGAAAACATCTACAAATAATTAAAAAAAGGGAAAAGTTAATTTTTAGTAAATGAATTCATTGCAATTATTAAAGTAGAAATAAACGCAGCGCGGGAAAATGGAATGTATCAATCGAAAGCCTTACCAATGAAGCCACGGAATGCACAAGCAGGAGTTCATATAACTTACAAATAAAGTTTCGATAAAGAGGTTTAAAAAAAAACTTTCCTCTATTTGACTATTGCATTTTTGTACAGAGAGTGTTTACACATTTTTAGAACGATTTCGATAAAGAATTAAAAAAAGTAAATGTTTCAGAATAAAAATTTTTGGCAACAGCTTATTATTTGAAATGAGAAATATCGTATGCTTCTTTTAAATTTATTCTTCTTTCCTAATGTCATATGTAAACAAGCTGTGGATTGAAGGATATGTTTTTGCGCTTTCCGAAGAGAAATATTCTTATTCCATAATTCAAAAACGTTGTGAAATGCATGGCATTAAAATTTCTAAGTGCAAAATAAGCAACATTATTAATCGGCAAAGTAAAAACCGTCAATCATTATTTCTACATGGAAAGAAGACGCCAAACGAATATCCGAAAAAGGTACGTACTGTTTCAAATGTTTCTGAAGTGAAATCGCTGGTAACAAGAGGAAATCCGCCGGCAAAGAGATCAATTGCAAAGTCTTTAGATACATCTGTAGCAACAATAAATAAAATAATAAACCAAGATTTACAACTTAAAAAAGCTAAAAAACATAATGTTCAACAGCTTTTGCAGACACATGTGGCTCAACAGAAGTCATACTTCGAAAACTACCACTGCCTTCCTTGAAAAAATAAAGACGGATTCAGGTATTGCATATATACCTTTTCAACATATTCCTGTGAAGTCCCTTGACGTTTCACCTATTGTGCCTTTGGTCTGTTAAAAAGAGCTCTTTCTAAACGCAAACCCACCACGATAGATGGACCCTGGAAAGTAGTGGAAGAGGAATGGAAAGCAATACCACTGGAAATTTTACGAAAAGCTCTTCTGTTATGGAAATCACGATGCAGACTTATAGTTCAGAAAAAAGGCTATCAGATCGAAGATTTAAAAAAATAGTCTTTACATTTTAAACATTAATTAACCCTTTAACGCGCAGTGATCCCGCTCTGGGAACACCCAATTCTGACGTTTTGACTGTTGCCAGTCACGAAGAATAGATTGGATTTCTATAAAAATAGTTGCGGGTGACATAGCTCTACGTGAATCCTTTACTTTTTAGCAATTCATTTCCCGTCAAAAAATTGTCACGATTATTTTTAACAGCACTGGCATCTGCTGAAAAATGGAAGAACGCGAGAACAGCTGAATAGATTGCCCAACGCTGAAAAAAGGGCATCCGTTGCCATCGCTCGACTCAACTACCAGCAAGATGGCGGACACTCGAAACGTTCATCACGTGCCACAGATCTAGAGACCCTTTGGGCTGTGCCGGGCACTGCCAGCTGCGTCAATAAAAGGGTCTCTAGATCTGTGGCACGCGATGAACGTTTCGATCGTCCGCCATCTTGCTGGTAGTTAAGTCGAGCGATGGCAACGGATGCCCTTTTTTCAGAGTTGGGAAAGGGTTGCGCCTCAAAGGGTTAAACGGACCCGAAATCGTTCTAAAAATGTGTAAACACCCTCTGTATTTTACGCGTAGTATATTCATATGGTATACCATCATTATGCCAGAGATCATTGAAATCAGTTTCCCGCTTCCTACTTCTCGGATTCATTTCATACTTCCCACATGACATTTCGATACATTTTGCTTTTACCTGAGTGTTCTGAACTTCCAATATTCTGTCTTACATTTAATATGATCCCATTACTTCGTAATAGGTATAGAAAATAGACATTCTTCTTTCGGAGGTTTACACGAACATCTAAGAGGAAGGCTTAGCTGTTCGACTTTTATAAAATCGATTTAAATTTGAATTTCTTTATTAAGTGCGATATTTTTCTGGAGTTTCAATCAAAGCTTCCATATTCCTTAAAATTTGAACTAACGCCACCTAGACGATAAAGAAATAGAATTTAGATATTATTTCTTAAATGGAAAAAATTCGTACGTGTCATTCTCTAAAACAATTGAAATATTTAAATATATGTGCTTGTTAACCTACTAATCATAAACTACAAGAAAAAAAAAATACTGGCTGATTGGTGTTATGGTCAGAAAAAGTTAAAAAATTTAACAATAAATCAACTATTAATTACTGTTTAGGTATATTTTTCGAAAAATAGTAGTTCAAAAGACGGAAATAACTAACCGTTTTAACTACTCAACAGATTAATTTTAAAACTCCACTCTTGTAAATAAAATGTCTTACAATAAAAGTATTCATTTTACAATACCAACTATAAATATGTCCGATAAGTTTATTTACATGAAAAAATAGTATACAGAAAAATAACATATTGTTACCTAATTGTGGTGTTGTTGCAAGTGAATTGAGATGTGACCCCTTGGCGACAAACATGGCAATTGATTTGGCTGCGACAAATTTGCCGACCTAAAGAAAGTTCCCAAAAGTAGTGGAATTTTGGCTGTATCTCAATTGGAAAAAGAAGTTACTAGAAAAATCCAGAAATATGATGTCACGTCCGGAGAATCTGTAGAGAGCCTCTGTCCGCAGAGTTCAGTGTGTTGGACTGCGGATATAGAGAACAGAGTTTATACGATTGATACTGCCCTTTGACTAGAGTTATTGTTGTCATTTTTAATGATCTGCAGTGGCATGTGTTAAAAATACTGTATTTTTGTGAGATCCAGTGCTTCGATTTGTCGAATAAAGTGTTATTTTCATTTTTTCGAGTTTGTTGGACTGTGTTAACATACACCTGTTGGGTAATTTTAGTAACAATATTCAAACAATGTATTGTGAATTATACGCTGATAAATTTTCGTTTTCATTTTTGTTTTATTAACCCATTTGTGCCTGGATATTTTTGCGACTTTCTTCGAATTTTACTGATAACAGAAATAATAGATATATTTCTGATGTCAATTTCTTGAACAAGGGATGATTTCTTTTAAAATCATTATGCATAAAAATCGAAATATCAACATCCTACTGGGTCATGTTAAAATATTTTGTAGAGTTGAGGCTCAATACTCATGAATAAAGGCTAGGAAAAATAAATAACGTTTTCGACTAATAGCGAATATGCCGTCCCAAGAAAGGGACACTAGGCATGAATGGGTTAAATGGACAGAGCTGTGTTCAAGATAGGTGGTACTCAATTTCAATAAAGGAAAATGAGCTCAGCTCGTGATATGATGTGTATCGGCCATTTTAAATAAAACTTATCGTTAATCAATAAAAATACTCTCGAGGAATCTATAGATTTTTAGAACTTGTTTGGGTTTTCCATATTGACTAGTTTCCAAAGTATGTAATGCTTTTATTACCAATGATATCAATTAAAATTCACAAACTTATAGACAAGGTACCTTTCTTATATTTCTCAGACGACTGGATCGACTCAGACGATTAAATAAAACTAGATATGGATGATATAAAGTTGTCCTTTTATTTAAATAGAAGATAAAAAGCAGTATAATTGATGTGATGGATGAGTTTGTTTCTTGTAGCAAATTCAATCGATCTTAACCCATTCGTGCCTGGATATTTTTGCGACTTTCTTCGATTTTTGCTAACACCAGCAGTAATTGATAAATTTCTGATGTCAACTTTTTGAACAAGGGCTGATTTCATTTAAAATCATTACGTATAAAAAATGAAACATCAACATCCCACTTGGCCATATTAAAATATTTTGTGGAATTGAGGTTCAGTACTCGCGAATAAAGGCTCGGAAAAATAAATAACGTTTTCGAATGATTGCGAAAATGCCGTCCCAAAAAAGGGACGCTAGGCATAAATGGGTTAAATAAAACTAGATATGGATGATATAAAGTTGTCCTTTTATTTAAATAAAAGATAAAAAGCAGTATAATTGATGTGATGGATGAGTTTGTTTCTTGTAGCAAATTCAATCGATCTTAAGGGCAATTTGGGTCAGTTTCAACCTTAATTCTGCTTCAGCATCGAATCGATTCCTGTCCTGCCTTTTTATCAATAACAGGTGCGAAAATCTACTCTCACGTAAGTAATAAGTTGTCTTGCTCCACAAAAATCAATTAAAGGCATGTTTTTTGAAATCATCTTCTCGAAGATGATCTGCGGGTATTTTTAACAACGTTTTTGTGCTGTTTGCTTAGTGCTCAAAGCGGCATTTATGCGTTTGCCTGTGACCATAAATAGGGATGGATCGAGATGATTTTTTGTGAGGCGAGACACAGATTTAAAGCTTTTTTGTGAGACAAGTCAAACATTTTTAACATTACGGTGTACGGGTTTTGTGAGACGAGACAAATCATATCGGCTGTTTTGCGAGACGCGAGATGCTATTTTTCGTCTCGCGTCCATCCCTAACGATAAAGAGTATCAAATTCAGCATGCACCATTATCGAAATCTTTTCAGATCATCGGATAGCTGAGACAGGCGGAAAATAATTTTTTATATTTACAGCTTAGGCTTATATAATCATAATATTATCTTAATATAATTATAGTATAATCATAATATAATCATAATATAATATAGTATAATCATAATATAATTATAATATAATCATAATATAATTATAATATAATCATAGTTTAATTATAATATAATCAAAATATAATCAGCTTATATAATTACAATTTTATCTTAGACCATCCACTGATAAGTTGCTGATCGCAACAAATGCATGCTGAAATCACCGAAAATTTTAGGCTGGTGCATTTCTTACCGAATACATTCGTTTTCCGAACAATTGTTTTAAATCAAAAGATTTTGGAACAAAGTCGGGAGGTGGGGGATCTATGTCCGTCGCTATGTAGTGCATGGAGAAGATGAAAACATTGAGCAATATACACCAGTTTCAATTCATCGGTTTTACCCAGGGTTTTCAAACTTACAAGTTCTCGATGGTCACAATTGAAAGTTTATGCCAAGTGGCCGGCAAAAATGTAGCCATACCCAAGACATTTTTTTTTTGGGGGGGGGGAGGATAGTCACTATCTTAATGGGTCAATTTTCGTCAAGTTATACAAAATAGAATTATCAACTGTGAATGAAATAGAAAGTGGACATTTTGACACTTTAAATTGCATGTTAAAAACATCCAGACAAATTAAACTTATATTGATATCATGTATTCAGTACTTTAAAATTACAAAATGGCGAAAAAACTTGTATAAAAGCACACAAATGTTAAAGAAGAAAAATGAGATCTATTTACAGCAAACACGATAGAGTTACTGTGGATAAAATGAGCGTCTAATTTGATTCTTATGGGCCCAGAATGCTTTGCGGGTCGCCAATTAGAAACCCCTGATCTAATTTCTGCTTTTACTACTTTACTAACTACTCCTATTAAGCAAGGCCTTTACAACATGTTTCAATCATTGAATAGAAAAATGAAATTAAAAGTTATACAGAAAAATATAGAAAAGTAATTTTGGAATACTAATTTGCAAACTTTTTTTACATACACTAAAGTTAATGACCACAAGTAATGTTGTACTACCATTAAAAAAGAATTAATATAAATATTTAACGTTTATTAAATGATTGATCACTGAAATTTTAACGTAGAAAACTCTGACTTCTGAAATTTAATGAATAGTTTAATGCTAAATTTTGATAAATTGGAAATACTTTCAACGTTAAAAGTATACACCTCTTCAACATTTTACTACCAAATGTAAACCCCAAAAACACTATTTTAAAATCACATGCTCAGATCACCCGTTTAGAAGTTTAACTGGCAAATTGGTAAGGGATATTGCTGCAGCTACACCACTACGATAAAAGTACTTGTTCAGTATTTCCACAGAGGTTGAAAAATATACTTAAGAGTCTTTCTGATTAGTCTTGGACAAGCTCCAGGGGGATTTAAAACTCTAACAGGATTCTCAATTCTCACAATTGTTTTGGGAGAAGTAGAACTTCAGAAAAAATTCAATGATTCTTTTTGCCGAGTTTTTGTTTCAGAAATTTTTACCCGAATTTTTGTATTTAATGTCGGAAAAGATTTATTGTGTATTCTCTAAAATTCTTTTTTTCCCCTTTCTTTGTAGGAGGAAAGAAACTATCTTTTTCTAAAAATGATGCTTTTAATAAAGTGATACGCAAATATTTCAGTTCTTAAAAATCCCGTGTCTTCAAAATTCTCACGAACGCTTCGATTTTAAAACACTTTCCAATATGCTTTTTTGCGCATATACTGCTGCACAATGCTTAATATAGTTAGAGACGAAGCATTATGGATATGTCATAATGTTCTATTGTCAGCGCTGGGGAGGGGGGGAGGTCAGAGTTCTTACGTTTGTGCTTCTAAAAGAAGCTATAGTTATCATATTACAAACAATATTTTTTTATTGATGGAATGCATTTTCTTAACTAGTAGTATACAGTATGGTGATGAAAACACTTCTCATACATGATCAGCCAGTGTTCTATCTTCTCAACCAGTGATGAGGAAATTTCAGATAATATTATTTGAAGATATGCACTTAAAATGGTGATTTTTGAAAACAATATATTGCCGGGAAAAAAAAAAGTTGTCTTTTCAATGAGGCAGTAATAATGTTAAGAGTTAAATTATGCTTAAAAAAAAAAAAAAAAAAAAAAAAAAAACATGCAGCTTGTTTTTATTGAAATGTAGATGGAGAAAATGATCATTCTATTACTTTGGAATGCTTTGAAGTTTTCGCGTATTTGGGTTTAAAAAATGCTCTGAATATGATTTGACGTACATGAGCAAGACTGGCGTGGCGGATAAGATTTTTTTGACCAAGTTAAAAAAGAAAAAGAAGTTAGTGCTTTAGTGTAACATTTTGCTTTATTACACATTCTGTTTAGACTCCATAAGCTTCTTTTCTTTTCTATTTTTTTAGCCAGGCCCTCTCCAAAAAATACTACAGTATCCGCCCCTTTTGTGAACCTGTATCAAATATTTTTTAAATTTTTTTACAGATATACTAGATATTCCAGATATTCTAGATAATTTATAAATGCGGGCCAGATAACTATTCACGTCACCAGTGACGACCTGTTTCAGTGGATTGGTGGATGGTGGGATGGTGGGGCCTGAATTCAGTGGATGGTGGGGCCTGAAAAAATAGAACTAGCTTAAAGCGGGAAGTCCTATATACATATAAAAAGTTGCCTATCCCCCGTTCACACAGCGTAAGCACAGTTTTTTTCAAACGGCAAATGATTATGAGAATTACTATTCAACTTTAGCTAGTTTTTACATAATTATGTTAGTATTAAAATCCTAATCATGTTAATATTAAAAAGTTTGATCTATTACTAATTGAAGAGCCAAGTTTAATTTTTCATGGTGTATGTATGTTCTTTATAGATGCTGGTTAACAATTTTTAAATGATCTCTTTACTTTGAAATCAATATTAACATATAAAATACACTTACACATCGCATTTCGTAAATCAAGAAAAGAACACAAAAAATATCCGACTGTGCTTCATAGAATATAAGATCGGGCAAATAAAAAATTATTCCTTACTTAACGAAAATTACACCTTTCCAGATTAGTACTGTTTTTTTATTTAATTTAAAAATTTGAGTGTAAAGTTCCAATCTCATTAGACAGGATGGTGCAAAATATTACGTCCAAAATTAAAAATTAAGAGGAAAAATTAAACTTTAATTTTGGAAATATAGACGTATAGATTTTACATACGTAGCTAAGATAATTTTCTTGATCTCTTCACATACGTCAGTCAAAACGCCAAGAGAATCAGCTGAACGTTGCTTAGTGCACAAATATATTTTCTGTTTTACATATAAAGATACTTACAAAGGGCACAATGATCGATATAAAAAAATACAGTGTGAAAATATTAGTTAATTAAAAATTGTGATGCAAGACTATCTGTGGGTGTTAAAATTAACTTTTAGGCTAAATTGCTACACTAAACTAACACTGAAAAGTTAAACTTATCTAATTTCCCTGAATTAAAAAAAAGCAATAAGCTCAGCCTCTTTTTTTTTCACTTTTCTATTTTATCTTTCGTAAATAACCTAGTATTGATATAAGCAGTTAAGCAATAGATATTGTGCAATACATTTACGGTAGAAAAAAATACGTAAAACGTTTTAAAACATTGCTACAAATTACACATTGTTTTTGATAAGAAAGTAATACATGAAAATTATTAGAAGTGCGTTATCTTGTTCTTAAAATTACGTTTTTAACTTTAAGCAAACTTTTCTCTTCCTCTTAACATTAACTTGGTAAACAAAAATTTTGTGTTTTGTCGATTCGAATGAAAAAATAAAAAATAAAAATATATATAAAAAACCTGGAAATCAGTCTTTTATCTTAACATTTCCGACGTGCTTCCAGTAATGGGTTGGGGGATTTTTTATTTCTTTCCAAGCTCTTAAGTTGGAGCAATGAGATAACGAAAACATTGTAAACCTAGAAAAAATGATTTATCATTTCTGAGTGTACTAGAAGTTAATGCCAGTTATGGAGGCAATTACAACGGGCGCTAGTAAAAACATTTGACGAAAATATGTCTACGCTCATTATATTTCATCTTCGTCTACCTAAAATAAATAATTTCAGATTCAGTTTTCATTATATACCCAAATCGAATTTAATGTTCTTTTGGAAAGGCGCGAAATCCTTTCGCATTCGAACGATTTCGTTTTATTTAAAAAAAATTAAACTTTGTTATTAGTAATGCAACGGATATCAATTTGGCCTGATACCGGATACCGAATATCCGGCAGCAGTATGTTTTCTTCTTTTATTTTCACGAGTTTTCTTAGATCATTGAGCTATTAAAGCCAAGATGGCTACCAAAACAAAAGGTCAGAGGGTGTATGACTTCTCCAGGAATTAAATGCTCAATGGAATTATATCAAATTATTTAGGGTATAATAAACTTTATCAAAACTTATTAAGTATTTATCGGACTTTATTTTATTTTAATTAAAAAGCTTCAGACTTTATTTTAATTGGGAAAAAACTGTTTACTCGTCAAATTTAACAATTGCACAAATGGATATGTTCACATATGGAGTGTGACATGATGAGGCTGGGAAGAATTTTCGCTGTGCTTCCAACAGCACACACAATAAGTTGACCATATGTCAACTCATATGTCACAGTAGTGATCACTCGTAGGGTTCCTTTCTGATTCCTAAGAGACACTTCTATACGCACATCTATTTGCGTTACTAACTTCGTGCCTTACAGTATGTACACAGTCTGTCTCGTTTTCATTTGACTGCCCCGTATAAAATACGCACATCAAATCTACTTTCAATCTTTCAAAACCTTAAAAATGAAGACTACGTAACTGGTTAAAAAAAATGGACTTTTTTTTGTAAAAAGATACACCTGATTTTTCTAAGCTTCCAATAAATTCTAGTTCACTGTTGAAGAAAAATGTCATTTCCCTCCAACTTTCAAATAAAATATCACTGTAATTTTAGTTGTCTTACCGAAAAGGAAGGAGAATTTCAAGGAAAGATTCAGCTTAAAATCTCTTGTGGTATCCAGTTACGACATTGGGATGAGATAAACGCAATTACGTAACAGATTTCACGTTTAGTTTTTACGTCAGGATTTTTATTTTACGACCGTTGAAAAAAAATGTTGATTCTACTGAAAGTAAAGTTTAATAGAATATTAATGTAAAATATGAGAGGAGAGTTAAATTTATGCTCAAATGTAATATACGCTAATAAATTTTTTCGGAAAATACGTCACATTGAATTCCTATTTATATTTCATCGTCCTTTGGATGCTTTTTAACAAAATAGGAAAAATACGTTTGAACATGTTGGTACTATACCCATTGTTTTACAGAAAATAATAATCATGCTGCTTGAATGCGCAAAAAATAAGAAAGATAAACCCTGCCAAAAGCATCGATTATAAAACTTTTCAACTTAACAACCTTTTTTTCCTCCAAATTTGGCTAGCTATTGTGGTATCTATTGTCACAGTTTTACAAGACTAAGAAAATATATGGTATTAATACGCTTTAAATGAATTGTTATCTGTTATGTATTTCTTATTGTATAGCGCTTGAAATTGTTGAATATTTCGAAGTTGTCATAGGCCTTAATGTAATGGATATTTTTTTTTTTAGTGGTATTGTAAAAGAACTATAAATGCTAAATTCACCATTTTCGATTGACAGTATTAATTCGTAATTCTTAACAAAATATAAAACCAAGAGCTCGGACGAACATTATTTTATTAAGCTGCGGATAGTATATTAATTATGTCCTGCTTGAAACAGATGGATGCCTCTAAAATGCACTTTAAAGAATACGGCCGGCAAAGCGATAAGTAAAGGAACTATTTTCATGCTGCAGAAAAACATACTACATTTTCAGTGGGCTCATGGTGCAGTACATAATAACACAACATTTTGTTGAAATTGGTACATATTCGCTGCAGATCAAACATTGGCTCTTTCCATCGGTCAAAATTTAAGCTTAATTTAATATTCAAAAGCAAATAGCGAAATTTGCATTTCTATTCAACTGTATTGGTTCATTAGATTTTGTCAAGTTATGTTATGCTGCTTGGGCATTCTCCAAGCCAAGCACGTAAAAATGTAACTATACTTTAATTCCACAGTTGGCGATATCACTGCAAAAAATGATAATCTGGCAGATGTGTTGAAATTTTAAAGGAAATGTATTTTAAGCTTAGTAACTATTTATCAAACAACTAAATTTCGTTTCAGTCATTTTTACAAGATGTACGATGTACGAATAATTGTACAAGTTTTTAAATATTCGAAGTTAGCATTCAAAAATTTGGCCATAGCGAGGCATTCAAAGACCAATGCCGTGAAGCAACGATGGAAATAGTATGGGAATATCTGTAATTACACACAGGCAGTGGCGTAGCCAGAAATATTCCATGGAGGGGGGGTTACGACTACTGCAACTCACATATATGCATACATGTGTGTGATAAGGGAGTGAAAATATATATTTTGTATGGCGAAAATTTCCTCATGCGGATGTTATGACCCCCCTAACCCCCCCCCCTTGGCTACGCCCCTGCACACAGGGCTTTGAACCGGAACTGAGCTGAAAACCAGAAAAAACCGCTATTTTGGTCGGAACGAAATCAGGAACTGAACCGAAAAAAAATCGGTTTATTTCGGTTCGATATATCTTCAGTCATTTTGTTACTGTAATTAACTTAATCAATAGTTTCCAATTTAACGTCAACCATATAATTGTCATTATTACATGTACAGACAGTTTTCGTTTTTCAGACCCTTCCTCCCATTTACGCATGCGTCATTTCTGATTCGATTGCATCAAAATATGGGGGAGCGGAAGTTTAGCTACGTTTGTTTTATATTTACGCTGGATATATTAATAATTAGAGGCAATTTTCATATGTTAAATAAATAAATAAACATATTTTTTGCATAATTATTGCAAGGCCAAATGCAGGATGTCAAGGTCAAGAAACAAGGGTACACATAATCGACAGAATCATGAACTTAATTGTCAAACGCGATTTTGATAATGGATATCAATGCCAATACTCGCCATTCTCTGCTCACCGACCGTATCGTACATGCTGATTAATTGTATCAATTCACATAGTGTACCAATTAAAAGAAAAGAATAGAATCTTCTAAATTCTGATAGAATTACATTTTTTATTTATGATAGAATTATATTTTTAGTACAAACAATGTGACAGAAAACTTTCTGACCATGGTTTTTCAAAAGTTAATCAATCTTTCACCGATTGCACTTGATAGAAAGTTATTTCAGAACTTTTTCTTTCATTACATTTATGAAATCGTCTGAGGAAATCCCATTGCTTATGAAACTTGGTTAAGGAACTAGATGCGCACTTCAAGTCTTCTTCCAAAGTGATTATTAACAGGTACATGAAGACGACGCTTCCGACCCCACATTGCTATGTGATTTTGAACCATCATCTGTACTACGTACACACCCTTCAAGTTTGTCAGTCTGGTAGCGCATCAACCTGTATATATATATTTAGTTAAGGCTCGAAGCCTGATTACAGATTTGCAATTATGTTGGAAAGTGCTTTGTTGTTGATATGTTCAATCTGATTTATCTTTATTGTTATAATTCTATAGATTTTACTTGTCCGAAAATGAGAAATATTTAAAGTTTTTTAAATAAAATACTCTGAAAAAAATAATTGATCTTCCAAGAAGAAAACCAACATATTTAAACAATATTGCTATACAAAAAGTTTCAGCCTAACACTAAAAACAGCTTAAATTGCATATTTCATTACAATTGTGGGAGTTTTCTTATTCGTATTCTTTTTTTCTCTGAATTAAGCCTTATTACCTTAGTTGTATTGAATTTATTTAAATGACTGAATTTATTCCAAATAAAATGCATTAAACTACCTTGTTTATTTCAAATACATTTTATGGGCATTCTCAATCACGGTGAGGAAATAAAAGTTTTGTTTCTACTCCGATGGAACTTTCAATATTTCTTTTCGAATAAAACAGATCAAACAAATATGAGATGCATATATTTTTAGGTTTTATGATAATTTATCTTCTTAAAATAAATTATCCGACCGATTTAGTACGAAGACTATTCAATAAATAAGATTCCCTACAGTTTGAATTTTTTATTTTCTAGATTTATATAGAGGCATCGTTTTAATATTTCCAACAGAGTTAAAAAGCGTTTCTGATTTCGGTTCTTCTGTATCTTGTCTTTTAGTAAATATGCTGGTCCGTATTTCTAATAAGGCCATAGTAGGTCGCGGCTTAGAGTTCAGGGTGTAAAAAAAAATCATGATTTTTTTTAAAATCGGATTTTTTTATTACAGATTTTTAAAATAAATTCGACTACTTTATATAAAGAGTATAGATAACTGCTAAACATCTGTTAATAGTATAAATATCGCTTTGGTATGCATATGAAATAATTTTGTCCCAAATGGATGATTTTGGAAGTATAGCAAAAATAACTCATTATATACTTTCTTTACAAATTTAAAAGCACAGATTTCAGAAATAAATCGTTACAGACATGATAATCAGATAAAATAAGAATAATAATACTAAACACAACCACTTTCAGCTTGTGGAACACAAAAATTTTGAATGTATGGAATCAATGGCCTATCAAGTAGTGCTTTTTTTATATTACATATAATATTAAAACAGATATATTAAAGACAATATATTAAAGACTAATTGACGGTTTTAATGACACATTCCAACTATGCATTCATTTGGGTTTCTTTGCAAATTAAGTTCTTGAAAATATGATCGCACTCATAGGAAAGGGAATTGGGTGATTCTACAGTATTGTGAGCGTATGTCAGTCCGCAAAAAAGTTCGATTGATTATAACAGTAAATTAAGCTAGATTAATGCTTTTTTGTTTGTTGTTGGTGTAAACAGTTTGTTACATTGTTTACAAAAAAAGAAAGCAAGAATGAAGAGGAAAAAAAACTGTTCACCTAATTCAGTATTTTTTAGAAATCATGACAAATCGAACTTACTTCGGACATTACATTGTAAGTCTTAAATAGTGGGAAATTACCGAATTATCAAATAAAGGTCTTGAAAATATGGAGGCACATATTCATAAAATTCAATTATTAAATTATAACAGAATATTTTATGGTGCAAGGTTTATGACAATTGAAAACAAATCCGAAATTGAATTTTCACTATTCCTTTTCTTAACAATTGGATTCTGATTCATCTTTTACAACGAGCTACTGGGTTGGCGAGTGAATAGAACAGATGTAAAGAGCTAATAATGGCCCATGCATACCTCATTTATATCAATCGATTTTTTTTTCTTAAATCAATTTATATCGTGATTTAGTAAATCACTGATTAAATCATGGACACCCTGCTAGGGCCGCCCTTTTTTGTCGCAAACAGATTGCAGCTGATGCAGACATCCTTTTTTTTTTTTCCTCTTCAATATTTAAACAAGTAGAAAGATTACATAGTTAGTACATAGTTAGAAAGTGACCAATCTGTACGAATGCATTAATTTTGTCCAGATTGGTTACTTTTGATGTCATACGTCATTCTACAGGGTGAAAGACTATTAATTAGGGTGGAGCGAAAAAATCTTTATCTCAAAATTCACACTGCCTGAGTCATTAAATGGTGTGAAACTGATAAGAACAAATTGTTTCCAAATTTTAGCTCAAAATATTGCCATCTTCAGGTTCCACACCTCAAGCGAATCTATTCCCGGTGTCTTTATTAATATTTTATGAATTTCTATTGAAATAATTATGTTCAATTAATCAATTGAATAAATAATACTCCAATACACCTGCTCTATCAAGAACAACGGCTAGTTCGGGCACTGTGTCTGCCTTGGAGATTTAGGGAATCTCATCGTCAGTCGTTTCCCGACATTTGGCTTCCTGACTAACGAAATCGTCTTCATTTTCTGAGGTATATTCCATTTCTGAATCAGATCCTAAGTCTACTTTTGCTTCTAAATCTACGATTTCCAGTACTGACATGTCATAATAACATATTAATAAAGCAATTTAATAAAGCAATTTAACAATGAAAACATAACCAATTATTCAATTAATTAATTAAACATTATTATTTTAATAAAAATAAGCTAGAAATATATTCACTTGAGTTGTGGAACCTGAAGATGACAATATTTTGAGTTGAAGTTTGGAAACAATTTGCTCTTATCAGTTTCGCACCCTTTAATAACTCAGGCAGTGCGAATTTTGAAATAAAGATTTTTTTCGATCCACCCTACTATTAATGCCACCTCCATAATATAACATGAACATTAATTATATGCGATAAATAAAACTTTATAGTATAGCAAACACACACAACAGTCGTGTGTTGACTGCTGACGAAGGCTGAATGTTATTTCGGCTGAAACTATCGTTCAGGGTGATAAGTACCTTTTTATGTGTGTTATCACATTAAATTTTATTTATCTTATCGTTTAACACCAGTTTCTTTTTGAGTGTTTTTTATTAATTATGTGTGTTAAAAAATCTAATCATAGAAACATTAAACCACGTCCAAAAAATTTACGATCATTCAAATAAAAATTAAATGATTTCAAATGAATTTCAAATAAAAATTTCTCTAGAATACGTTTTTTAAACTGACAAAGCACTAATTGCATTCATGGAGATAACATCTCTACTTATTATAAAAGAAGGTGTCTGTGTGTGTGTGTGTGTGTGTGTGTGTGTGTGTGTGTGTGTGGGTGTGTGTGTCTGTCTGCAGCGTTACGGACAAACGGCTACACCTAGAAACACCAAATTTGGTATTCGGGAAGATGTAAATATGTAGTTGTGCACCTCGAAGCGATTTTTTCAAAATTCGACCTAGATTTTTTTTTATTTTATGTTTTATGCGATTTTTGGCATAACGGCGGAAATTACGCTCGCAGCAAAACGGCATTTGTATCATCGGATAGAGGAGAAAATTTTCTTTTAAAAACAGTTTGTTCTGAATACTTAACCTGATTTACCGATTTTTAGGAATTTTTTTACTAAACATCTGCTTCGCGATTTTTTT
This sequence comes from Cheiracanthium punctorium, assembly GCA_038373885.1. NCBI lineage: Eukaryota > Metazoa > Arthropoda > Arachnida > Araneae > Cheiracanthiidae > Cheiracanthium > Cheiracanthium punctorium. The sequence goes on from JAWZYV010011617.1 coordinate 30,713, forward strand.
TCGTAAAATAATTTTAAAACTGTCGCATCTTGAATTCTATCCGTCATAACTTTTAAATATTTTGACAAATCGTGAAACATTCTTTTCTCCCTCTTTTAAAATAAAAACGAAAAAATTATGTAAATTAGATGATTTTTTACGAATTTTAATGCAACCTAATGTTTAGAATTTAATAGCATCAACGCGATCTTACGCCATTCATTACATTGCGATCACGGCACGAGAATTTATGTTCGGCTGTTGCCACAGAAAGGATTAGAAAAAACGGTTTTTTCAACCAATCGAGTTTTTAAATGGGATATCAGAATTTCAATTCGCAAGTGAGGATCTATGACGTCAAATGCTTTAAGATACCTAAAAATTACGCCATAATTTTAACTCATTTATTCCAGCTCTATTTTCAACACAGGGAGACGATATTTTGATTAAAATTTACTGTAGAAATAAACTAAGAAATTCACGATTATTATCATTAGAAGTGGTATTTTAATCCGGTGCTTATTTAAAAATTGAAATGTTTTCACGGCGCTGAAAATGTTCATTTTAAAAGTTACAAAGTTCGTTTCAAAGCGCGATATATTATAATTTTTCTATTTATTATTTTTATTTTTGGCATTTAATTTAGCGCAGGCGTTGCCTAACATACGCATGCAGGTTGCGAGTATAGTTTTATTTTAACGTTGAATTACGTTCCTCCATAAAGGTCACGCAAAGTTTTAATGATACCGTTTGAAAACAATTATGCGAAATATCGAAAGTAACTCCGAAATTAATCTACCGGGGTATCCTTTACGGCAGTCAAACAGTGACGTCATAAATTAAAAAAAATGTGTGAAATTTGTAAACTCTGCAACTCTAACGCCCTGTCACAATTAAAATGGGAATAAGTAGCTCCTCGAGATTACACTGTTTGATGTTTTTCAGGAGACAGGACTATGGAGGATATAAAAGATATCGCTATTGGATATTTAAAATGGCACCCCTTGGATATTTTCTCCCCACAGTAAGATGAAATGGTTTACGGCGCTAAATACGCCAATCTTATAAAACTATGTATAAATTAAATATATATGGAGAGTTTCCTTAATGGCAACCATTATGTGAAATGATTATTATTTATGCTAATGCGTAAATTGCAAAGAATCGCCACAGAATCAAAAGATCCCATTGAGGCCAAATAATCTAAGCTGTTTCTTTTAAGGGAGCCTTGAAGAGGGAGAAGCGAGTATAGATAGTATTAATGTACGTAATAGGTAGTATTATTAGATTTGTAAAGATAGTATGAATAAATCGCAATGTACCACGTTAATAAATATTTCATGAAATTAAAAGTGTTTATCCGTTTTCAACGGTTGTCTTACAACCAACTAAACGAAAAGTAATTCTAATTTGCGTTAATATATCCCGCAGTCATTTCAACAGAGGGGATTACTTGAACTTTTTTAAAAATGAAATTCTGTTTTGTCACATGCAGATATGATTTTAGTAGTAAAATATTCCTTTCTTCCCGTATGAAGAGCCGGTGCGCAGCTATTTAAAAACATCTCTTGAAAATAGCATAAATGAATTCAGAAGACCTCAAAACGTGTAAATACACCAAAATCTCGAAGTCGAATTTTTTTCATGATTGCAATACTTTCCTTATATGGTACATTTTCGGAAAGAAATAAATGGTGCTCCATTTCATGTATTGTCTTAGGTATTTAATGCTACAACTTGAGCCTAAAAAACAGTATGATGTAGAAATAAGACATTTTGAAAGCCAGGAGTTCTCTGCAAACTATTAAGCTTTCCACTTTTTTAATAGTGAATGACACTGACGTAGTTTTTTGAGTCATTATACTGCAATGATCAGGTTAGTACTCATGACACAAACTTTACATTAAGAGTCAAATAATTTTGCTCTTTTTTTTTCAAATTCCACATCACGAATAATTTCGAATTACACATGTAAGGAAAATTTTCGTTTCCTACTGTGCGAAGAACGGGCACGCAGCTAGTTTAAAATAAAAGGAGATCCTTGTGGCCCTGTCAACAGACCAAACATGGAGCCAAAGCCTGTGCTGCCCAGCCAAGCCTTTGCGATAATGGACTTTGGGCTGCGGTGTATTCTTTCTACTGTAATACTGTTGTATACAGTTCAATCATATTTATAGTATGTTAATGATGTATGTAAAAATTGTCAAACCAATAAATGAATTTGGGTGTTGCTCTTCCTAGCCGTAAACCCAATTTGGGTCGGTACTTTCCCGTACGTATCTAAATTAAGCACTTCAGAAATTATGCGGTAAGTTTTTTAAAAAAGAAGTGAAATAACCAGGAACGTGCCCTAAATTTGCGATAAATAGTATAACAGTTTAGCACAATATAACACCAAATGTGTTGCCGAAAATAGTTTTTAAAAATAGCCTTTCCCTCGAGCTTTTTTAATTTTCTGCTTCAGAGCCTAGAAAAGCAGATAACTCTTCAAAAATCCCTCACTATACCTTATTATAGATAAATGAAATATCATAACTTAAGACAACGTTGAATTGAAGATTCCCGTAATATTAGTTAAAAGAGTAGAGGGTAAGAAGCAAAATGAGTAATCACACACATAGGAACGTCCATATAGTTAGGTCACATATGTGTAGCAAGGCCCGATGCAAATTTTGTCCATCCAGCAATGATAAAAAAAAACAAATATATTGTGCAAAAATTGTAGCAAACATATATGCAAGCTACATAATCTAGTTTTTGTCCAATTTGTCAATCAAAAGAGGTAAGATCTAAAAAGTAATAAATATTACATTTCATTAATATACTCAAGTTTTCGTGTTTGTTGTATTATTTTTCAAATAAATATTATGCTGCTTTTCTTTTAGAGGAATATTCATCTTAAGATTAATATAGTTTTATAATTTTGCAAAAATTAAACTCCTGTATTTAGAATTCGATGTTCAGGTCATATTTACCCGAACGTTACATGTGCATGACAAGTGTGAACAGAGTAACAGGGTTAAATAAAGATCTCAAATATATCTGGATTCGCACAATCATTTATATTATACGATTTTTTATTTTATAAAAAACTAAATGCATTCTAACCTGCATGCGAAAAATATCTCCAGTTCTTACGATCCAAGCCAATCTGGAGAACTTGAGACATTCATGAAGAACGCATTTCATTTTCCGAATCGCAGCCTTCTGAAACGCAACCTTAAACTTTATTGATACTTTAAGCTTCACGAGAAGAGCAAGAAAAAAAAATCTGGCTTTTACAGAAGTGTGATCTTTGAAAAGGATGGTTTACACATATTGAAGCTGAACTCTGAAAAACGCTTCTTCAACTTTTTATTACGTGATGAGATCGTCTTTTTTGTTCCATTTTATTCTTCTGGGAATATTCCATCTAAGAATTGTGCTTTTAAGAAAACAATATACAGTGTTTTTAAAATATGGAACATAAAAACGCAGTAAAACTGCAATGAACTTGACGATCCATCATAAAGTGTTTATGTATCAGTTGTAGCGTCTCTGTTTTACCTCTCTGGACTAGATCAAAACCAGTCTACCTCAAAGTACAGAAAACGGTTTATCCTACTCAACTTTTCAGTGTGTGATTGTTTTACACTAGGTATTTGAAATATTTAGTATACTCTAGCAATAGAAATATTTTAACCCTTTCACACCCTGCGTCCACAATTGAGGGCATAAAAATTATCTGCACTATCAATCGCTTAGGATGGATGTCTTAATGAGGGCATATAAAGAAACACCTGTTTTTCATAAAAGATTTAATAATCAGGATTATGTACATTTTATTTTTCTAATTAAAAACTTAATATTCATTATGATACGTATAATATCCATAAAAGATATTTGATTCAAAGATAATTTTTTTAATCAGGAAAATGGGTTAAGGCCTTATTACACGAAGGAAATTTCGGGCGATTTTGTTGCTGCAACCAGTTGCCGAAACTCCTTCCAGCAAGTTGATGAGCAAGCAGGGTTGCCATGATAAACAAACTCGGCTGGGCTCAAAAACACCTGTGATTCGCCGAATGGGCGATTGATAGAGCATGTAATTATAGGTAGCCTATCGTCTCAGCAATCTTTTTAAATATTTAGGATTTCGAAGGTTCCATAAATGTGGAATTTCACATTTGCTTTCAATCAAATCGATTTCTCTATCGCAATTCCATTTGAGTGACTTTTTCCTTCGCTCATCACTACGATCGGCATCGCTGAGTCGTCCGCCATTTTTGTGACGTAAGAATAGGAAGCACTGCGATTGCCTGTCATTCCAGCAACCTGCAATATTTTCGCCTCTAAACGAAAAAGGTGGAGTTGACCGTTCCCTAAGTAACTAGGGAAATTTCCAGGAAAGAGCTTCCCGCAACTGGTTGCAGCAGCAGAATCGCCCGAAATTTTCTTTGTGTAATAAAGCCTTTAGGGTTGAAGTATTAATGTACAGAGTGGTTATAATTAAACTTCCACTATGAACAGTGCTCTATAGCTAAAACGGGCAAACGGATTGCAACAAAAATTGATATATTGGCTATACATGATATGCGCTTAAGGAATTTCGAAAAAAAAAGTTCAAAAAATGTCCACTAGGTGGCGTTTTGCATGAAAAACGGCAAATTTAATGACGGAAATGGCTCATTCGAAATGTACAAACAATTTTAACATTTGTTCGATAGTTTTTTGCATTTATTCACTAATTTGGGTAATACTTGATCTGATTTCACAATGCAAAGTGTCCTCTAGTGGACTTCTTTTAAACTAAACGTTCTGAAAAATTCCCTTCCGCGCATCTCGTGTACAGTCCATATGACAAACTTGGTAGCAATCTGCTAACCGGTTAGAGCTGCAGAATACTGTTTATAGGGGGAAGTTTAAGTATAACCACCCTGTATGCAAGTTTTACAACTGTGTGAGTGTGTGCGCGTATGCAAACACCCCATAGAATGTTGGACCATTATTGACTACAGTGTGGATTAATATTAGGCCAATATTGCACATATGGTGATAATAGTACTTTGGAAATACTGCTCTAGTATGGAGGGCCAATATTTTCAATTCATCGTGAATAATTATGTATAAAGGGCTGGTAATAGGTGTGGTATCCACTGTTGGTCAATATTGGCGATTCAATAAAAATATTTAGAAACCCTCATTAATGTTTTTCAGAGATTAATTGGTGAAATTCCCACAATATGGATAGTTAGTGTTGGAAGAGTATTTTCAAAATGCGCGTCAGCAACATAACTTGGGCTCCATATTGTAGTTATTCTGGAAATAGTCGGGGCCATCGTGATTCTACCGGGCCTGCTTGCGCACTCCGATGAGTCATCCAAAGAGGCCTACGCACGTTTCTCATTGATTAGATTCGACAGTTATATGACGTATCTAAGTCCTGGAAACAATAAAGTGAGTACGTGTAGGCCTCTTTGGATGACTCATCGGAGTGCATAAGCAGGCCCGGTAGAATCACGATGACCCTGAAATAGTCCCAACAAATTGCGAATTAAACAAATACTGGCCCAATGTCGTGTTTTGTATTTTGCATTTACGAGCATTGATTATTTGATAACCCTGTTCAATTTTCTCCGGCCACAATCAAGATATAATTTTCTTTCAGTTTAAGATTTGTTGTAAATCTTACTATTAACATTAAAACCAGCCCAGGAATATAGAGGTTTCGTGATCGACTTGAAAAAGAAAATTTATATCAATGTGTAACTTTTTGACCTTTATCTCAGTTGTTACTAATAACAAGATCATTATTGAAAAGTAACTAATTTACAGCGCAATATTTGGACGAACACAAAAAGCCAGGGGATTGAGTGAGAATCGAAACCATGACAGTAAGCTTGGGCGATTGGCGCAGAGGAGAATAGGTCCTTAGCCTCCAAGCTTTCAGTCCCCCTCTGATAAATTATTGCCTATATTATTCGCAGCTGATAAGAGCCGAATAGTCAAGCATGTATCCATAAGGCTTACTAGAGGCTTGCTGTAGAAGCAAAAGTCCCATCAATTATTGAATATTTTAATAACAGAAATGTTAGTGTTATTTTTAAATATTTATTATAAAAAAAAATCAACTAATCAATCAAACTACCTCTTGCTTATTTTATTTTACTTTATCTATTTATTTTATGACATAGCATGAAATTAATTGCTCAGGCTCAAATACAAATTCCTGTCGCATCGTAGTTGCCCTTACTCATATTACTCTTAAAAGGCAACCACAAATTCGGATAAGTTCATTGTTATAATAATTTGATAAATAAAAAACTCGACCTTTGATGAACATTATGCAAACCTTTCAAGTGATGGGTCTTTCGGAGTAAGCCCTGTTCATGAAACAGAAGTAACTGAATGGGTTATCTGACTTGACTTCGGGCTGGATAAATCAAATCTCTTCTCAGAGCTTGATTATCGCATAGGCCGACTTCACCTCAGCCTAAGACCCTTAATTTTTAGGGTGCTCAAAATGAGTAAAACAGTTTTGTTCTTAAATAATTAATGACGATAAACAGAGATGCACTTTTATTGCACTTGCTGCCGCACAAAAATGTTTGTTTACATTGTATTCAAGGATTGAACAAATTACATGCTAAGGTCCAAAGCGTTCCACCATGGAGCATCCACTTGACGACATTTGAAGAATAATTTCTGTGCATTAAAATTTTAGTGGAATTATGTTAAAAATTTTTGGACTTGGCAGATTTGAGCCTTTTTTATGCTCCTCCAGTGAGAACAAATATTTGCATCTTGCGACTGTAAGTGTCAACGTGATATGACTGTACGTACAGAGACCGCAAAAATGTGCTAGATTGTAATTAAGGCCTCTGAATGCCCTAGCTGGCCTCTGTCTCTGTTGAACATTGAGAATTTTTCACACAGGAATTCTTAATAGAAGTCTTAGCTGGAAGTCAACTTCCAGCTGGATATGATGCTCAAGCCTCTGACTTGCATTAAAATAATCATTACTCGGTTAATCAGTCAGAGGATACATAATTTTACTCTTGAAGCACCTTTATCAAGATTTTAAGAACCTACATCTGGATATGCTTATCTTTTGCAAACACTCCATCTGTATGAATTCATCTTAAACACTGACATGCCCTGCAAGTTGTATATAAAGGCTCTTCAGCTTAGTTTCTACGTTGAATTATCCATCAGTCAAGCAGAGACATAAATATTAGTTATATTCAATGCATTTAGTACAGTTTAGACGCCTTAGTACGTAAAAAAAAATACAGATATTCTTATCTGTATTACGTTTACTATACTGTTTCTTAGTACACGATCATCTTTATTTGAAGTACAGTTTTACATAACAAATTTTGGACAAACACATACATGCATAGGCTAAAATTTTTCAACCCGCGATCAAACCGGTCGTATAGCGGCCGGCGGCGATAGACTTGCAGACCCTCACAGCCGTCAGGTTTGCAACAGGTATACTTGTTGCTATTCCCTAGAAAATGAAAATAAATCTGATTCCTTACACACTGCAGATTATATTGATGTAAATCATTTCTTCATGCTTTGTACAATTACGCTCCAATTTTTTTTATAGACTCATATATAATATATTAACAATAAAATTATCTTATCATTTTTATAGTTGACCACAATTACAATAAAAATTTTTTTCGGTGAGTTAGAAGTCCGAGCTTATCGCCCTAATGAGATTTGCCGCTCCAAATTGTCTAAGAAGGAAAGTGTTACATATTATTACAAAAACCCAAACAAGCGTAAAAAATATGGTGAAATGGAGACTGTAAATCAATCGACTCAGGCGGAAAATGAGTTTCGAAGATGACAGCTTAAAGTGATGAACAGCGTCCTGGGAGTTCTCCAGAGGGGAAAAAAAGAACTGAGGGACAAAGGAAAAAGAAGAGTTAATCATTTTTCTGTCGTCTTTCTAGTTCGCTTTATTTTTATTAAAATACTTTTCTTCTTCGTACGCAAATTTTTAACAATGCCTTATAATGAATTTTTTACTAGTGAAATTCTCTACTATTAACCCTTTGAGGCGCAACCCTTTCCCAATGCTGAAAAAAGCTGGCTGTGCGCGCACAGCCAGTTGTCGTCAAAAAAGGGTCACTAGATCTGTGGCACGCGATGAACGTTTCGACCGTCCGCCATCTTGTTGCTAGTTAAGTCGAGCGATGGCAACGGCTGCCCTTTTTTCAGCATTGGGCAATCTATCCAGCTGTTCTCGCATTCTTCCATTTTTCAGCAGTTGTCAATGCTGTTAAAAATAATCGTGACCATTTTTTTACGGGAAATGACATGCTAAAAAGTAAAGGATTCTCGCGGAGCTATGTCACCCGCAACTATTTTGGCAACTGTCAAAATGTCAGAGTTTGGTGTTCCCAGAGCGGGAACACTGCACGTTAAAGGGTTAAAATGCCAAACATGAAGTCCAAAGAATTGAATAAAACAAATATAGTCCCTTCATTCTTCTATAAATTTCTGGTGAAATTGCTCCGCTCTAAAACTTTTTTTAAAAATTGGAGCTGTTTTTATTTTTTCGAATCAACTTTTTCTATAAACATATTTCTATAATTATCACTAAAAATAGTTATTTCATGACAGAACACTCTCTACAGAATATGTTGTCCTTTTCTTTGTTTACACAACTGTTACTAACTGTTCCTTCCGACTGTGGGAGTTCCGATGCTCATGAAAATCGTGGGACTCCCGATTGGGGGAGAGGGGGAGGGCAGAGATGAGGGAGAACCCCATTTCCTCGTGGGACTTTTGATGACGGTGCTTGCATACTTGTTTGTGTGATTATGCCGCAGGGATGGGCAAACTACGCCCGCGGGCCAAATCCGGCCCGCCGGAATGTTTTATCCGGCCCGCGAGTGGAATTTTAATTAGCCGGTCCGACGGAAATTGAAAGTATATATATATATTTATATACATTATATATCCATATTAAGAATTATGAAGATGGCTTGAAGAAACTGCATTTTGAGCTCGAACGCAAATTTCAAGATTTCAGTGTCATTCAAACAGAATTGGATATTTTTACCATGCCTTTCAACGTAAATTGTGAAGCAGTGAGGTCAGATTTGCAGCTTGAATTAATTGAATTGCAATCTAACAGTCATATCAAGCAGTTGTTTCTAAATATGCCAAAGCTGGAGTTTTACAAATCATTATCGAAAGTAAGTTTCCCGCCCAGAAAATCAGTGCTATGTTTGCTTCATCTTATATATGTGAACAAGTGTTTTCAACTTAGAAAGAATTCTTTCACCTTAAGAACCTTAGAACTCTTGAACCTTAGAAAGAATTCTTTCAGAAGTAGACTGACAGATGAGCATTTAGCCTCGTTCCTTAGAATCAGTACATCTCAGTTCGAACCTCAATATAAGGAACTTTTAAAAATGAAATCGCAATTTCATTCATCTCACTAACATATTTAAATTGTAATACTTGTATATTGTCCTTTAAATTTTAGAAAAAAGTATCTTGGCCCGCCAAACTTTTTTTTTTTCGATTTTTGGCCCGCGACCGAAAAAGTTTGCCCATCCCTGGATTATGGCAACACTACTCTAGGGCTATCTGCCAAGGATGGGGGGGGGGGGGTGCCTTCGTAGCAGGGTTGGGAAGTTTTTGACGCATGACAGGTTTTGACGAACCCTATGTCGAAAACTGTGAAAAACCTTAAATATAGCACTTTTAAAAATATATACAAATTACAACAAAAAAATTACATATATGAATTTATTTTAATACAGCTACAAACATTCATTGATTGTTATTGATATTTAATATTACTTTACTACAAATATTGACTGTAGTAAAAATATTAATTGAATTCTTCAAATTGCACACATTGTGAAATATTATAATACAAACTTTTAAGAAGGATTGTAAACACCTTTTATCTATTTTGTATCAGGTATGTTTAGAAAAGAAAAGGAGAATGGAGAAGTAATTTTACATATCTAATATTTCAAAAACATTATTCTTGCTGTTACAACATTAAAATTCTTAATTATCAATTTGCATCAAAAATTAGGACTTTTCTTGATTTCTTCCATGGCTTGCAAGTTTCAAATATAAGAATGTAAAATAACAATACCATATTATTCAGATGTTTTATTGCGATTGCTCTAAAGAAGGCAAGATCAATAGTAAGAATTTATATTAATATTTCGAATAAAGCACTTTGATCTGTAAGAAATGTTTACTTTGTTTACATCTATCATGGTTATTTATTTATTTTTTTCAAAGAGCTTTGTGTGTTTTATAAGAATGTGCTTACTCATCCGATTTAAGTCCTGAAATTTTTTATTATTCTATTAGCCCGAATATAATGCGATATTTTTTGACTGATCATTTCCCACTAAAAATCTCACCCATGCTAAATTTGAGGTCTAGATAATCGATTTCTTAAACATCTTGGTGATAAATGTCAGTGACGCGTTACATTCAGTCTAATATGGTAATTCTATTTTGAATGGGAAACTTTAGTACACTGATAATTAAAGACGCTGATCTTTTATTTCTTTTTCTTTAAATGACTGAAATTACTATGTTATTAGTGGTTACTTAAACCCTTTCAATTTAGGTATTTATATTAAATGAAAAATGAATTTAATGTTTGCTTCTAGGAAATGTTAAGCCATATTTCAGTTTGAAAATTTTGAAAGATTGCTGAACATTATTTATGCATCAACTCTCTCTCCATTTATACACACACACACACACACACACACACACACACACACACATATATATATATACTACTGAACTACTGAAGTATTTTAAATTTCAAAATTTTTAATTAATTTAATTAATTAAAAAACTTTTATCCTATAAATGGTATTTAGCTGTTATTATTATTAATGAGCACAACATGTGTTATCATAGTTGTCATTTTTTAATATAATTACTAGCTGCTTACCCGTTCTTCCGTACGGTAGAAAAAGAATATTTTTCTTACACATATAAATGGAATCAAACCTAGTGATGCAGATTCTCAAAAAATGAAAATTTATTTGAATCGTGACGAAGCGTTTACGTCATGGGTGCAAATCTGAGATGATTGCAACTTGACGACACAAAAACCACATCAGTGTCACTGGCGATAAAAAAAGAGAATTTTACGGTATGCACTTTCACTTTCGAAATGCCTAAAGTTTCATTGCTTCAGTTTATACTGATTATTCTACCAGAGCCGTGCGGTAGATTTTCTCAGTATGTTGCGAGTCTTCAAACTGCCGCCTCTTTAGTATAAAGGGGGGTAAGCGGTTCAACCCCCCCTCCCCGAAAAAAAAATTAACATGAAATCCATCAATTTTTCATTTTTAACGAAAGGATTATATTTAATCTCATCCCCCGTTAAAGGAAATCTGTGTACGCCACAGCACCCCTTGAATGTTTCTTCCTTAAAATAAATGCTCATTATGATTTAAAAGCAAAACTACACAAAATGTACAAATGTTATATTTATTTTACTAACATTAACAACAAACTATTATAATTTTACTCTTCTAACTTTAGCAAATTCGTGGATTAGGGATGTGTAGTCTAGAATAGCAGCCAATGTCGAATCACTAGAAATTATTGACAGGTTTCTCAATTTTGTTTGGCTTATTGAACTTCTTCGATAATTTTTTATTAATTTTAATTTAGAAAAACTTCTTTCCCCACTAGTGACTGTCACTGAGAGTGTTAGCAAAGTTCTCAATGCTATGGCAGTATTTGGATACAAAGAAATTAAATTATTTTTGCACAAATATTTTAAAACATCTAAAGGTTTCATTAAATATGGCAGCATTCTAGATAAATCACGTAATTCTTCTTGTAGAGCACTCTCATTAATTAATGTCAGATTCATTTTTGATCGAAAGTATTGACTGAAGATTCATACAGTTCTTTTCTAGCGTTTTGTCATCAATATCTCTGAGTTTTAAAATATCATATAAAAACTTAAAATTTTTGTTATGGGTTTCCAGAAGCGTGAATCGTTCATTTAGAGAATTATATGCAATGTCCAGAATATAGTTTAAAAAGTTTAAATTTATTTAATTTTAAATTTATTCTCCTCTGTTAAAGGCACGTAGACATCTTTTTCATCAAATTGAAGTTTTTTTCTTCTGGCTCTAACTTCAGTTTCTGTTGGGAATTCTAGGCTGATTTCAAGATTTTCTGCAATTTCATTTGCAGCAATTTTGACCTGATCATATCCCGTTTTTCCGTAATTTTTTACTTTTTCTACAGTTTTGGTTCTTACAGTTTTACTACAGTTTTACATTCTTACACAATCTGATAAATTGACCGTTACAGATTGCAATTGCTTTGAAACTGAGTTTATTTCAACTAAAATGTCAGGCCAAAGAATTACACCACAAATAAACTTGTAATTTTAAAAATTTTTTGCTAACCCTATAGCTCTAACTTTCGTTTCTGCATCCCTGTTGACATCTTCTATTATTTCAATTAATGCATCATAGATTTCGCAAAGTTGAAATCGTAATGGTTCTAACGCATCAGTTCTGCTTGACCATCTTGTAGCACTCAATGGCTTTAGATTTATTTGGGAAACATTGTTTTTAAGCACTTCCCAAGAACTTCCCAAGAACTAGAGAACACTTCCCAAGAACTAGAGAAAAAAGTGTCAAGTTCTTGCACTACAGGAAAAAAAGCTGCTGTTTCTGAAGAAGAAGATGCTGCATTATTCACAACAAGGTTTAAAGAATGACATGCACAGGGCACATAAAACGCCCTTGGATATTTTTCAGTTATTCTGTTTTGAACACCCTTTCTTACTCCTTTCATATTAGAACCATTATCGTATCCTTGTCCTCTAAGCCACTTTAACTCAAAACCTAATTTCTCCAAATGTGTCAAAATAAGCTCTGTCAAACCCTCTCCGGTGGAATCACTAGCTTCTTAAAAACCAATGAAAAATTCTTCAATTTCATATTTATTTGTTTGGAGTCAAAAGCAGCGACTCTTATTGTTAATAATAGTTCTTCAACATGGCTTACGTCTGGAGTAGAATCGTGGTTACCGAAAAATATTTAGCTGTTTTCGTAATTTCGACAAACTTGTTTAAAACAGCCAATCCCATTAAATTTAACATCTCATCTTGAATGTTATTACTTAAATAGTGACAGACATTTATTAGATTCGCGTTGAACTCTTCTACTATGTTCTTCCATAACTGGATGAAACTCGGAAAGCAAGTGTCCCGGGTTCGGGTCCCATCGCGAGGCTATCGATCTAACGGTCTGGAGTTTTGGTAGGTTTTTCTCCAGATGTAACTTGAATACGCGTTAGAACCCCTTAGAAAGTCCTTCGGCCAAGGCACATTCCCTTGGCAGATCGCCCTAGTGTATCGTTTTCATAATCACACACAAACAAACAAACAAACGAAATTCGGAAAGCAGTTCTACCAACTTTAAGAAGTTTCCGTTATTAGACTGAAACAAATGTTCAGTTGTCCCACGAAAAGCTAAGCATTGTGAGTCAGCAGTCTAATTATTGATACAATTCTTTTTAAAACACCTCTCCAATGTTGATTTTCAAGGTCCATAATTATTTGGTACTCAGCTTTGATAGTTTTTCTGCTTTAATCGAATTAAAATAATAGTTTTTGAGATATGCGAGTATCGTGCATGTTTTAATGAATTTCGGTCCATTGAGCGTAATGTATTTCGAATCTTTTGGGCGGTCCTGTACATAAACTATCGATTCGATTGAGACCAAAAGGGGAGGTGCACAACTAGATGTTAGAACAACCCTAAATATAAAATTTCAACATTCTATGACCAATAGTTTTTGAGATATGCGAGTTACATACATACATACATACATACGTACGTACGCACGTACAGACGGCATGGAAATACTGGCCAAAATAGACTCGCCGCTGGTCAAAATGAGTTGCAGACACGTTTATATGATCGTTCATGCTAACTTACGATGAGATGCATCGAAAAAGTTCCTAAATTAAATTTAGAGGTAGTCAAAATCGGTTTTTTCGTCGAAATTTGGCCACCGAAATTTTTCGCGATCAGATTACTTCCTTATACTCCGTACAAGGAAGTAAAAATCCGCATGGCGATTTCAACATTGGGAAAGGCGGAAAGAAAAAGTCGTGTACTAGTATCCAAATGATAATACAAAAGTGAAATGCTGAAAGTTGTCCTCTTCGAATCATAATTACTGGCCTCCTCTTCAGAATCATGAACAGTACCCTATTACTTTCTGCTCCTTCTGCTGATTTTCGGATAGTTTATATCGATACATTTCTCGCAGAGTTGTTCATTCTTCCATTTTGTAATGTTTGAGATGCACTGCTATCAAATATAAGGTCTTCTTTATTGATGCCGTTTTTATAATAAGAAGTCAAATTTTCGCAATGCTGTGTTATCTCTTCCTCTTCCAAGTCGTGAATCCTTTCATAAAACCCCAATTTTTGGAAAGTTATTTCGTAAGCTTGAAGACGTTTTTCTTAAGTTTGACGTCAGACAAGATTTAAGTTTTTTTTTCCAAATAATAATTTGGGAAGAGCTTTTTTTTCGAGCTGAAGCCCCTTTTGGGTTGATGCCCTTGGCGACAGCCGGGTTCGCGTATGCGCTAAGACGGCATTGTATGTATGTGTAAATTTATTACGCTTAAATGAGTATGAAAAGGATCACATAAGGCAGACCTATTTTATGCAGCTCCTTGAGTGGGCGCCCATACCTAAGGGCGAAAATGAGCCCCCACCCCTCCCAAGCTCTCAGAAAACGTATATACAACCGCAATTATTTATGTATTGTTGCAACGTGGAAGTGATTTAACCAGGTTTTCGCTGCAAGACCACCGATTCTCCTCCCCTTACAAAGGACTTGGCAGATCTCTACAAGCATTCTTATGGGCGCCCATAGCCCCTTGAACTGCGCCTCTCTGCTCGGAGCAGATACACCAGTTACCTTTTAGTTTACCTTAGGGAAGATAACTATTTCCAGAGTTAGATACGCTGACCCTGAAAAAGAAGAACCACAGAAAAACCTACCTTTTCGACCGCTCTGCTGCTTTCGCCGACTTCATCCTGTTAAAGAGAACCTCTTATAGAAAGAAACGGCGAGAAAAACAGTCAAGTGCCGAACCTTTGAGACATCAATCTTTATTTTATATATCAATAAGCGTTGTGAAGGTACATCCAACACAATATTTTACATGCAATCCCAACCACACAGGAGGTTCTCGATAATCCTTATTTTTAGATGAATAATGTACATGGTTTTGGAAAAGCACAAAGAAACGGACCCTGGCTGCATTCAATCCCAAACAATAGACAGAACCTGCAGTTTAAGAACACGGATACAGAATAGCAATTCTAAACCTACCAGCAAACGAAATCAACGCTTAAGAACACTGTGATAGAAAAACAGAAAAAAAATTACACTACCTGCATTCGAACCCAACAAACAGAGGAAAACATCAGTTAATGAACACAGTTAAAGTATAATACTAGACTATGGACATCCCCCCCCTCCCCATTCAAACCCAACTTCCAGACGGAACAGTGGTGTAAGAAAACAGTTAAAGAATAATACTGCAACATGGACACTTCCTAGATTTTAATGTTAAATTTTCGCTCTCAAGATTCTCAGCCGTTAGTTGATTAAAAAAAAAATGATTTAACTATGAATACTTCTCGACTTCAATCAACAACGCGTTTCGGTACAACGATAGATGCTGTATTTTCAAGAAAATTAGCAAATTTAGAGAGTAAAATTTATGTTTCACATCATAGTTACCACAAACCTATAATTTCATACATAAAAAATTAGGATGACATTCAAAAATTTCAACTGCAGCTCTTAAAGAACATAAAGTTTAGTCAACATATTTACCGAGTACTTGGCACAAGATCATTGTCCGTACGCAAAATCTTGTACAATACAGAATGAAGATTTGAGGAACAGTTCACATATTAGTACGTAATATTTTAACAGGCACTAAAAATCACTGTAGTTTCACTTACTGTCACATTGACCAAAGTTTCAATTTGTCTTTCATTAAATTTCCGCTGTTTTCAAATGCGCCTCGCAAAATGGCGCAGCTTCACACATCCAGTATTCATCTTCTAAGAGAACACAAAAACTTCAAAATGGTTGGGTTTCACACCGACAGATTTTAACGCGACACACCGATGGAATGCGAATGAAGACCCAAGCTTGCATCAGCAACTACTTCGATACCATCTCAAATTCGATATCGTGATGAAGGATCAAGAATTTTGAAATCTACCCTGGAAGAATTTTGCACGGTATCAGCAAAATGGAAGATCTCCGCAACGGTTCGCCGAAACTGATGACATAAGAACTTAGCACTAGTCACTGTTCTGCAACCATTTTTGCACCGACCTTGTGACAAAGATTCAGATGAATTGTACATTCATATCTGGATTAAACTGGAAGATGTGCCATGCGTTCAAGAATTTGTTCATTTTTCAGAAGAGTCCATACGTAAAATTGTTTTCAGTTGAAAATTTCTCACAGCTACTTCGTTATCACTTTAAAACTTTCGCTGCTTTTTTTTCAACTGCTGATAGTATCCCTTGAACGGACGAGCTTTGAAAACTGTTGCCAGATATCCTACGGGAAAAAAATTACTGTGCGATCTTTTTCTTCCGTCAAGTACAGCGAAACCGGTTTCCCCGTGCAGGAAGCGGTCAGTCCACACTGGTTTTCTTCTGCGGAAAACTAGTGGAATGGCATCGTGGGCTTTGTTTACATCTTGTTGTTTTGATTTTGTGAAGATCTGACTGACGGTGCTACATGACTATGTAACACATCCATTGGAGTGTTAACCGCCAATTCCACATCAAGGACAGTCCACTTCATTCACTGCTATATACATTTCTCCGTCTTCCTTCGTGGCGCAGTTCTGCATGTACGCTGGCCCGCCACAACGTATATGCACAACTGCTGACCATCTCCCTTCTCTTCGCCTGGGCAGATGTGGATGTACACTTTCCCTCAAAGTGTACATGCACAACTTTTGAACAACTCTCTAAAGTATTTAATTGCGCTAGAGACTTGGAAAATATTTAGAATGTCTCTTTACAAGCTGCAGTGTGAGCTGTTGCAAACAATAAACCTACGGGAGATTCGAAACACTCGGGGACAAAATTCAAACATACGGAATTTTGCAATACTTCCCTAACTGCTTGGCCCATTTTGGAATGCAGTTTTTGTGCTGATGAATTTTTATCTGAAAGCTGCATGAGACGTGCAGCTTTACTGTTAGTGTTAGTCTATAGTGCATTGGGTGGAGAAACAGTGTTAATTTTTTTCAAGTGTTTAACATCATTGATTTACAATTAAAGTAGTTCAAATGTTCTGTGGCAGGAATCTCTTTTCAGATGGAATACCCTTAAGGTGTAAAGATGTTTCTTTTAAAAATTCCTGAAAGTGATTCTTTTGAAAAATGAAAGTCAGCACGAGAGTTTTGAGCTGTTTTAAAAACAAACCAATGATGTACTCGAAAAAACTAATAATCTTCTTCACTAACAGTAGTTTCTTCCGTAATAGTAAGCTAATCTTAACAGACAACCCATATGTCTTATGCAATATTTAGAAAAAAAAATTATGAGCACAAAAATATCGTCCTAAAATTGGACGAAGTGTTACACATTTCGGGAAATATTGCAAAATTAAGTATGTTAAAAATTTTTTTCTGAACTTTTTTAACTCTTATTGGTTTATTTTTCGTAATAGTTCGCAGTACAACTTCTAAAGAAAAAATCTAAATTTTTGTAGTCCTACGCTCAATTCGATTTTTTAAAAAGCTGTTCAAAAGTTGCACGATTTCCAAAAAGAACAGATGTAAGAACTTTTAAACGCAAGGGAAAGTTGGTTCAATTTCGACCCTCGAGACAGACACACTTTGGACCCGGTTTCGTTCAAATCATTCCTCTCACAGACTACGTAAGACAAGTTCAAAAACCACATTTTAATTTACTTTATAAGATGGATTATTTATTTGAGGGAGCGTAAGGTAGCATCGTTTTTCGTGTGTGAGTATGTTTCCTAGCAAAAACTACTGAAACTAATAGAGCATGTTTCCGTTACAAATAACCTCTCGATACCATAACACTTCGTTATAACGGAAATTTCGTTGGAATGAAATTACGCTAATTTGAATAAAACGATGGAAAGTTATAACTATGCACATTTGGCTGTTATTTTGAAATAAAACCACGCACAATACTTACATATAAGAAAATTGCATTAACTACTGTGATAAGAAAGTTGTAATAAGTTGATTGCAATTCACGGAAATCAGCCGGAGGATTTTTTTTCAAATGAATTTTCTTAGTTCTGAAAAAAAACGACTTACCTCTTTAGGTAAATATCAGCCTTTAGTGAATAAAACCCGAAGAAGCGAAAATATTTTATGAAATCTACGATTTTCGTCTGAACGGAGGTTGCTGTTGTACGTGAGGTACAGTGGAATACATAAAACCGTTTTTTTTTTTTTTCAGCACTGCTCTTTACATTTTGTACTGTGAACTCTTATGAAAAAAAATGAACTTTACAAAATACTCAGGAAAAATTGCTAAACGTTGGGGGAAATTTCACTATATTTCCCCAAACATGTGACTCCTCGGTCCATTTTGAAGACGATTTCTGTGCTGTGCTTATGAATTTTTTCTGAAAGTTGCATGAGACATGCAGCTTCACTGCTAGAACTAGTCCATTGTGCATTGGGTGAATAAGCGTAAATTTTATTTTTTAGACTGTTTAACATCATTGATTTGCTTTTGAAGCGTCCTGTGAAGACGATCGATCTTGAAATGGAACATCCTTAAGTTGGGATTCCTCACTTCATCCTAAACATTTTTCGGGAAAGAAAAATTCTTAAAACCAATCCAGTGAAACTACATCTTTCCTGACTTGAAAACGATGTGGGTGACGAAACGCTACCTTATACTTCTTAGAAGCTATGTCTATTGAAAGTTGAGATAGTAATTTGTAATCAGCCTGAACTATACTTTATTAACAGTATTTGACTATATTCTATAATATAATGACATAAGTCAGCAATTCCTTAAATAATGAAAAAAAATCCGAATGTAGTCAATCAACAGTTTACTTGAAACTGGGTTTAAATTGATTATTTTTAAATTTAAAAATTTTGCTTTTTTAAATTGTTTTTATTTATTCTTTACATCACTTTTATTCTACACTACAAAGTGCTTACACTAATTACAAATCATACATTGGAGTGTTAACCGCCGACTCCACATAGAGGACAGACAACTTCATTCACTGCTATATATACTTCTCCGTCTTCCTTCGTTGCGCATTCTGTATGTACGCTGGCCGCCCACAGCGTACATGCACAACTGCTGACCATCTCCCTTCTCTTCACCTGGGCAGATGTGGATGTACACTTTCCCTCAAAGTGTACATGCACAGCTGATGGGAGTCGAACCGAGGACTTTGCATTCGAGTACACATCCAGGACTTTATCTTCGGGGACGTTCTTGCCCCAACAGTAAAGGATGATAGCGTCTATAAGAAGTTTCGTCTATTCTTGTGAAATTCATATACATGGGGTGACAGCATTGGAGTAGTGCAACAATGCTTTAACCTGTGTCTGAGATACCATCATGGAATAGTGGATAAGACACTGTACATGAAAGTTGGCTGATGTTTGAAGGTCTGGAGCTGTCGACGAAGCTGTCGATCTAACGGTGTGGAGTTTTAGGCGGTTTATTTTCTAGATGTAACATGAATGCGCATTAGAATCCCTTAAACGGCCTTCCGACTAAGGATTGAATTGCACCAAAATATTTAATATTTCTTGAAATTGTGTGATATCTGTCACTGATTACTGCTACTCGAACAGAATCAGTAATCTGTTAATCGAATAGTGAATATTTGCAATTTATGCTATTCGATCAGTATTCGCGATTTCTATTCGAACAGTATTCGCGATTTCTATTCGAACAGTATTCGCGATTGTAACTATTGGAATATCGCGATTTTGCTAGTGGAATGGTATTTACGATTTCTATTCCAATATTATTCGCGATTTCTTTTCGAATAATTTTCTGAATTTTCACTGTTATATTAGTATTCGCGATTTGACTATTCGGGATTTGGAATGTCATGTGCTTATCGATCAAATGGATTATTCAGATTCGGTTATCTTGAATGCCCTTAATAATCGACTTACGTATTGGCCGGAATTTAACGCGATGTTTTTCTGCTGATCAATTTCCGTTAAAAACCTGACTCGCGCTAA
Source organism: Cheiracanthium punctorium (assembly GCA_038373885.1). NCBI lineage: Eukaryota > Metazoa > Arthropoda > Arachnida > Araneae > Cheiracanthiidae > Cheiracanthium > Cheiracanthium punctorium. The sequence continues at coordinate 50,987 of JAWZYV010011617.1, forward strand.
ATTCGAGGTGTAAATATAGTATTTTTCTAATTATCTTGAAGGGAAGTTTTAGGTTCGCGTTATATTCGGGGCCGTGATGTATTCGAGCCAATACTGTAATTCGAATTGTTTCGGAGGCGGGCACCTGAATGGAAGGTATTTATGCCTGTAAAACTACTTTCCCCGTTACAACAGTCTGTCTGCCGGCAAGCAGCGGTTACGCTCCGCGTACGCTTTGAATTGACGAGGGAATGAATGCTAAATCCCGGATTGTCGATTCTATCGCCAAAAGTGGACAAATTAAGAACATTTGAGGCTGTTCTCTTGAAATGAAATCAAGCAAATTTTCAACAATTCTTTAAAGAATTTAATTGTGCTTGGAAACATTTAGGAAAGCCTCTTTGCAAGCTGTACTGTGGACTGTTGCAAACAATAAACCTACAGGAGTTACAAAACACTCTGTAGAAAAAATGCTAAACATACGGAATTTTGCAATACTTTCCTAAACAGGTTAACCCCTTTGCCCATTTTGGAAGGCAATTTTTGTGTTTATGAATTTTTTCCGAAAGTTGCCTGAGACATGCAGCTTTACTGTTAGTATTAGTCCATAGTGCAATTGGCGGAGAAACATTATTAGTTTTTTCGAGTGCTTAACATCATTGGTTTGTTATTAAAGCTGTTCAAAAGTCTTGTGACGACGTTCGCCCTTCAGATGGAATACCCTTAAGGTGTTTCTTTAAAAAAAAATATACTGAAAGTGTTTCTCTTGTAAAATGAAAGGCAGCGCGGGATTTTTGAGCTGCTTTAAAAACAAAGAGATAATGTTAAACACTCGAAAAAACTAATAATCTTCTTCACTAACTGCACTATCTTCTGTAATAATAAACTAATATTAACAATCAACCGATACGTCTTATACAAGGCTTAGAAAGTAAAAAATTATGAGCAAGAACTGGCCAACGAAAATGGGACGTAGTGTTGGGGAAATGTTGTAAAATTAAGTATGTTAACATATTTTTCCTGATCATTTTTTAACCCCCCCCCCTCACACTCTCGCCAACCTAAAAAATTGCCACACTTTGGCGAGCTTTGCAGTCATGGATCTCTAGGAGTTAGGCACAAGTTTCAACTCCTCCAAAAGAACTAGATGAAAACTAAAGTGAAAAAATTAGCGATAAACACACAGGTTAAGGAATTTGAAGACACTTAATTATTAAAACTACATTAATTGGCCACCCAAAATAAATAAAAATGTAAAGGAATGCTGTACTTACATGTTGTTCCAAATCGTCATTTTAATTCTAAATTACGATTGTCACATGAATACAAAATATCGTCATGGTAACTGATTATGTTTAATTATCGCCATCTTTGCGAGAGTCGGGGCGTTAAAGTAAGAATCAAACCAAGAAAGACAAACACGGCACACTCATGGATTATGATGCACATTCGAAACAATATTTAAAACGGTGAAGTATAGTTGCAATATACTTGCGAAGATTGTACAATTTTTAGTAGGCGATTTTAAGATAGATTTCGATTCCAAAGATGGGTTTTATGGAACAAGGAAGAAAAATACAGCACACTCATGAATAAGATACACTTTCCAACTTAATGGAATAAGGAAGAAAGTAGGGACGATGCATAAATTATGATACGCTTTTAATACATAGCACTTTAATGCGTATTTAAAATCTGAAAGTGTTTCAGATTTCCTTCCATTTTTTATAAATTTTAATTTGTATCACTCTTAATGGAAAACCCTTTATAATGGACATAATTGAGCAACTCTTCCAATAATAGGGGAAAAATGGCTCCGTATGTAGCCAAACAACAGTTTACTTAAAACTAAAAAATGACTGAAAAGTTTAAATTAATTATTTTTAAATTTAAAATTTTGTTTTTTTATTGTTTTTATTTATATTTTACATCACATTTATTTAACGCCATCAATATGCTTATACTAACTACAAATCATCCATTGCAGTGTTAACTGCCGATTCTACATCAAGGACAGTCCACTTCATTTCCTGCTGTATACACTTTTCCGTCTTCCTTCGTTGCGCAGTTCTGCATGTACGCTAGCCCGCCACAGCGTACATGCACAACTGCTGACCATCTCCCTTCTCTTCACCTGGGCAGATGTGGATGTACACTTTCCCTCAAAGTGTACATGCACAGCTGATGGGAGTCGAACCGAGGACTGTGCATTCGACTACTCATCCAGGACTTTATCTTCGGGGCCGTCCTTGCCCGACAGTAAAGGATGATAACGTCTATATGAAGTTTCTATTGTTGTGTAAAGTTTTTATACATGGGGTTACAGCATTGAAGTAGTGCAACAATGCTTTAATCTGTGTCTGGGATACCATCATGGCATAGTGGATAAGACACTGTACATGAAAGTTGGCTGACGTTTGAAGGTCTGGGGTTCTGGTCTACCGCGAAACTGTTGATCCAGCGGTGTGGAGTTTCGCGCGTTTTTTTTTTATCTAGATGTAACGTAAATGCACATCAGAATCCCTTAAAGAGACTTCCGACGAAGGATTGAATTGCGCCAATAATTTTATTATTTCTTGAAATTGTTTGATTTCTATCACCGATTACCTCTACTCAACAGAATCCGTAATCCTTTAATCGAATAGTGAACATTCGCAATTTATACTATTCGAATAGTATCCGTGTTTTTACTATTCGAACAGTATTCGCGATTTCTATTGGAATAACAGTGGCAATTTTTACTATTCGAATAGTAATCGCCATTTCACTATTCGAGATTTCGAATGCCTTCTGTTGAGCTTTCCAAGTCGATTATCGCGAATGCCCTTAATAAATCGACTAATTCGATCTGTTTCTGATGAGGGCACCTGATTGGATTGAATGTATGTCTGTAAAACTACATTTCCCGTTTGAACAGTCTGTGTGCCGGCAAGCAGCGGTTACGCTCCGCTACGCTATGAAATGACGAGGGAGTGAAGGCTAAATCCGCGACCGTTGATGGCAATAAAAGAGAAAAACTTAAGGACTGTTAAATCTGTTCTTTTAGGAAATCATGCAACTTTTGAACAACTCTCTAAAGTATTTAATTGCGCTAGAGACTTGGAAAATATTTAGAATGCTTCTTTACAAACTGCACTGTGAGCTGTTACAAACAATAAACCTACAGGCGATTCGAAACACTCGGGGGACAAAATGCTAAACATACGGAATTTTACAATACTTCCCTAACCAGGTTAACTGCTTGGCCCATTTTTGAATGCAGTTTTTTGTGCCGATGAATTTTTATCTGAAAGTTGCATGAGACGTGCAGCTTAACTGTTAGTGTTAGTCTATAGTAGATTGGGTGGAGAAACATTTTTAATTTTTTCAAGTGCTTAACATCATTGATTTACAATTAAAGTTGTTCAAAAGTTCTGTGGCGGGGATCTCTTTTCAGATGGAATACCCTTAGTGCAAAGGTGTTTCTTTTAAAAATTCCTGAGAGTGATTCTTTTGAAAAATGAAAGTCAGCACGAGAGTTTTGAGCTGTTTTAAAAACAAACCAATGATGTACTCGAAAAATCTAATAATCTTCTTCACTAACAGTAGTTTCTTCCGTAATAGTAAGCTAATCTCAACAGCCAACCCATATGTCTTATGCAATGTTGAGAAAAAAAAATTATGAGCACAAAAGTAGCGTCCTAAAATCGGACAACGTGTTATGCATTTGGGGAAATATTGCAAAATTAAGTATTTTAAGAATTTTTTCCTGAAATTTTTTAACTCTTATTGGTTTATTGTTTGTAATAGTTAGCAGTACAACTTCTAAAGAAAAAATCTAAATTTTTGTAGTCCCTAGCTCAATTCGATTTTTTAAAAAGCTGTTCAAAAGTTGCACGATTTCCAAAAAGAACAGATGTAAGAACTTTTAAACGCAAGGGAAAGTTGGTTCAATTTCGACCCTCGAGACAGACACACTTTGGACCAGGTCTCGTTCAAATCATTCCTCTCACAGACTACGTAAGACAAGTTTAAAAACCGCGACATTTTAATTTA
>JAWZYV010011617.1:57500-321346 GCA_038373885.1 Cheiracanthium punctorium
AAAAAATGTAAAATCCAATTGTAAAACTTCCTATTGAAATCCACTTTCTTCCATAACCAGCAAGATATCACTGCAGAAGCAAATCTTATTATAATTATTATTGCTCCTAACAGATATATCTTACTAGTCCTTCTCGATACTCTGCAACAACAACCGGAAAAACTGTATCCTAAAAAAGCATATTTCATAACTGGCTTCCCGCTCAACGTTTCAAGATTTGCAAAACGAAATGAAACATCAACGTGATTTTATTTTAATACAGACAAACATTTTATAAACTAATTGGATGGCTAGGGGGCGGGGATGGACTGCCGAGTTTATGCGACCTACCAAAAATAAGAACTGGAGCTAAACTGATGTTCTCACGGAATGAAACAAAAAGCCTTAACATACAAACTTGGCAGTGCAGCGCTAACAAAAATATGCCAATATACAAAAATAGGCGAACGCAACCACAGCGGTTAAGAATAAATCAATGTATTTAATTTAGTAAACAAAAACAATTAGGCGCAGAAATTTAAAAGGGTTACCAAAACGTGTCATAAAGAACAACTCGATCAAGACATCTCTTGGAGACTGCTGAACAAAGCAAAAATTAACAGCCTCGCCCAAAGAGAGCAGCTGCAAAAGAAATTCTTTTTAATGTACAGAATAAGAATTAGCAAAGCTGCGGTCATAAACCACAAAGAGCGAAACAGATTGAAAGAAATAATATGTAAATACAGGTTCATTGCTGAATTTCTAACAGAATAGCTGCAGGAGCTCTAATTTGTTTTATTGTACATTTGAGCATTAATTACCTAATTTATATTTAAAAATTAAGTAATCTTTTGTTTTACCCCTGCTATATTTAATTTAATAAAAAATGTCAATAGAAGCAATTATGTAGGCTGTTAAAATTTTTAATTTAATCTAAAATTCTCGGAGCTACAGGAGCTGAGCTCTCATGCAAAACCCTGACTGGTCTTCGTGTAATACTCTCTAACATATTTCTGCACCCTAATTCGGTAGATTTTAAAAGGGGCTTAACGTAGAAAAAAGTCTCCAAATATGTTTTTCAGGAAAAGTTTAGCAAAATTGTAAAAAATTAATATCTTATAAATAAAAATGAAATTCTGTTTGTTTGTTTGTTTGTTTGTTTGTGGATTTGATTCGTATACAAATCCACAAAAATGGACCTATCGGCCTGAAATTTAGCACAGATATGTAAAATAATATAGAATAAATCATAGTCCACTTTAAAACTTTGAAAGTCCACCCGTTCCCGGAATTTAAGAGATTTTTTATGCTCTTCACGCAAAAATCTTTCCGTAATTGTAACCCCTGTAGTGAAAAAAGTGTGAAATAAGGACCGTGGTGGCCATGTGTGGCGATTTTGCCGAATAAAATGTTTTAAATTCTCAAAGTAAAAATAAAAGAATAATAATGATTTTTTTTTGTTAGTTTATATTCGTAAGGTTATTTTTTTTTAATTATAATATCGTGTGCATGGGAAATCAGAGCAGGAATGTAATGCTTTACACGCAAAACAATAAGAATTGAAGATTTCCGAGGCTAATGTGTAAATTTTTTTAGTTTGGCGAAAAAATAAAATGGCTGAAATATGGATTTTGAGTAAGTGAGTTCTAGCGGTTTGCACAGTCTTCGGCTTGGCGCAATTTATTGAGAGCTTAAGGAAATAGATTTTTGAAAACAAGTGCAAAGGTTTTATTAGAATACAGCGTTAAATTATAATGATCCGTGAAGAAATAATGCAGTTATTATGGGATTTCAAGCGATCTAACTTCAGAATTCTCGCCAATTGAGTACATTGATTTAAGTTGGGGGAATTCCGCCAAATTTCAGAAAATTGAAATATTCTCATTTAGTACATCGGAGTAACGATGAATAAAACACATTATAGTTGATAATTTTAAAAAATCGGCTGTATTAAGGGATTCCAATTTTCAAATAAATGCGTGCTACTCTTTAGCGGTCGAACCATTTGCCATATTGATTGCTGCTAAGTCAATGCTTCGAATGATTCCCTAAAAAAACTCTTGCAAAATGGCGTATGTTGGCACTTTGGCGAGGCTTAGATTTGAAACTGGATTTATTTGAGACTGGTATATATAATAACACTGGTTATAGATAAAAATGAATGTTGGTATGTGTTTATGAGGTTGAAAAACTCCAGCACCGTTGAGCACCGTTGCACGATGAAATTTGGTTCACCTAAGTCTTTTATGATGGAGAAGGTTTTTATGCTATCCGTTTTCCTTAACTTGCCACTTGGTGCCGCAGCACAACGTTGAATTCTATTCCGTTTAGCCGTTTGCTATGCGAATATCGTCCAACCGATTTCGATGAAATTTGGTACACGCGAATATTAGAACACGGAGAATATTTTTCACTATCCATTTTGCTGTAACTTGCCGCTAAATGGAGCTGCAAAGCATCAACTTCTATACCGTTCGGCATAAAATTTTTTATACTTACACATTTGAGCACGAAGAATATATTCTAACTGCGTTCCTTCTGATGTTACTCACCACTAGATGACACTGCAATGCATTATTATTTTAACTCGCCACTAGATGACGCTGCAGCAGGCCAAATTCTTGACCATTCAAACGGTCGCTATGAAAATCAGTATACATAGCTATTTGAACAATGAGAATATTTTGGCGTAATCCATTTTGCTATAACTCGCCTCTTGACGGCGCTGTAGCAAATCATTACTTTAATTAACTACTAGATGGCCCTGCAGTGTATCACTTCTTGACTGTGCAAATGATCGTTATGAAAATTGGTATACATAGATAATTGAACACGGTCGCTATGAAAATCAGTATTCATAGCTATTTGAACAATGAGAATATTTTGGCGTTATCCATTTTGCTATAACTCGCCACTTGACGGCGCTGTAGTAAATCATTACTTTATTGAACCACTAGATGGCCCTGCAGTGTATCACTTCTTGACTATGCAAATGATCGCTATGAAAATAGGTATACATAGATATTTGAACACGGGGAAGAGTTTGGCGCTATCCATTTTCCTATAACTTGCCACTAGATGTCGCGTCAACACATGAACTTCAGGACTGTCCAGCCGATAGTCATGAAAATTCGTATACATCGATATCTGAATGCGAAAAATATTTTCGCCGTATCCGTTTTGCTAAAACTCGCCTCTAGATTGCTCTACGCTGCATGGCCTTCTGCACCGTACAAACGATTGCCTTGCAATTCGGTATGCATGATTATTGGACACAATATAACGCGATATCCACTTTGCTATATCTGTTTATTACAATGAATAGTAATCACCACAAATCGTAATATCAAAAAGTCCATTCATTCCCGTGCGAAGAACGGGTACTTCAGCTAGTAAATTATAAAAATGTTAAGATTACAATTCATAATTCTATACAAAGGGGGGGGGGGTTACATACTGTCATATACAGAGTGGAGGTTCCACTGTTTGTGTAGTAAACATTTTTATAGCATACTGAACACGTTTGTATTATTTTAGTTTTTAGTACTAAAATATTTGAAGGCACAATATGAACAACTTCTCCCCTTACATCCCCCCCTCCTCAAAAAAAAAAAAAAAAAAAAAAATCTTTGCAGTGACCCTGCCTTTGTGTGCCACTTCTACACCGTATGAATGTGAAACAATATTATTTAATGAAAATAACGAAATTTTATGCCAACACTACGAAATATATACAGGCCCATTACTGCCAAATAGTGCTGGCGCGGTACATTTTAAGCAGTACCACGCCGTTAACTTTTTTGTGCATGTCATAGACACATGGCAGTTCGTTGTTACTTGTTATGTACCAGCGCATATGCATTTTTCAGGCACTGGTACTCCAGTGACTTCCAGACGGTGGCAAAGGCCCGGTTGCTCCCGGTATACGGCACTTCGCCAACACGACGGGTACCCGGCCGTCATTTTGCGGGCAGTTGTGTATTTGCTGGGTATATTTATATATAGTAATAATATGTATATTTATAATGATATATATACAACGATTTAAGAATACGAGTATATAACACCACAAAGAAACAAACACTGGCTGCAAACGGTTTAAGAACAAAATAAAAGACTAACAAATGGACACTCCGTGGATTCTAATCCAATCTCAAGAGGGAGCAAGCAACGGTTAAACACGGGGATGGAACACCACAAAGAAACGGACCCTGGCTGCAATCAACCCCAAACAATAGACAGAACCTGCAGTTTAAAAACACGGATACAGAATAATAATTCGAAACCTACCAGCAGACGAAATCAACGCTTATGAATACTGTGATAGAAAAACACAAAAAAAATTTACACTACCTGCATTCGAACCCAACTAACAGAGGAAAACATCAGTTAAAGTACGCAGTTAATGTATAATACTAGACTATGGAGATTCCCCCCTTTCAAACCCAACTTCCAGATGGAACAATGGTATAAGAAAACAGTTAAAGAACAATACTACAACATGGACACTTCCTGGATTCTAAGTAATTATTATGAATGACCGAGGATTCTTACTGGAGATTTTAATGTTAATTTTCGCTCTCAAGAATCTCAGCCGTTAGTTTATTTTTTAAAAGAAAAATTTGATATAACTATGAATACTTCTCGACTCCAATCAACAACGCGTTTCGGTACAATGATAGATGCTGTATTTTCTAGAAACTTAGCAAATTTAGGGAGTAAAATTTATGTTTCTCATTATAGTTACCACAAACCTATAATTTCATACATAAAAAATTAGGATGACATTCAAGTACCTATTTTCAATAAATAATATGAATATAACATTTATATAATCTTTGTAAAGTACATGAATAATAAGTATAATTAATGATATTTATTTTAAGTTGAAGTTTAATCATTTCAGTGATATGTGTCGTAAGAAGTTTTACTTCAACCGCGTTTCAAGAGTACACGCATACATTTTTTTTGAACCAGCTAGTTTTGCGCCCCTCTCCTGCTTATTTTCCTTGCAGGGGCCAGCCTCGCGAACCCCGAGTTAGGACCCTGTGCCCCATTATTTCTAAGTTTAGGCTTTCTGCCGCCTACTTCCCATCTCCGCCTTTCCGACTGATGCTGTATTCTTTCATTCTTCCGAATGATGCTGTATTCTTCCGACTGATGCTGTATTCTTTCTCAACGTTTTGCCATCCTCTATTTTTCTTTCACTTATCGCCCGGGGTGGACCACACATTCCTACGTCACTACTTACGTACATTACTTTTTACGTACACTACCCACTTTCGTACGTCATTGTCCAACCTGATTTTAAAAAGAAAATTATAAGATTTCTAACGGGTGACTGTAAATAATGCTGCCAGTTAATGACAGCAGCCAGGCAGTCGCAATGTTACTGGGGAAAGAAAAAATTAATATAAGTTTTCATAGCCAAGGCAAAGGAAAATGATAGTATATAATTCAAAAATGAAAATAACTATTTTAAAGCCACTTGAATTAATGTCTGTCCCATATACAACCATATCTTTAAAAATATTCTGCCGCCCCTAGCAAATAGCGAAGGCAGATAGGCCCATGGGGAAGGAACGGAAGAGATGCTCCCCTGAACAAATATTTAGACAAGATAACATGGTCTTTCTGACAATGATGAGATATTTCATGTAATTCTGAATAAGTATTCAATGTTTGCGCCTGGCAGAATTTTTTTTTATAAATCTGCCCCTACCAAAGGTACTACTTTTTTCTCTGTCCCCCAACTGACAGCAATAAATGATCATTAATTTTCTTAAAAAAAAAAAAACAAAAAACCAAAAAAAAAACTTTTTTTTTCAAATTTTACGTGTTATACAAGTAGATAATGGTTAATCCAGGCCGGCCACCCCTTTGAAGTGCCGCCTGATTCAGCCGCCTCTCTGCATCATAGCACGGCACGGCCCTGTTTACCAATCTCCAATTCGCAACATTCATGAACTGAAAAGTCGAATTACAGCCACCGCTCAGCAGAGCACTGGCGGATTAAAGGAAGGGCAGAAAGGCAGCCCCCCAGCGAAAAGAAATAAATAAAACATGTTAGAGATCCCACTTCCATAAAATGGAAATAAATTTCAAATAACCGCCCCATCCTACGAAATTGCATTAATCCGTCTCTGATTGAGAATGTTGATTCTGCAAGGCTTCATAGAACGTGGCTAGAAATTTTCGTTTAGATTCGATGTGTTGCGTAGAACTAATGGTGCATATATTGAAACGAGCAATAAAACATTTAAACAATCGACGTTTTCGTTATTATTGTTTCTTTATTCGACATTATGATTTTTATAGAACATAAAAAAACATATTTGAAAATCATTCTTTATTTGTGATTGCTGTATTTCTTGTTATTTTTAAAAGTATAACCATACACTATTCCGGTACTCTATTTATTTTTACACTTTCGTATTTGTCCTACAGATGTTTATTTACAAAGAAATTTTTTTTCTTTCTGGAATATTTTAATTATCAAGAGATAACACCAGTTTAAATTAATCAGGTTTTGAAACTCGCGAAGTTCGAATCATAGGCATTTTGACCTAACTTCAAATTTAAACTGACATTATAAAATTCAAGTTCGGAATTTATTTAATTACGATCGGTTTATACTTTACAGCTTTATTCTAAATAAGTATATGTATCTCTTTTACATATGTATCTGTTTTGCCGAAGCTAATTGAGCATATAATTTCTTTTGGTTGTCAATAAAACAAATTGGTTATTTTTTCTAAATGCTACATATCATTCTATAAGTATTTAATAAAAAAAGGATCTACAATAATCGATTTACTTATCGTTTCATTATCTATTCATCATCAATTTCATGCATTATGCAAAAACTAATATTTTTCTACATTCGATCATACTTCTAAATATAAAAATGTTTCTTTGTATATTTGCTTTACTTTCAAAATTAAAACTTTTCCAAACATAAATAGACAAAAAAAAATTAAATTGTACTTCAACAATACATTATCCTTTTAATTAAAACAGTTCAATAGTTGGGAAAGCTATAAAAAGCAAATTACAATTTCCAAATCTAAAAGCATTTGGTAATGTAAAAAAATGAAATTTTATGTGATGATTTCTTAGTGATTAATCATGTTTGAAAGTAGTATTTTTCTTTGCACACTTTAAGAAGAGCGTGAGTTGAACTAGTATTAATTAGAGGAAAACTAATTAATTATGAATTAATTAGGATTCAATTAACTATATCAGAATGTTTTTGACAAATCGAGCTGTAATGAAAATAGAATTTAGTGAAGTACCATTGTGAATATTTATTGAAAATTCAACAGCTAAATAATTTGAGAAAAAAAATACATTTTTTCTAACTGTTTAATTAATTTCAATTAATTCAAAGGAAAAAGTATGAAGCAGAGTGAAGAAGTGAGAATTCTGGGTACAAGTAAGACATAACATTTCATTCTGGGGGAAAATGTCAAAAATAATTGCAAATTATGTCAGTTTTTATTTATTCACCAGAGTGCTTTGGATACCTCTTATAAAAATATAATAATATTTTTGATTCCTCACGTATATTCACAGTAATGTTTGTATTACAGAAGTCCCTGTATTATCCGAATTAAAATTGAATATTCTCAATTTTGGGATTTGTACCATGGGCGTGCATGCTTGAGCAACAAAAATAGTTGACCAACAGCCAAAAAAATAAGACACTGAATGTTGGTAGATGGCGGAAGTAGGTCAAGGGCTCCGGATTACTGTGCAGCTTTCGATCAAACAATCTGGAATTTTGGAGAGAGTTTCTCCAGAGGTAATGTGAATACGCGTTAGAGCACCTTAAAAAGTCCACTGCCTAAAGCATTCCTTCCTTTTGCAGATACATTCCATTATTACACTTCAATGCCAAAGTTTTATGGCTATCTTTTTTTGCTTTTGAGAATGATGAAGGAAAGTTTGAAAAAGACGTCAAGTTTGTATGTCTAACATATTTGGCTGGGTCAAGGGGCAGATTAAAGGGGGCGACCGTCCCCCCTCTTCCCCCCGAGAAAAAGAAATTAATGTAAAAAATCCGATTTTGCTTCCATAAAATGGATGCATATGTCAATCTTCTGACTAACCGCCCCACCGACAAACTAAGCGCCGCCCCCGATAAACTTGCATTAATCCGCCATTGGGCTTGGTGTTTATATTTCAGGAAGTAAGTCAATTAGGATAACTTTCTTTATAGAGATTTGTCTACATGATATCCTAAAACATGTATACCAAAACAGTCAACGAAAAATATACGAAAACAAAGTAGCAGTAATACTTCGAATCTAAAAATTAACTAACTAAATAATAATCATATGCCACGCTCGTTCTGTATGGAATAAAAAGAAACTACTAGGAAACATAGAAATTAAATACTAAACAAACATAATAATCAAACAACTATGTTACACATATTTTCGCTTTACATTTTTCAACTCTTATTGTATAAATACATTTGACTTATTAATTTATTTACCGACAAAAGATATTTTCGAAGCACTTTTTTTTTCCCGAATGCAGAAAATTCGTACTCATAACATTTCAATATACATATAATTCAAACTTAATAATAAAACAAAGTCGAAACAGATAACTTAATTTGTAGAATTCTGTTTATGTATTCTATTCTTGAACTTCTTTATTTAAATATTTTCCGACGGTGGAACTTCGCAGACGAAATAGGATGTATTAGTTATGTAAATAACGGGCTGACCAGAATAAAATTAAAAAAACATTCTCCAAGGAAATGAAACTTTTTTCCTTCGTGTTTTGCATTTTAAGACTCTTTTTTCATTCGCTAAGATGTTTACAGAGAATTTTAATCATATAAGATGAAAAATTAAAGCTCCCATATGGTTAAGAAGAATAAAATGAACTATATTTAGACAAAAATTACATTTTCAGACAGTTATTAAATCTCAAGAAGTAAAAAAAAATTAAATTAAATATTACTTTTTTAATATAAATTAATGTTTTCAAATTCTTTTTTAAAAGATATTTATATATCAGTTAACGAAGTAAACATTGTTTTGTATAGGAGTTTATGTGAATTAATTAAGTATTTTTTATACAATAAACTTCAATTTTTTTTGCAACAAAATTCATTATTTGTCCAGAGGAAAGTACAATATTTTGTTTTAAGCGTTTTTAGTTTAAATCCATTTTAAATTTTAGAAATTTTACCGAAGGAAAAAGTGTTAAACTAATTCTTTATTTTGCTCTAATCACTTTCCATAATTATCCTGCAGTGACAAATTAGGGACAACATACTGAAATTAATACTTCATTTGTTTTAACTGGACAGTTTTGTTCATGAATTGCTAGCAACATATCCGTTTTTCTCAATAGAAGGATTAACTATTTTTCTTACTCATATGATTGAAATTCGTCCCGGAATTTGAAAAAATGCGATATTTAGACTCATGGCATAAGCTTTGTCTTACCGATACTAACCTGAGATGGTACACTGAGAAACTGCAAAATAATGGCGCAAAAACTATGTCAGCAATACTTACTATAAAAAAAGAAAGAACGTAAAGAGAGTTTTGGAAATGAATCTATTCACTTTGGTAATGCCTTACTTCTATAGAACAAAATTTTATCTTTTAGATTAAAATTCTAGAACTAAGCCTCCAAAATAATGCCACGTGATGTGGAGTACTCTCATACTTTTGGTCTTATAATTTGTAAAATGTGATTGATCATTGCGTAAAAATTCGTCATTTAAACCGGTCCAATAGTTTGGAAGTCTACAGAAGAAACATGCATTTGAACACTTGCATTTTATATAGATAAATATACCGAATGTCCGATTGCGATTGCTGCACGTGGTTGAAAGAAAAAGCAGCATTATCAAAGTGAAAGCCTGACTATGAAAAGAAAACTTTGAGGCCTAACTTTCTTTCTATTCATCAGATATAAGATTTCAGTAGTTTTAAAACCTTCTCTGGAAAACAAGGATCATTTTTCGAAAAACTGTGCTTAAATCCACCCTCTAGTTTTTTAGTTTAGGGAAGAAACGCACATTTGAACATTGCCTTATATAGAGAGGTTATTGTTGTTTCAATACTGAATAATTACTTTTTTAAATAATCCATTCTTAAAGAACTTCCGTATTAATCTACAAGCTGCGTGCCCGTTCTTCGCACGGTAGGAAACGAATATTTTACTAAAATATAATTGTTACTACCTATGCGAGAACAAAATCTCAAAAAGTTCATGCAGTCCCTTTGCTGAAACTAGCGCGGGATATATTAGCGCAACGTAGGATTATAGTTTAGTTAGTAGTAAGACGATCGTTGAAAAATGATGAATAGAACACTTTTAATTTCACGAAATATTTATTAACGGGTTATACTATCACGAGATATTTATTAACTTGGTATGCCATGTTAATCTACTATCTGTTACTTATACTATCTATCATCGTTTCTTCCTCTTCAATGCTAAATTTAAAGAAACAGATTAGATATTTTAAACCAGGTATGGGCAACCTTTGAAAAGTTGCGGTCCAAACTCCACACTCCAGGATGTAAGCGAAGTCGTGGGCCGGATAACTGGGATTTTAAATGGTTTATATGGGTTTTATAAGGAGCTTTGAAACGTACCGCTGGCCGGATCAAAATCCGTGATATGTCACATCCGGTCCGCGGGCCGGAACTTGCCCATATGTGTTTTAAACCTATTGATGCATTTCTACTATTTGGTGATTCTTTGGAATTTATGCATTGCCAGTAAAACAGATCTCCATATATTTTTAAGCATAATTCTTGTCAGATTGGCGTATTTAGCACCGCAAAATATTTCATCTCGCCCTGGTGGAAAATATCCAAGCTGTACTAATTTAAATATTATATCCCCCATGGTTTAGGCTCGTGAAAAACATGAAACTGTGTAATCTCCAGGAGCTATTTAAAATCGCTGAAATTGCGAGTAGGATGTTAAATTGTGTTGCAGAGTTTATGAATTTTCGACAACTCTTAATTTATGATGTCACGTTTTGACCCGGGTAGTCGAGTCTGGTTATTTCGAGTAGTAGTTTTCCAACGGAATAATATTGAAACATACGACGTTGAAAAATTTTCTCTTTCAACAGAACTTATTAAAGTTAATTTGAGAGATGTTGGGGTTATTCCTAGGTAATCGGTATTTCAAATATTTTCCAGAGCGATTTTGCTAATGATGTTAGTTTTGTGCAAAAGCTTGTGAAGTTGCTAGAATTTAGCTAAAAATAAGTATATCTAATGTTTATGATATACCTCCAAACAGTGGCGGGTCGTGACCTGTTTCAGTGGTGGGGACCGAAAAAAAAATTGTGCCCATTAAAAACGCGAAAGTATATATACAAATAAACCAACCTATCCCCACGTGCACAAAGCGTAAGTATTTCAAATTTCTCAAATGACAAATGATTATCAAAATTACTATACAACTTCTGCTATTTTTTACCTAACTATGTTAAATTGAAAAGTTTATTACTAAACAAAAAGCCAGATTTAATTATTTAATATTTATGCTTATAGCTGCTTGTTCATAATTTTTACATGATTTATTTGTTTTAAAATTAATATCAACATATATAAAAAAGACATTTGTACATCGCTTTTCGTAAATCAAGAAAACAAAACAGAAAAATATCTGACTGCACTGCAAAAGTACGATCACGCACATAAAAAATGATTTCCTCCTGAGCGGAAAATTTCGCCAATAGTTACCGATTGACGAAATTTTCCCGTACAGTCGTGTAGATCATAATGCGAGGGCCCGAAGATCTGGGCTCCGAAGACAGCTCCAAATAAGCCGTTTGAAAGCAAAGTTAATTCCGCGTCAATATGGTTTTTGGCTCAATGCCAGATATGTCAACCCGGTGAACGGAAAAATTACGCCAAATTTAGGGCAAGCCAGCCCATGACCCATGCATGGCTTAGATAGGGGGGAAATCGTATAATTATCGCTTTTTTCAGTGTTTTTTAATAGATAGTATTAAAATGCGTGCATTTTTTTAATGAAGGTAAATTACTGAAAGAATTGCCTTACATAATAGGAAGATACTTTGACTTAGACGGTGGTTAGTCGGTGGGGGCAGGCCCCTCTGGCCCTTAATGACGAGCCGCCACTGCCTCCAAAAGTCGTCCAAACTTGACGATATTTTGGCATGATTTTTGGGAATACATACGACGACCGTCGTCAAACCGATAGAGAATAATACTATGCATTATTTTAGTATTTTCCACCTTGTGGCGACATTTGAATTTCACACGAAATGCAAGTTTATTTTCGTTATTATGGCTGCTGAAAAATCTTAGTGCTCAAAAATCGCGACCGGTAGCCCGCGCATTAAACAAAATACTTTAAATTTTTATAATAGTAAATTTTTGCGTCAAAACCTTTTAACCTAATTAGATTTCTAACTCATTTTTAAACTCATGGCATCAAAATGACATCATTCTCAGATTTAGTGATTTAGTGAAAGAAGAAGAAAAAAAATATGTTATTTTGCTTTTCTACAGCACTGATAATCGGGTTGGAAGCTTATTATTTCGCTCCTGGTGAAATTTTTTGGGAAAACTTGTTAACCTAATTAGGATTTTTAATGCATTTTTACACTCGTGACGTCAAAATGGCGTCAGTGTCACTTCAGTTATTCAAAGTAATAAATAAATAAATAAATCTAACTTTGTTAACTATGCTCACTAATGTGCTGAAATCGGACATTTCAGTAGCTTTCTGCCCTGAAAATTGCGAAAAATCGTTAAAAATTAGGAACAGGTGGACTTTTCGATATTTTAATAGTTATTCTCCTATTCGGAGCAGAGACGAATCCAACAAATCAGAAATCCTTAAAATCGGTCCAGACGTTCTTGAGTTATATATGGTGTAACTAACAAGATTTTGCTTTATTTATATTGATTTATTTTTGAGGATGAAACATCTTTTACAATAAAAGATAAATTTCTTTAAAAAACTGCTAAATATATGTAATTGCAAAATTATAAAGAACGAAAAAAGTATCAATAAAAAATTATCAATACTCTTTCTTTGCCTTTATTTTATTCATATATATATACATACTTATGCTCTCTCTCCGACAGTGTCTTAATGCTACACTGTTCGCCAACTCTAACGCATCATGTTTAAAACTCATTTTTCTGAAGTAATCGATTGATATACGGCTTTCACTTAATCTCTATAATCTTTTTTTGCTGTTACCCTTATTAACGCCCTTTGTTATATCAATAGCCGGTAATTAATTTTCAGGCTTTCAGAAGAGCAATTTTTCTCCCGCTGTACGGTTTATTCGAAGTCATGTTGTTGTTTAGGAAATATTCCGGAAAATATAAAATTGTTAGAGAAATGAGAAGTTAATTCGTTTTCAAGTAAATTAACTTGCTTTTGTCTGTAGCAAAATTGAGTTATGTGTAATGCTTTTAAGACCAAAGTGCATATTTATCCCGAGGGTTTTGCTTTTCTGTGAAATTGCCTGGAAAACAACATGACGTCATACCCAAAGTTGTTGTTGTTGTTGTTGTTGTTGTTGTTGTTGTTGTTGGAACATGTATTCGGATTTGTGTGCTTTTTCACGAGGAACCGCTTATAAATCCACGTCAAAGAAAGGACAAACACAAGGGGGGGGGCAAATGCCTTGGGGGAGGACTTTTCTGGGTATCTAGCGCGTATTCACGTTACATCTGGAGAAAACCGCCCAAAACTCCAGACCGCTAGACCGACGGCCCCGCGAGAGGACAGAACCCTGTTCCTCCACTTGAGCCATCTCCCAATGTCAGTGGCTTTAACCACTGTGCTACACATTGGTAAGTTGTTGTTGTTCTTGTACGTGGAACATTTGTTTTCGGATTTGTGTGCTTGGTTCCCAGAATTCCCTTGTGAATCCCCGTCGAATAAAGTGGACAACATTCGTTTAGTAGCTCAGGAAATTTAAACTGCATCTTTAAAGTTAGAACCCCACTAAAAACAAGCCGATACTCCCGCATTTTGATTCACTACATAAAATCTTTCAAAATTTATTAATCTAATAACATGAATGAAAACAAATGCTTATAACACAGAAGTATAAACATAAATGCAAAATTTATCAAACTGGTTTAACACCTCAATTTCACATATTCTAGCATTTTTTTCCCCTTCTGATAGCGTGGCGCTTGGCAACGCGAAGCCAAGTCACTTCCTTAGAAAGATCAGACGCAGATACCACTACATCTCAAACCATAACATCAGACACGACCAGAACTTGCAAACTCTCTGAGAGCACGTACATCGTCTCTTTAAAAAGTTCTATAAAATCTTCAGAACCTGCCAAACGAAACTGTTTATGAATTCTCGTATTAGGAAACGCCCCAAGACCCCCTAATAGCACCGTGATCAAAATATGAAGTCACTGCGACGTGCAAGACCGTCACGGGACGTCGGGAATAAGTCGCCTACAAGTCATAAATAAGTTGCCTTGACTGTCTAATGTCCTTCTGTGGTAACTAGAGCTGAAGCAAACCGCATGTATTCGGTACTAAGATACGGATAATCACTCAGACTCGAAGTAACGAATTGTTACTTTTCGGTTGATATCGTTACTCGATCCGAAGGTTTCGGATCGAGCAGCTTCGAACTTCGAATACAGACTGCCAGGCGAGGCGAACTAGGGGGGAAACAGGTTCCAGTAATCGAGTACTAATATCTTCTGTTATTTGTTACTGGCAGTTACTGGATATCGGATCGCGGTTTCAAGGGGGAAAATGACTTTCGAGTGTGCATTTCGGATCGACCAGGTTCGAACTTCGAATACAAGACTGCGGGTGGGAGAAAATGAATTTCGGTATTTGAGTAATAGTATGTTCCGTTCCGTTACTAGGTACCGGAAGTATTATGGATTCTCGCTGTTGGAAGGGAAAAATCAGTTTCGGTATTAGTAGTAGTATGTTCTGGTTGCAATTCGTTTGTGCCGAGCCGGATGGTATCGTTTTGATGAGGTTTGGAAGAATCCGTATGTATCGTTACAGTTATGGAGATGGATATACTATCTGCTGCTCTATTGATATGGGTCGTACAATGGGGGGATAGGATCCGGTGTATAGTGCGTTCTTATGCGCAGTTGAACTTTTTTTTGCAGGGGGGGAAGGGGGTGTTCTTATAATTGTAGAGGAGCAATACATATAAGAGAAGCATGTTAGTAAGGGGTGCTAATTTCGGGCTTTCTAACATTTTGGTACTAAATAGTGGTGCAATCAGAATCTTTTCTTTCAGGGTGATTCCGAAGCAGGATTGCGAACTTAACTTTTTCTTTTTTTTTTTAGCTAGAATCGAAATATGAGTAATAAATAACAAATTATTTAAATACACCTTTTAAAAAATATATTTTTATAAAGTAAACGAATTCGCACATTTTTATTATTTAAAATATTATTCGGAACTAAAAAAAATATTTAGCATGGAAACCTAAACACATTTTTTAAGTAATTGTTTAAAAAATATATATAAAATTGTGAGCGACCCGGGATTTCTATGCCCACTCCTGCGTAAGCCACTGGTATTAAAATAATTCAATGAAGTTCAGTATGTTTCTAAAATGTCGGCGTTTAGGGGGCCATCTGCCCTATTTTATGGTACATTTTATTCCATGAACTCATGGAATACGCATAGCCCGGTGCAACCATTCTTTCTGTATGAAAGGAGTGATAATTTTTGTTTAAAGAATGCTCTCATATATGCACCCACAAAAGGGGCTAACCCCTTTCATCCCAAAAGTGCAGAAATAGAACTGGAAATATCTTAAAAATAGGTAATTCTCATTGAATAAAACAATTTTAATTTAAAATGTGGTAATTTTTAATTTACTTCGAAAAATGGTCCAGCAAAAAAAGTTTTTGATATGAAATAAGAACTCACAAATAAAAAAGATATTATGCTTTTAGAGACGCAAAGTAGTTGATATCATACTGAGATCCCCTGCCCTGTGAATTTTATATATGTGGCCCAATCCCTGGATCTCAGTATTCGAGAACCCGCAACCCAGAAAAAACACGAGTCACAAGCTTTCCTTTACACTTTTTATGATAAGAATGAACAGGTTAAACCAGCGTTCAGAATTAAAAAAAGGGGGGGTTGAGAAAAAAATAAGAATGGCATATGTCTTTGGAAGATTTCTATGTGCACTCAGTAATTCGGATAATTTAGCATTGTATAAAACCATAAATGTGTATAAAAACAATCTGTAAATCAGAAAATAAGCTCTAAATACAACTTTGTACAACTTCGCTAAAAAAAATTCTCTTTGGTTATGGGTTTATGTATGGGCGGCATATACCCATAACAACACTGTCCCGGATGTGTTGTTATGGGGCACTATATAACACCCTATTACCGATTCTATTAGTAGTAACGAAAGTAACGAGTAACGAATACTTAGTAACGAATAGCGAACATCTAAGTATACATACGGATACTCATTTTGTCGTTACTTTTACAGCACTAGTGGCAACGTCACAACGTGATGTCATCATGAAGTCACACTGTGACTTGTTCCACTGCCACATGGATACAGAAAGCCTGAGCGCTGAAGCTTTGACGTCATCATTAGGCCTTCAAGTAATGACGTCACCACACTTTCATTCTCATAAAGTAAAACTATTTCAGATTTCTGGTGAATGCCACAAATATTAAAAAGTATCTTAGGTGAAAGATAAAAATTAAAATACGTTCGTGACACAAAACAATTCATTGTGATTTACTCCCTTATTACATTATATAATTAATTACAGTTAAAAACTGCTCATTTTTGTAATATTAATTTTTCTATGTCAATTCATTAAAATGTTGTTATGAGAGAGTAAATTCACCAGAAATTTCGAATAGTTTTACTTTATGAAAGTTAATCTGTGATGACGTCACCTTTAGAAGGCCAAATAATGACGTAGAGGATTGGTGACGTAGCAGTGGTTAGGCTTTCTATGTCTAGGAGGCAGTGCTTGTTCACGACATTGTGACTTCAATGCGACGTTACAGCGCCGTCACATTCACAGCACTGTGGCTTATATGTTCCACTGATTTTAAACTGAAAAAAAAAAAAAAAACTTTTTTTTTTTTTGAGAAATTCCCAAAATTACTTAAAATTCACAAAATCATAAAAATGTAGCAAGAAAGTAGCAATATCGCAAAGTCATAAAATTTAGACGGATGGTGCATTCAAAAGTAGCAAACATTGCGAAAAGATGTCAATGATTGTCATGTATCCAAGTCCAGGAGCTGAAAGTATTGATCACTTTAGTATGGAGGGATCTAATAGATGAACAGTACATAAAGTACTTACGGAAAATAAACATGCAAACAGCAATCTAACTTATTCCAACGTTCAAAAAAGAATAATCCCGGAAGAAAAAGGGAAAAAAACAATCCAAGTAAGATTCTATTTTATGATTCCAGAATTTCTGCTTGATTCTGAAGAAGCCTTAATTTTTCAGACCTCCTTCCTTCTCTTATCGAGATTTTTCAGTACTTCGTACATCTTCAACTTAACCCAGTTGCATCATCTCACATACTTTACCATTGGAACTGGGTACGCCTGCTTTGACTTTAAAACTTCTTGATGAAACAAAAAATTTATATAAAAAAATCCATTTAATTAATTTTTTAAGTACGCAATTTTACCATGTATTTTTCTTTACACATTTTTTAAATATAAACTAGCTTACTTTATTTGGATTGAAAGTGTTAACCGCTGATAAATAAAAATAAAAATTTATTTCACTAGGTATTTTGACAAATGCCAGTAAAATAAAATTAACTCGAAATGAAAGCGTTAGGCCTTTAAGAACTCTTCTTTTTGTCTCAACAAATCACATCCTGCTAAGCATACAGAGATCATTGCTCCGCCTCTCAATCTCGCTGGAACAGTGCTTAAGTTTCGGCCTCTTATGGAAGGACCGATAATTTAACTTTATAGCCTAATTATCTATATTGACTTATTATTACGAAGAATATAAATCAGCCTTCTTTATCATTCCTTTTTAAATTTTATTTTTTAACAAGTATCTGTTGTCAGCGATTACCACACGGGTATGCACGTTGTACTGTTTGTACTATGATTTAAAGACGACTCCCACCAATATTATTATTTTTCATTCACAAAGTACAATTCTGAATATCTGACTGGTGCGTATTTTACCACACAATGTAAAGCTATTGTTATTGGCCGTAAACTTCTTGAAACTAAATATTGAAACTTAATATTTAAGATCTTTTAAGCGTAGTTTCTTTCAAAAAATTCAGGGCCGTAACCAAGATGAAAGGCTAGGTAGGACTTTGAATCTAGTTCTAAGGGCTGATTAAATACATGTGCTTTAGTATTCAGGGGTCAGATGAAGAAATATTTTCAATTTTACGTCTTTTCCTGGATTATTTGCTTCGCAAAATGCCGCATTTAAAAGATATTTACCATTCATTCCATTAATATTTTCTTCATTGAGATTCAATGAAAAATATTCAAAGAATATTTTAAAAGGATAAGCCTTAACTTAAAGGAAGAGCGGCTGTTTCGTGTTTTTGCCCCACTTCGGAAAAATTCATAATCCGACACTTCATCCAGGCAAGAGCAGTAAAATAATTAACCGTGTATAGAATAAGGTTTAATATAATGTTCAGTTATAATTTCATTTCCAAATAAAACTACTTAATAACAAACTTTGTTATTTCAATTCACTTAAAAGTCAACGAAACATCGTTGATAAAAAGCTGGCAATGGTTACTTTTCATTAATTGTACATATATAAAAGTTGAAGCAAAAAGAAACATATATTTGTGGGTATGTATATACTGCATACCTCTCTAATACACGTCAGCTATGAGACCTCAGCCCTAGCTCTATTTTCTCAAAATCATCAAATATCTGTAATTAATACTGAAGTTCATGAAATAATGTTTTCTTTATTCCACGCCAAGATCTGTTAAAGTATTTATTTACCTGGGATTTAAGTTTAAACCACCAAATTCGAGATTCCATGTATAAAAACTCGAGAAATTCAAGTAACACCTGAGCCAATCATTAAAATATTCGGAACTTCAACAAATCCAAGATCTGCGTGGATACTGCAAGCAAAAGATGTCTTTTATGTGATATTAAAATAATAAGGCGTTACCTGTTTGTAAGATTCAGAAAAACGCATTCTCTCTTAACTGAATACATTCAGAATTCTCGATAAACAGACAAAAAATACTACTTTTTTAATCTTTTATATCAAGAATCTGCTTAGGATGAATTATAGAGTAGTAAGAATTTAATACCTGTGATTTATTTGTGATCATTGCAAAAAGTGCACATCAGTTTAATTTATCAAAATCTGATATAATTAAAATATGTGAGATACATTTAATAAGTATTGTTTTTAATGTCATAAGATACATTTAAAATATATTTAAATAACACATCTACAATGATGCAACGATGCAAAAATAATCACGCAATGTCACTTTTAAACACGCACAGCCACTGCTCGAAATTACAAAACAACCATCTGCATTTCATTTAGGTTTTAATGAGTTTGGAAGAATCGGGAATGATCCAAGTAAATAATGGATACGAATAATAAAATGCAGTTCTAATCTACATTTCTCGCTTGGAAACGATTGAGATTTCTTTGAATTTAATGCATACATTTGCATAGTAGGCTGAAATGAGAATGCAAAATGATATTTTCAAAAAATGTAACATTGTGAAAAATAAAATATGAACAGCATATTATACAAAGTGTTAATACAAGTGCTTCAATTTAGAATTTACAGTGAAACTTCTATGAGCGACCACCTCTATTACGCAACCCCCTTCCTCCAACGACCAATTTTTTAAGGCATCGATTTTTTATCATATTTAGTTAATGTTAAAAGACCCTCCAGAAGAGACCACACAACCCTCTATAAGCGATCGGTCCCGGTCCCCTGTCCGAATTTTGTTTTGCATTTTTCCGGAAGTAAAGTAAACAAAAAACTACATTCCAAACAAGTCACTCTAGCACAAATCGACAGCAGGTGCAAATATAGGTACACATTACGTACAAATCTTGTACCTTAGAGAAGAGACGAGTGATTTTACTGTTGACGTGACTGAGTCACATGAAGAAGGAAATTCGAAAAGAAAGTTGGTTACTTTTGACTGTGGGAAAACCCTAAAAGCAAAGATTTTATTATGGTCTATTAAGAATGCAGGAAAAATATCAGAATAAATGCTCTTTTAGCAGATGTAAAAAGTACAGTAGACAGTGAAGTACTCTCGGAGAGAGAATAAAGAACGAAACAATCTGAAATTTCTGAATATTTTATTAAAATTAAAATTTTAAAAATATCTTTGTACAATTACTTATGTATTAGTATGCAGTTTCAAAAATAACAAAACAAAATAAATTTTTAAGCATTTTTCCTTGGATACCAAATGTTTATACTTCTTTGAACGACCCCCCTCTCTTAACGACCGATTTTGGTCGCTCCCGAGAAGTTTTACTGTATTACTCTTTTTTATGTGTAAAATTTCAGTTGTCATTTTGTCTCTCGGAAAGTATAGCCACTGGGAAGAAAGTGGCTTCCAACTTTCTTTCAAAAGTCTTTTGATTTTCAACATTTGTTACCACTTTCCAACACGGTTGAAAAGTGTTTATGATTTCGGTTTGTCTGTCAGTCCGTCTGTACGTCTGTCCGTCCGTCCGTGCTCGAATTCCCGTAAATATGGATCGATTTCGACGAAATTTATATAGTTTATTCTTAGCTACTGTACCATGTACACTATTGAAAATGGTATGAAGGGAACCATCTTCAAAATTTAATCTCGTTTCATATAATCCCTAATTATAAAAAGAGGACATTGGAGGACATCCGCAACAGATTTTACGTGCTTCAGTTCCCTTTTGCATACACGGTTCCATAGCAATGCTGCTGAGAGAGGTTTTCACCCTCCCAAGCACTGGCCAAGCCGGTGTTGCTTCACTTTCAGTCTTCTTATGGGAACGTATCTTATCGACTAGGCCGCTGCGGGACGTTTAGCAATTGTAATTAAGCAGTTATTTCAAAATGCATCTTTGAATTTCTTCAAGTTAATTTACAAACACGTTGCACATTTTTGACAAGGTCTGACAATTTTTTTTTTCTTTATTACGGTCTTCAAAAAGGATGGGTTGCTATGTTCAATGCATGTGTGTGTATTGTGTACGTACAGCGGACCGAATTCCATGATTCTCTTTTTTATTGGACAAACGATAGCTTAAGAGTGGTCCCATATTATTTCTCCACGTTCTGATATCATTCAGACAATCGTAAAAAAAATTAAATAACTGCCTAAGAGTTTGCCAGTAGTGGTGTATATAAGAAATGACCACGGTTGCCCACTTTTAGCTATTTATCTCCAAGTTTGGCCCCAAAATAGATAGTTCCCATAGGCGACCCCGGCTTGGCGATATGTTCCATGTTCGATGAGAAATTGCCAAATCCTACTGTTTTACCCTGAAAATAATTTTTTGTATTGATGAAGTTATTTGAGGATTTTTTTCCTTTTTTTAATGATATTTGTGTTAATTTATGTTCTTTAATTATAAAATACATCAGTTAAAATAATGTACACATAAAACATACGCATATAAGAATAGAAGCATTTTAAAATTGAATTATAAAATGCAATTTTTATGTTCCCGTACAGCCACCAAACATTTAATAAAAGTTTACTTTTGGCATTTCCCTCTAAACTAACATCCTTAAACGATGAACTCACGATAAGAGACATTTGGACACCTTTAACCCTTTAAGGCGCAGTGATCCCGCTCTGGGAACACCCAACTCTAGCGTTTTGACTGTTGCCAGTCACGAAGAATAGATTGGATTTCTATAAAAATAGTTGCGGGTGACATAGCTCCACGAGAATTCTTTACTTTTTAGCACGTCATTTCCCGTAAAAGAATGGTCACGATTCTTTTTTAACAGCACTGACATCTGCAGAAAAATGGAAGAACGCGAGAACAGCTGGATACATTGCCCAATGCTGGAAAAGGGCAGCCGTTGCCATCGCTCGACTTAACTACCAGCAAGATGGCGGACGATCGAAACGTTCATCGCGTGACACAGATCTAGAGACCCTTTTTTGACGCAGCTGGCTGTGCGCGAGCACAGCCAGCTGTCGTCAAAAAAGGGTCTCTAGATCTGTGTCACGCGATGAACGTTTCGATCGTCCGCCATCTTGCTGGTAGTTAAGTCGAGCGATGGCATCGGCTGCCCTTTTTCCAGCATTGGGAAAGGGTTGCGCCTCAAAGGGTTAACACGGAGGACGCTGCACATCATTCCTTCATCACACCTTTAGCGTGTCAATAATCAGAAATCCGTTTGCTCTAACCGAATCCGAAAAATTTAAACGATCTGAATAATTCATATGCACAGTTACAACAAGGCAAAAAATAATCACGCTCTGTCATTCCAGAC
Source organism: Cheiracanthium punctorium (assembly GCA_038373885.1). Taxonomy (NCBI): domain Eukaryota; kingdom Metazoa; phylum Arthropoda; class Arachnida; order Araneae; family Cheiracanthiidae; genus Cheiracanthium; species Cheiracanthium punctorium. Next base: position 79,959 of record JAWZYV010011617.1, read on the forward strand.
ACTTGCCATATCTGAATATATATATATTTTTTAATAGCTTTTCATTTCGAACAGAATTTTAATGAGTTTCCGAGAAAATGGAAATGATCTGAGCAAATGATTACACCGTTTTAAATAACAAAAGGCAGTCCCTGCATTTCTCTCACGGAGGGTGGATGGCTGAGTCGAATTTCTTTGAATTAAGTTTTAATTTAGAGCGTAAATTTACTGAGACTGCGCATTTGAAGAAGTAAGTACAGTGTTATCTAGTTATTAAGTTACTAATTTCATTTAACGGTTAAATGAAATTCGTAAAAGATGGCTATGCGTAATATATATATATATACTGCCGGAAAAGTATGAAACTCAGGCATTGAAACCTGAGTCAGGCATTGAAACCTGAGTGTTTTCTCAGGTTTCAGGTTTCAGGCAAAATATGAAATATGAGGAATTATTACATACTTTCCCCAGGCATTGTATATAGAGTAATTCCAGGAGAGTCGCCGCATCCGGGACAGATGCCGCACCCCGTGTATTTCTTGTAATTGTCAATAGATTGCAGTCAACCGCACAGTATTAGGTGTGCAATCAAATTTCTTTAACTAGTGTATAGCAGTAATCCCTTTCAATGCTTTAGCTGTAACTATACAATCCTTATTTTGAGATAAGCACATGATTTCACTCACCAAACTTTTAAACACGTTACGCTTAAGCGCTATTATATGCTAATTACAGAATCTATACATGATTCCGAAGTCAAAACGAAATGTATCACATGTATAGAGTACTGTGTGTATCGTTACGCCACTTTCCGTTGCGAAGACAGGCAACTGTGATGTGTTACGTCTGTACCGTACAAAGTGGGATGGATGCATGCTGCACTGCTACATGTTATATACATGCCGTATACATGCCGCAGTTTCTTTTGTACGGGATGCCACTTTTGTTAAAATTTTAATTTATTTCTCCGTGCCCTATTTTTTATATTACTAAATTTACGTTTCAAGAGTTTATTTGCTGGATTTAATTAAGTGTTATTGACTTTTGTTCCTTTGATTTTGCACAGACTCACCAAGTTGGCCATGTTATTAGTCATTAATTGCAACAGTAATAATTTTGCATTTTAACGTTCTGGCTTCAATGAAATATTGTTCTTGAAAACCGGATAAATTTTAAATTTATGTACAGATTATATTAAAAACGCCCACATTTTATAAACGAATAAAACAATGTTAAAACAAATAAAACAAAATAAACACTATCTTTTCTCCCCCCCCCCTCTTAGATACACTGATGTTACGTTGTTCGTGAAATAACAATTAAAATCCAATTTAAAAGATAAATATTTAATTTTAGTTGTGAACTAAGTCGACAGACTCATATTTATTTAAACCTACTAATGCGTTTCTGTGTGCTCATTTAATTTCTTTTTATTATTACATAGGTAATTACAGTCCAGATGTGAATATTTATTTAATATTTTTTTTATTTATTATTACATTAAGTTCTTATGACAGGCGCGGCATAACTCCCACAAGAGGGGCACGGCGTCTTACACTGAAGAGCGGTGTCCCACCCAAAGTGCAATGTTTTAGAAAAATATTAATTATTTTTTTTATTTTTATCGCAGTACACATGTTCTATATTCTACTATAAATAGCACAGCATGATTTATTTTATTGTATGTGCACCTTGGGACTTTTTACACAAATACAACGCCTAGGCATTCTATAGAATGCCGGATTTCAAACGTAGCCGGTAACATTTTGGCCGCATTCGTAAACTACAAAAGAATTATACTCGTGCAACGAGTTTCTATCTAAGGTGTTCGTAAAGGAAACTGGGTGAATTCAATTTGTAAATTATTTCGGTCTATATTTAATAAACTATTTGGTCTATATTTGAAACTAACCGCACTCAGTTTTGTATACGAATCGGGAGCGTCCGTATACAAAACTGAGTGCGGTTAGTTTCAAACTAAATAAACTGAGCACGGAGCAGGTTCATTGAGTTTGTTGAGAAGATTACTTGCTGCACGTTGTTTTTGTTTAGAAATGGCGTCCGTTGTTATGGAAAAGTATGTTGTTATGAAAAGTATTTTATGTATGTTGAAGCTACAAATATTATTTTTTCGAGGAGGAAATTCATTCATACATTAGAAACTGGAACGAAGGTACATAATTTTTCAAAAGTAATTATTTTCGTGTATTTTTCATTTTAGTAAATTCAAAAATGCATATTCTAGTGTTGAGATTGAAGTTGGTTTAACCGTTATTAGCGAAATTTGAGCTTCTCTTGCTAAATACTTTTGAAAATATGCAAGTTTAAGTTGAAATTTCTAAATTTTGATCAATGCACTTTAATGATAGTCATTCTTTGTTTTAAATCCTGTTGATTTTATATTGAGTGTGTGCTAAAACTCTTCGAGAAGAATAACAATATATGCAAATTGTAAACCAACACATCTCCCAGGCCACGGAACGCACTGAAAAAACGCATTTCAGTTTTCTTACGAAAACACGTGCAACCAGTTTGTCCTTTACGAATACACCCATAGATAAATAGATACGGATAAATTTATTCAGGATGCGGTGAAATGCGTGTTGTTTGGATTAATTATCCTACTACAGTCGAAACCCGGTTTTCAGGTCACCCCGCTTACTACGTCAGTTTTTCGGAGTTCCACTTTTGTTGAGTTGAATAGAAATGAGTTTGGAAAGATGTATTTAGTTGAAATAATGGATAGTTATTATTATTATTCGTAAATAGTGCCAAACAAATTCCGGTTGAATCAACACAAAATTTTTCTCTGTGCACTCTCGTCATTTTTGGAGTCCAGCCCTGAGGTTGAAAAGAAAATTGCATTGTGTTGCATAAAAAAAGAATATTACAGGAAAATCCGTTTCTTAAAAAAAAAACCACTTGCACAAAAAATCTACTGGCAAAAATTTAAATGCTTACTTTTAGTGCGAGACTCATCAGTAACCTAGGCACATTTTGCAGTTCTTCATAATCTTACAGTGAATGAAAATAACTTTTTGCGTAGCTCTCGAAAAATTTAAAAGTAGCGTACAAAGATATTTAACGCACAAGTGAAGAATTACATTTACTTTAAAATATCGAAAGTGTGACAGCTTGCTTAATCACTTTCTCAGGACCTTATTTACACCCTATATAAAATTCCATCGCTGTGCAATAAAAGTTGAGCTGTTTGCAGTCGTTTGATCATACCAATTTTTGGATACGGTATTAGAAGCCTGTATGTGACGATGCGTTATCTGGCAGAACGCTAACATACGGTCTGTTAAGGCTAATAGGCCGATAATAATTTCAGAAATGTTGATCAGAATTTATCCAAAATTTAGTTTCGGACCATAATGATTTTAACAATATTTATGAATTTTTCTACTTGCAATTTTTTGAAACATGATTTAGTAATTCTTCATTGATAATAAAACTGCGTAATTCTCGTTAAAAAAAAATCGTTAGTCAAAATCTAAAGTTTCACTTTCTTTCTGAAGAAATGGTTGGGAGAGGAATGGGCCCTGAGGATTGGTTTTCTTCTAAATAACGAATGATAGAAATGAATTATTAATAACTTTATTAGTTAACTTATCATATATGCCATCTATCACCTATATATTTATTTAGCAACCATTTGCAGTTATTAGTCACCTTTTTTAATTATTTACTTCTTTATGACACATGTTTATACCTCTAACATCACAATTATTTTATAGATTATCTTGGATGAAAATCAATTTATTTTATCAGAATCTGAAACATTTTAAACGATTGAATAATCCATCGATACACGTTGTAGCAATATAAATGTAAATACGCTTTATCAACTCAGTCATGAACGGAAATTTTTAAAATAACTTTTGATTTCGTCTAGAATTTAATGAGTTTCGAGGAAATGGAGAAGGATCGCTGCAAACAATGATTTCGTTTTAAATAACAAAAGACAATCCTAAATCTGCATTTCTCGCACGAAATACAACGGAGTGAGATTTCTTTGAATCAAATTTTAATTTAGAGCATAAATTTACTCTGACTGCGACATAAATGCAAATAATGTGTTGTGTTTTTAAGTGAAAATCGGAAAGGATATCTGAACATCTAGATATGGAAGTGTTTTTGAATTATTCCAGTTTTAACAAAATGCATTATGTTTGCATTTATTTGCATTACCCTGTTATATGCTAAATAGAAAGAAAAAAACAATATGCAGTGATACCTTGAGATACAAGTTTAATTCGTTCCTTGGCCTATCTTGTTAGTCAAAATAGTCCTATCTCAGATCAGATTTCCTCATCTAAATGACTGAAATGTGATTAATCTTGACCAGACTTCGGAACGATTACGCGGGTGCATATTGGATTATGATTTCAATTTTGCTTTTTCAGACGGAGACTACGATTAGATTACAGTAATTCCAAATATTAATTTTGCGGATTACGATTAGATTACACTAATCGAAACAATAAAAACTTTCGAGTACGATTGCGCATGGTTAGATTACGATAATTCCAAATATTAATTTTGTGGATTACGATTAGATTACAATAATCGAACCAATAAAAACTTTCGATTACGATTGCGCATGGTAAGATTACGATTACAAAATATTTGTTGTAATCATACATAGATTTTTAATAGTACAATTTTTACGCAGAGGACAGAGCTAATTAACAAAACACACTCAAAAGAAACTGGTATTTAAAAGATAAAATATAGCCATTCAGAGCAGCTTTGAGCCATAGGGTATAACTTTGCACCACCTCCTAGTTTTCAGTGCATTTGATTTTACAGAGCTGCTCATGATCTACAGTTGCACTCTGTTGGCAAGATTGTGAAACTGGTTTTCTGATCTCCATTTTAATGCAGATGTGAAGTTCATTCAAATTAATTTCCTCAAATAATTTATTAATTTGCCTCCTTATCGGATACATTATTTTCTGAAAATGATTAATTTGTTACTGGGTAACGGTTATTTAATTGCTAGTAATTGGTAAAAAACAAAAACAAAAAAAAACCAAAGACACTATCATTTTACCGCATTTTCAGAGTAACTTTGAGCCACTTTAAAGCCAGGCTTATGACAATGTGCACTGTTTACGCTGCACTTGTAATCCTTATTTTATTTCGGTTTTATATTACACTTTTACATTCATTTCATATTTTATATCCAGTTTATTTGTAATTGCTTTAAAATAAATTTATATACATATATAATATAAAACAGCTAAACTTATGTATTATGAACATCCAAATATAAACCATCGAGCAAATGATATCTCAAAACAAATACAGCAAGAACAATCCAGAACTAATAATATAAATGGATTCGCAGGACCTTAAAATTTGCAAAAGAAACCAAAATAGAAAGAAAAATTCTGAGCTTTCGAAGCAAAATGGGCTCGCATGCCGTATTATATCCACCGCTACCATGTGAGAACTCGTAAGCCTTTGTAACTCGTAAACATCATATAAAGATTAATAAAATATGTCTGTGAGGTGGAGATGGAAAAGAAATTTTCAATAATTAGCTCTATTATCAGGTGCAACCACTTATGTATTGCAAATTAAAAGGAAAACAAAAATAGCTAGGTTTCTTTTGGTTCCATGACAAAAAGGCTCATGATATTCAACCTAGTGGCATGACCATAGCTATTTAGAAAAACCTGGAAATGACCCAAACGTTGTGGACATGTCCAATGATGATGCTAATACGAGATTTCAAAATAAGGCGTTACCATCATAGAAATGGAAGTAACAAAATGATATTGCAGCATGAACCATGCAGTTAAAATGAGAAATATTAAACAACGTTATGATAAAAAATAAATAAATAAATAAATAAAGATGAGGGAGAAAAGAAGTAGATAAATACTAATATTCAAGTGTAGCTAACCAAGTGAGCAACAAAGTAGGGGCTAATATAACTAAAGTGTACCATAGGAATTTAATAGGAAAAAGAAAAGAGAGAATAATTTTATAATATAGATAATAATTATTCTTTTTTATAATTAAAAATTTTTAAAAATTCAAATTATATATGATTAAAATCTCAAATAATTTTATTTCGAGAATATCTTAGAACTTCTATAAATATGTTTTTAAAGCATATGAAACTATATAGCAGTTTTTTAATTATGCACAGTGTATGGCTATATAGAGATGCCACATATGACTAATTTGTTTTTGCTCTTAAAACTAACGGAATCTTCATGTCATAAGGATATTTTTTAGTAAATTTTTAACTGTTCTAAACCTTGTGTAAGTTGAGAAAGTGAAAAAATTCTATTAAAACAAAGCATTGTCAGCGGCACAAAATATGTATACTAAATAAAGAGGTTTCGCACACATGTTCTTGGTGAAATTCCTGAAGAAGTCTAGTGCATATTTGAAATGGCCATGCATCAGTGATGATCTGTGGCATGAAAAATCACATGTGTTTAAAAAAAATTATCTTCAGAAAATATTATTCCAGCTAATAGTCAAGTAGTTTTCGAGAGCAGTCGAGTAATTTTGCACGAAACAAGGACCAACGATGTCTTGTTTGGTGCAAAACTTTTAAACTGCATAGTGTCAAAGGGAAAATGTTATGAAGCTTGTGTTTATTTTGTCATATTTTTCTAGCATTAAGAGTAGAAAATATGTATGTGTCTCATTGTTACTTTCACTGTACTTAGTTGATAACATATGGGTGTCCTATCATTTTTTTTTCTTTTTCTATTTCTATTTTTCATTGATAAATTGAGTTCACTTTCAGTGAATGAACTGCAGATTTTTTATTACTGTGTTTGTATGTATAGACTGAACAATATTTTTTTTCTGCAATATATTCATGCTATTCTTACTCCACTGTTCCTACTTAATACACTTTTTATGGTGTTATTTAAAATACCCATTGTGATATTGAGAACTGCAGATGATGATTTTTTAAATATTTAAAAACTTAATTTTACTAGTTCAAAGTTATCCTAACTGATAAATTGAATAAAACAAGGTATTTTGCATTCAATTCCTGATACTGGTTCAAAGTTTTCCCGAATGGCTGGGTAACTTTGCACCAGGTAAATTATGTATTATTTTTTACTTTCATTATCAGTATTTATTAATTTACATAAATTAAACCAAAATTTAGGGTTTATTCTTCCATTTTATGCTATTTAGTCTGAAAATAATATTAAAACATAAGAGAGGCAAATGAAATTACAGAAAATGTGAATCAAAGTTATACTGAATGACTGTAATTACAACTTTGTATAATAATATAAGTAAAAAAGATTCTTGAATACAGGTTTAATCTGTTTAAGGAATGTTCTGCAATAACAAAAGAGCTGATATTTTCTCATTCCTGTCTTCAGCGTTGCTTCCCCTCCCACAGATCTCGGAATGCCTTGCTGGGCCCAGAAAGGACCGATGAGAAGAAGCAATGCTGGCCACAGAAAGGATTTACATATTTGTAACAATGTGAATGAATATGTTAAACCGGGTTCAAGATTTTTTTAAGCAGTTTGAATAGACTGTCAAAAGCAGGAGCCCCGAGAAATTTAACGATGACTTCACACACAGTTTAATGAGTTTTTCTGTTCGCTTCATTTGACATAAAAACTGAGACTGGGAGAATGTATAATATTGTAATCGTCTCAAAAGATTACGATTACGGGATACTTAGAGTATGACTGTACTATGATTATTTAATCAAAATCTAGAAATGTAATTTTCTAGATTACGATTACAGGGCGATTTTAGTTTTCAGATTAGGAATACATTAGATTATTTGTAAAGTTAAATTTCTACATTGTGACTAGACTACTGTTACACAAAAAAGTATAATCGTTTACGATTGCACGATTATAATTACATGAAGTCTGATATTAATCAGAGCGAAATAAACCTTGCAATTTTTATACCGAGTGATTTAAAATGTATGTTACAACGATTATCTGTTAAACTTTAAGTAATTGAAACATTCTTTCAATTAGAAAAGTTTGTCAAATTTAGAGTAGCTTTCAGTTATGGCAATTTTTTAACAAAGGGATGTATAGATATTAAAATACAAAATTTAATTTTTATACGGTCCCATATTTCCTATCACTGATGTGTGAGAAAATGTTGTTCTGAGTCAAAAAAGGTAAATAAAATAAATCCCTTGTCTCTGAGTTTAGTAATATCCGAGATATCGCAAGTTGAAAATTTTAGCATTTGACGTCAAATATATTAAAGAGATGTATCAAAAGAGAGAAAAATAAAATTACTTTTCAACTGACGTTAAATTCTGTTAGTGGTCGATCGACAGCTGCCTTTTACTTCTGGAAGTAGGAAGTAACGTCGCAATAAAAATTTTATTTATGAAAGTAATTGAAAAGTATTATAACTAAACGAATAAAATTTTCCTAATAATTTCAGAAATGCTGTATGATAGGCAAGGATAGAAATTTGCGGTTGCGCCTGCTTGCCAAGGGCAATCAGATTTTTAAAAAGGCAAGTAAAGCAAAAAATTTACTATCGCTCGGACAACGAAAAACATCTTCTATTCCTATTTTCATTCCCGAACTTGATAACAAAATTTTTATTCCTATTTTAATTACCGAATAATGGCAGTTTTATTAATAAACATTTATCAATTTATTTTTCACTGTAACTAGCTCTTTTTAAAAAATTTGTGTAGCGAAAATTTCAAGGGCAGCAAACTTTATTTAGAGACAACCAAAATAATTTCCGTGATATGGCTCAAGAGACAACTACAAGCAAAAAAAAAAATCACAGGTTTCTATCCTTGATGATATTTAAAAATTACCAAACTATATACAGTTACATAACATTTTTAATCAATTTTACCGGCATTAAATCCTAGCAGAAGCTTAAACGAACACACCCCAAAGTCAAGAAATGAAACTTAACTTAAAACAGTTAAACATAATAAATGAATAAATAAAATAAAATGAATTAATATTTTTTTTAATTCTTTCTTGCTATAAAAACAAACGGCTTTTCATTTCCTGGTGATTTCAAAATATGAATATCTTACAAAAACGTCCCTTATTAAACCTCTTTTAATGTCTAGCGAATGCATTAACGATATTTTTCTTGCAACGTATAACAGCATTTACTCCCACGATAATGTTTGTTTTATTCCGAATCGAAATTGGAGTCTTCCATGATTAATTTTGGATAAACTCCAAGGGAATTCTTTTTTTTTTCGGAGTGAATTCACATATATCTTTTGGACAAAACAAACTATGGAGAAGATTCGGCATTTTTTTAACTGACTGAAGTTTTCTTTTACTTTATATCGCTATTCGAACTTGAAAAGCGGAATTAGTTTCGTATTGTTCTTTATTTTTCCATTTCAAAAGCCTGTTCGAAAATGATATATTTTTGTGATTTTTGCCATGTGATTCGATTTTGTATTATTCTAAAGCAAATATGTGGATTGTCAAATCATTCCTTAACCCAGCACTAGCAACAACAACAACATGAGCAATAGTAATATTCAGAAACTCAGAAATATGTTAAAGCATTTATATCGAGTGATTACAAAATACTAATAAAATTATTTATTTGTCTGTCTTAACAAAATTATTCACGACGTTTTCAAATATTCAGTTTTAAAATTCCAAAAATTTACTCCCCCATCTATTTTTAGCTTTTTTTTTTTCCAACTTTAGTCTCCAGAGAGCTTCATTCGAATAAGATAACCCAAAAAGTGTGGAGTGACACTACTCGGCTTTCAAACATTTGATCTTTACCAAGTGTTAAATTTGATTTAACTTAGTCGGATGTAGTATTCAGATTCTAGCTCACTTCAAATAATTCAAGTGTACAGGCCACAATGCATAAAAATACTTTTCTCTAGCTCTGTAGAAATTTTCATCCCTATACACATCAAAATCTATACAGTATGCAAGATAGTGACTAAATTTTACATACCTAATTTGAGCTCAATTGAATGCACCAAATAGACGATAGCGCTCTTTCAAGAACTTGCATCTGGCCGCAATGTATAAAAACTGCTTTTTTACCTCTGTACAAAAACTATAAGACATTGACACACCAAAATCTATACAGGTTATGTGACGGTGATCTTCAATATAGTCATTCTTGATTTCAACTTCTTCGATTGCACCCTTTAGACAGTTGCGCACTTTACATGAATTTCGTCCATGGATCTTAATAAGAATTATTTTTGTAGCCCTGTAAAAAACTATAATTTCTATGTACACCAAAATCAATACCGTTCGTGCGAAGGTAATCTGTAAGATACTTACCAAATTTGATCTCAATCGAATACACCGCTTAGACGCTAACACTCTTTCATTAATTTCCTTTCATAGGCCATAATATAAAAAAATTATTTTTTCAGCCCTATTAACCACTATAAGTCCTGAACGCACCAATATTAATACCGGTCGTGCGAGGGTGCCTATAATATATATACTAAACGTGAGCTCAATCCAAAGCACCGTTTAGGAGTTATCGTGTTCACTCACACACACGCATACCCCTGCATACATCACCGTAAAAATAGCACGAATTCAGAAGACCTCAAAATGGTAAATAGATCAAAATTTCAAAATCTAATTTTTTCGTGATTAAAATACTATCCTTACATGGTACATGTTCGAAAAGTAAAAAGACTAATGTGAGGTTTCAGTTTTGCCATCAACAGTTTCTCAACCCGATTTTAATCTTGTTTTGAACGTCAGATTAGTAAGGTCTATCGCAAAATTTATGTCACGAGAAAAACAATTCTGCGATATTTTCGATTCGAATCGAATTGCCCTCAAGCTTACCTAATTTGAACTTTTTTTCAAAAAGACAAAATAACCCTTCTCTCGCCCCCAACCCCCCTCCTCCATCATGGTGTAAGAATTACTAGATTGAACATTTTTGTGGTCATATTTTCCGAGCAAGAGAAAAAAAAAAAATCTAAAACTTCGAGATTCACACTAACTGGGAGTAACGTACTAAATGTTTTCTGATCAAAATTTAACGATTTGGGAAAGTAATGTGAATATCGTCGCATTTACGATAGCTATGAGGCCCTACCAAGAACGAGTGGTTAATATGCTGAACACGGTAGACATACTGGACTGTGAAGGTCTCGCGTTTGGGCCTACCACGTGGCTTTCGATCTAACAATCTGGAGTTTTGGTCGGTTTTCTGCTGATGCAATGTGAATAAGAGTTAGAATTCCTTAAAAAGTCTACTGGCTAAAGCAACCAGTCTCGTAGGTATATGCCTCTCGTGTAGACTTGCCATACCAGAAAATAAAACTATATGATAGCTGTGACAGTGGAAGAAATCTAGTGTTTTTTAGCATTAGAAAGATATTACAGATGGAGGTATATACCAGTGTCGGGAAAATTAAACTATATAAAATATTTTCCAGAATTCAAGATCGTCTTGCAAAATCTTTTCAATTCTTGAATTCAAAAGTTTGCTAAAAGTATCGCCAAAAAAAGGAAAACGCTAAAAATTACCATTCAAATAATTCTAACGCGAATTTTTTAAAATTTATTTTGCAAACTCGGGGCTCTTTTCTTGCCCCGCAGCTAACTGCGTATTGTTCTTGATTTATGAACTAAGAGCCCTAAATCTATATCGGATGATTAAAAATAGATGTTAAGGCGATTATTTTTAAAATCGTAAGGGATCAAAACATACTTCCAATTAGAAAAGTTCGTCAAATTGTAGCTTTCAGATATGGAATTTTTTTACTGGGGGTTGTATACATTAATAAAACAAATCCCGTGTCTCTAAGTGAAATAGCAAAAATTTATTTTTAAAAGTGATCACTTACACCACTTTACTTGCTGTGTTGGCGTGGGTTCTCAAGCGAAAAAAATCTGTACTTTGGGGGACCAACTATGAGTTGAAAAAGTTAAATAACGATCGTATTGTTGACAATTAAACGCATTCAAATGTGTGAAATCAACTGGTGCTGTTTCACGTGAAATGATAAGTACTGCTTTATGAAATTAGCGATAAATTAGTCTTTTAGGGGATTATCCACTAACACCTACTTCACGCTTCTAGAGAAGGAATTTTAAAGTATAAACGAGAATGACAAAATAATGGTGTAGCTTAACTATGGTGTGGTAACTTTCACTAGAAACTGCCAAACATGCGTTACAGTAAAATTCTAGCTAAATTAGAATTTGAGGAGTCAACTGTGTCTATCGAGTGACTGGTAACATAAACTTCTCACTTTGGGGAGCTTACCCTTTCACCTTATTGCTTGGCGATAACGGCCGAAATTTTCAAATTGATTTATCTCGGAAACTATTCCATTTAGAGACACGTGATTTGTTTTATTAATTTTCTTAGACAAAAAGCAACATTCTTCTTAATATAAAGGATAGGAAAGGAGTGACCGTATAAAAATTAAGTTTCGTATTTTAATATGTATACAACCCCCAATTAAAAAAATGCCACATCTGAAAGCTACTCTTGATTTGACGAACTTTTCTAATTGAAAGTATGTTGGGATCACTTACAGTTTAAAAAATAATCGCCTTAACTTCTATTTTGAATCACCCGGTATAGTGCAGGCAATCATACGTTAATGATAGAATTTAACCCTAAATATAAAGTTTTATAATATTACTATAGAGGCCATTCCAGGCTAGTAGTATTCATATCGCAACTGAGATTCACGTAATTCTGATGTGGCACGTTTAAAATTACACATCAAATTCAATTAAGCTAACCATAAAGGTAAAATAATATAACGGTCGAAACAGTTCATCAGTTTCAGATTTCAATTCGATGGGAATAACATTGAGTAAGATGTTTGAAAGCAAATCGTAGTTTCTTCTCAAATCGCCAAGCACGACTAAGACAGTCGTGAAATTTAATCGTTCCAGATATTAAGTGAAACTGGCATAACTGTCTTCATGGCTTTTGTCATGATTTAACTCCCTTTAATATCAAAGTAATTCTGTGACCACGGATGCATATAGAGGGTGGAAGGGGTTTCGGGGTCTGGACCTTAGTCTACACACAAACGCGTAGCCAAATATTCATCTTTTGAATTCATTGCTCAAAACAGTATAAGATACGAAATTTTAATTTCATATAAATTTTGAAAACTTTATATTAAAATTTTCAAAAATTATATTAATTTTATAAATTTCATAATTCAGTGAGTGGCAAACACAATTTACTATAAATAATTTTAAAATGTTTGGTGCTTTCGAAAATTTTTGCCAGATATTTATAGTAAAATTTACTGTCAATCAAATTTTATAATAAGAATGGACTCTCCCTCCCCTTAGCTGAACCAATCCTAGGAAAAAGCTATAGATACGCTTGTAGCTGTGACACAAATGTTTCGTACCCAGTGGAACCATTTCATAATTTTCGAGATCCCGCATTGCAAAAAAACATTTTTTTTATCACCATGTGCAAAGAGCTAGTATTCTTCTACTGTTTACAAAAACCGTCCACGTGGTATAGTGGCTTAAGAAACATTCTAACACGCCTTGTGTCTTGGTCCGAATCCCGGCTTGAGCATGGATGTTAACTTGTCCGTCCCTTCAAAGGGGGTAACGCTGGCCGCGCACTGGATGCCCCCATAATAAAATAGCCACAGTTCCTCCTGGCAGTTGTAGTGGACAACGCGTAATCGGCAAGTGCCTGCTCATTAAAAAAACAGAACTTCATTATTAAACAGAAACCAAACTAATGTAATATTTTTTTTTAATCTCTTATGTAAGTAAATGCAGATTTATTTTTATTATTTTTTTAACGCTAAAGCTACCGAAACTACAATTCAAATAGTTCTCTTTTTTTATTTCATCCAGATGAAATTGGAATTCTGAAATGTTGCAAAGTAAAGGATGATTATTAGAAAGGAGGGGGAGTTATGTTAAAACGGAGAAATCTGGAAGAATTTAATATACTTTAACGCTTGTTGTAAAAAAAAATTAATTTCATGAAAGTGCACAGTTTTCATTATCTCCGGTTTACACTTTTCATTTGATTCCTACACATTCCAAAGATGTTTGACTTAAAACGTCTAAGAGTACATGATGAAAAAACTAAACTCTTACGCGAATGCTTGAATTAATGTGAGTTATCAAATGTCATAGAATTAACTTCTGTTAAGAAATATTTCTTTGTTCTCTTTCTGTATCATCAGATAATGTCAAGAGTAGTATGCCTTGACGAACGAGTATTTTTATTCTTACCATCATTCATAGAAGTGCTTTTATTCTTTTTTTTTAAATCAAAGTGCATTATTCCAATAACTACGCAACAGATTTTAACTCTACAGATTGTAGCCAATTGGCTACACTCTCATTTTTCTGAAATACAAGAGAGAGAAAAAAGAAAAATTTGTAGTTTTTGACTGAAATATACATTTAAAATAAATATAAGACCATTATGGAAATAATGTTTAATTTTTAAAAGTGCATGACAACATTATTTTTGGAGCAAACAAATTCATAGCGTGTGCATCCAGTTCGCTGAATAATTTTGCTTCTAATGATTGCTTCTATTTTTTATTGCTAAATGAAAATAAATACAAACTATAAAAAAATAGTAGTATTAGACTACATAAAGTAGAAGTAGGCTATAATACTTTCTTTCGTTTTTATGGGAGCCATAGGATGGACGAATTTGAGCTTCTTTCAAGATTTTTCTGGGAAAATACATGCTGAAATTTTTTTAAAATATTTGTCCGATCATAAGTAAGCCTAAATGAAGTTACAGCTCTATTTTCAGCCCATTTCAAAAAATCGTGCATTTTTGGATTAATATATTCCAAGCGATGTCTTTTCGTTCTTTCTAAAAAATTATAATATAAATAAAAAATTGTATATAAAATATATTATAAAATAAATGAAAAAATGTAATATTAAATTATATTAAAAATAAAAATAAACAAAAACAAAGATCATATAGCTGTTTTACTGAACTGGGTATAAAATGTGTTTCATCTAAAAAAAAACGTAAAATATATTCAGCTAATTTTTAATGATTTAATATTTTGAAAAAAGAATTAAAATGCAATGAAATTGCAATTTTCAAACGATAGGATCCGCTGACCTCCAAATTTGCATCAATTGCAGTCTTACTGTTAAAAACATGTGATTTCGAAGCCAATCATCTTAGTGTAAATAATTTTGCTTTGTAAGTGGACTTTTTATTTTCAACACAGTCTAAAGAAAATTTAAAGCTATCAAAATTATACTTTCTTAATTCAATTAACAGTAATAATCGCCATTTTGAATTCTACAATCTTCTTGCATGTAGAAGAAATTTTTCCTTTCGGTACGTCAATCGTCTATGGATTTTGGCGATAACCGGGTCTACTCCCATGTTAATTTATTTATATTTATTTATTTTGGAAACACTATTTATTAGTTTTTGAAACGTATTTGAAATCTCATTAAAAATATTTAATAAAAACTCAAATACAAAAGAAAACAGCTAAATACAAAGCTAAAAAATGCTTTTGATTATTTTAAGTACCTTAACAAAAACAAGAACTTTGCATAACATGTGAATACCAATTTAAAACTTATTTTTGACATCACTTCGCAAAGTTCTTATATGTTGCTTACGTGATACAGTAAATGCACTGCATATTCCCTATCTACAGCAGCATGCAAGATATATTCTATTCTATAAACCCTTTTTGGCTCAGAGGCATGCAGTTGCGTATTTAACGACGGTCAACATTATTATTGCAAGCATTACAGCAGGACATTTGTTTACTTTTGATGTCAATCTGTCAGTTTGTGAGACTGCTATTTAGAGGTCACTTGTAAATTAACTTGGTGCATTTAAAATGCCATCATAAATAAAAAGTGTGAACTGTGAAATATATATTGTATTTTATGGGAAATAATCACTTATTTTAATCTTCAAAAATATGCTTTCTCCCTTTTTGTGTAAATTAATTTAATCAACTGCTCAAATTCAAATCAAACTTGTTTTAATTTTTAGTGAAGTTAAAAGTAAATTTCATTTGACTGGTTTTCGGAAAACATAAACCCTGATCAAAAATCACCAAACATTTTAGATATTTTAACGAATTTAAAAAGAAAATACGTGCTTAAGAAATTATTTTATTTTCGGTCGAATAGATAAAGAATATTAACGAATTCGCACTTTATTGTAAATTTTCCAGGAACAACTAATGTATTGAAAATACATTTTGTGAAGCGTGCTCTGTGATTACTGAAATCGGGAAGTGGGGAGAGAAGGGGATGTAAATAGTTTTTATTTGATGTTATATTTTTATTTTTGATTGTTACAAAGAGAAATTGTTGAGGATTTCTGAAGATTAAGTGTAAAATAATCTGAAACACGCTCTTTAATCCAGTTTTTGTTATTGATTACTTAAGTATTTACGACAATTTAGACTCTTCCAATTTCCAAACATAAAAAATTAAAAGCAACTTTCTCATAAACTTTTGAAAAAGACACCCACTTTTTATTCTCAAAGTTATTTACAAAAATACAATTTCTGAAAATTTTCTAATGAAATTGTAAAAGCGTTTGTGTTTACCGAATATCAGCTATGCATTCATAAGTAACATTTATCAAATTTTTCTCGCAAATAAATATCAAGAGGAGCAGTAATAACAGTTCAAAGCATTAACTAGTTCTACACAATTGAATAGAAAATGACTTGTTGTGAGAGAAGCATATTAGTTTACGTGGGTAATAATTGATTGAGGTCAGGTGTTTGCAGTTTCGCTGGATTTGAATCGAAATTCTGACGAAATGTTTATTCATTCTGCTCTAATTTTTTTTTTATTGAAACATAAATATTGTGAAAACAAGATGCAGCTAGTTTTAATCAAGGGATTCACGGAATATTTTATGGTGAAACGTTGAACTACAGTTTTTAAAGAGAGTTGGAAGTGAACAATAATAACTTTTAAGCTTTAATGATAACATATTCACTATTCAGTCGAATATGTCTTATGGCCGTATCCACCAAACATTAAACCCATGAGTTAATTCAGCAGAGCGCCATACTTCAAGAGTCAGCAGAGGAAGTGTGCCGAGTGCGTGGGATACGCAGACATCTGATCAATACAATTTCCCCGTTGTCTCTGAGAATCAACTCGGCCATTCAGGTTGCCTGACTAGTGGAATCATGGTCATTGGTTATTAGATTTTTTTTCTGACATTTTCAACTTAACTACAGCAATTTCACGATAAGTCGAATATCCAACTGTGTCGAAGTTTTTACGCAGTCCTGGTCCAATTCGGTCCGATTTAATATTATTCAATTAGTCGAACTCACGAAAAGTTGAAGTTTTCCGTCGGCCCCTGGGAATTGGACTTATCGCGAAATCACTGTACTTATACTTTGGGCCTAGGCAGATTATCTAGGTAAGGAGTGGGAAATGGTGAACTTTAATACTGTGCAGGGTAGGTGCACCAGTATTTGATACTTTCAAATTAATATAAAAATTAAATAGTAATTGCTAAAACTATCGTGAAATAAACTTTTTGTCTTAAAATTTAAGCGAACTTTGAAAAATTTTGTGGGGTATAATTTATTGAAGAATTTTCGAAATTTCTATTTTGTCTATATTTTATATGTTGTCATGGTGGCGGCACCAGTAATTGACATCAAGAAAAAATGTTTGGCTTCATTGAATGACTCTTCATGCTACAGTAACTGAAAACTAAGAAATGAGTATAGAAAAACATGCTATTTTATTTTTTAATGAAAACCTCTTTAAAAGGAACAGAAAAAAATATTTTATTAAAGGCTGATATTTTGCTAACACTAAATTATTTTGCAAAACGAAACTAAAATGTGAGACAAAATTTTAAATTAATAATATTAACAGTAATAATATCACTTTTACATAACATTAAAAGCTTGAATAGGATATTACCATGACATATATTATACACAGATTATACATTTATCAATTTTATGAGCATTAATATCAGAAAAAGATTTTTTTAATCAATGTAATTAAAAATGCACAGCGTAGGAACATTTTATGTACTATACGATACAATTCGATTTGAATTAATTCATAAACAGTATTATGCTTCAAATAGTAACAAATTGAAAATAAACTTCCTTTAATTTCAGAATCAAGCCAGGTACTGAGATTCAGAATTTTATAAGCACTGAATTTAAAATCTCAATTTTTGATGCCTACAGCCCGTGGTGAGAAAAAAAAGTTGTATGAAACTGAAGATAGATGTCGAAATTGGTACTACATGGAAGCATTTGGCAACTGTTTTGAAATAAAAGCTTATTATAATAAAGTATCAGACAAAATGTCGTTGGTGCAGTGTCAATGACTGGTGCATTTACCTTACTGAGCAGAATATTAATTAGTGTTTTATTCCTCATTACTCTAATTACACAAGTACAAGCAGACTCTTAGAAATGAATCAAATTTTAAGCACGTGTAGCAAATGCGTAATACAACCCAAACTAGATCTCTTTCGAAAATTTAAGTTACTGTAAAGTCCTTTGTATCCCCGAGACGAAATTCAACCTCTTTTACTATCTTCTGACTCAAATTCAGATGCCGTTTCATTTAAATTAGGTACGTTAACAGCCTTAGTAGGATTCTGGTGTGGCGGGAGATTTATTTTATCCAAGATTCCGCGCTCAGCATAAGGCAGCAGTAATTGAGCACGTGATAGATAAAGGAGTAATTTTACCCGGCAGATTTCGAAGCAGGCGGTATGAAATCCTCTATACTCAGATCCTAGAGAACTTCGATTCATCATGCTAAAGCACTTGATCTAGCAGTGATTCGGATATATATATATATATATATATATATATATAATTAAATAACCTCTCAAAATTCACATTTTTTATTAACCCTTTAACGTTCGATGCTGTCGCTGTGAGGACACAACTCTGACATTATGGCTGTTTTGATTCACGAAGAATAAATTGGATTTCAATTAAATATTTAAGGAGGACATCTAGATAGACAGCCCAGTGTCGAAAAAAAGTAGCCGTTGCCATCGCAAGATTTAACTACCAGCAAGATGACGGTCGATCGAATCGCCCAAAGCGTGCCACAGAGCTAAATAGCATTTCTGACACAGCTGGCTGTGCTGCGCTGCACAACCAGCGTGTCAAATCGACCGCCATCTTGCTGGTAGTAGTTAAATTGTGCTATGGCAAAGGCTGCGCTTTTTCGACATTGGGAAATAGGTGCCCTTCAAAGGTTTAACTCCCTTCGAAATTCTATAAGGGCGTAGCAACTTTCGTTTTCAAACAAAGGATTTGTCACGGGATCTAAATTTAATAAAAAACAATAGATACTTTTTGCCTCTTTCCCACGTTTTTTGGTCTCCATGGCTCTCAAGAATTTTCAGGGACTATGAGACCCGGGCAGATTAAAAACCAATAAATGAACCTTTTCCTGGACGTGTGATTGCCTTATAAACCACGGGATCCTCTCTAATAGAAGTGCAAACACCGTTAAGAGAGCAGTTTTTTCATGACCTCTGTTGTCATGTAAATCTGTGTGAAGACCTCTTAATAAAAATGTGCTCTAGACCAGAAGTATGGAGTAATCTACGTCGACTACCCAACCACAGCCCCGAGGACCAGGGCTGCTCCAGCATCCCGCGGATTCCACCTAACTTCGTCCAGACTACATCTCCAAAGACCGGTGCCCGCCCATAATGTCATACCTATATAGGAGTGAAATTTGTTTTCACCTGTATTAAGGCAAAATAAATAAGAGCTTTTCAAAAAATAAATCTATTCCCTTAAGGGCACATGGAACACAAACTAGATCAAATTTTCGAATTTTCAATTATTGGCCTAAAAAATAGAACAGACGGATACGATTCCATACATATATAATTCACGTCTGGTTAGAATATATAAAGACTGAAAATATGGCGTGAATACATTAAAGCTCAACAACTCACGAGCATTCCTTGCCAAAACTTGTACTTTTTGCTGTTAAAAGTGTTTTTCGTTCTCTGCTTGATCAGAAACGTCTGAGCACACATGGTAGAACTCAGAATCAAAATGACATTATTAATGGCAAACGCTTACTCGAAAATGTTTTTGTTTCAATTAGTACTTTGAAATTGGATGTTTAATGCGTTGCTGTGTGTTCTATTCATAGTGCTTACAGCCACAGAACAGTTACAAAATATTTGGGAACTAATGCAGGCCATAATATGAAATATTCCTTGAGGAATATTGATGAGGCTCGAGTTGGAGAAGCATCACACAGTTTCCAAAAACTCTCTAAATCAGACAGAGTTAAAAATCAAAATGATAAAGCAAAATAAAATTGATTCAGAAATGTCAAATCAAAATTATGTTTCTGGAATGTTTTAAAAGCAATATATTTTAAGTACTATATGTTTTTTAGTTTTTTGCCTTTGTTCTCAAAACGTGTTTTATTATGCTTTGGTACACTTTTCTAAAAATATATTTCAGGTAACATATGTAAAGAGTTGAAACTTTCCAAAATTGCTTAACGAACTTATTTCTTTAAAAATATTTAACATTAGAAATCTAATTGAAAAAAAATTAAATAATGAATTTTATTATTTTTTAGGATATTTTATAATAAAATATGTTTAATGTTCCAACCAAAATTACACTAATTTAAAACGGTAAATGAGACATTTGATTCATCGTGAATGGATTTCATATTACAGTTTACTTAGCTTATAAATGTATTCAGTGGTCAATAACATGACAACAAAAACATCTTAATCCTCAATTTCTGCATACTTAAGTGAGGCATTATGTTACTAAGATAAAATACTTATGTACAAAAACTGAAAATTTAAACTCATTAAAAACGCTAAATGAGACATTTGGTTCATCGTGTATGGATTTTATCAGTTTGCATAGCTTAAAATGTACTCACTGGTCAGTAACTTGAAAAAAAAACATCATAACCCATTCGTGCCTGGATATTTTTGCGACTTTCTTCGATTTTTGCTAACACGAGCAGTAATTGATAAATTTCTGATGTCAACTTTTTGAACAAGGGATGATTTCATTTAAAATCATTATGTATAAAAATTGAAATGTCAACATCCTACTTGGCCATATTAAAATATTTTGTGGAATTGAGATTCAATACTCGCGAATAAAGGCTAGGAAAAATAAATAACATTTTCGAATGATAGCGAAAATGCCGTCCCAAAAAAGGGACGCTAGGCATAAATGGGTTAATACTTAATTTCTTCATACTTAAGTGTGTCATTATGTTACTAAGATAAAGTGTACTCGAACAAAACACCTATAAGAGGGAAAATCCCTTTTTTTAAAACTTGCATCGATTCAGGCATAGCACAGGATTTCAGGATTGCACATAAAAATAATTACGTTACAGGGGCGTAGCCAGAAATTTTTCATGGGGGAGGGGTTATGACTTCTACAACTCATATATATGTATACGTGTGTGGGATAATAGAGTGAAGAATGTACATTTTGTATGGCAAAAAAATTCTCATGGGGGGGGGGTTATGACCCCCCTAACCCCCCCCCCCCTTGGCTACGCCCCTGAGTACAAAAACTGAAAAATTACACTCATTCAAAATGATAAATGAGACATTTGGTTCATCGTGTATAGATTTTATATTGCAGTTTGCTTAGCTTATAAATGTACTCACTGGTCAGTAACTTGAAAACAAAACGTCTTAGTACTCAATTTCTTCATACTAAAGTGAGGCATTATGTTATTAAGATAAAGTGCACTCGAACAGGAAAACCCATAAGTGGGAAAAATTCCCTTTTTCAAAAGAATTGCATCGATTCAGGCGTGGGCTGTGAAGGTGTAGCCGCAATGAGAAATGATGAGGAGTCATTTGGGAGGCACGAGCGGCAACGGAGTATCTATCTATCACTGGTGAGAATAAAACCTCCCCACTGAATTGGGTGACTTTTTTTTTTTTTTTTTACATCTGAGTGTAACTTTTTTCCCGAAACCGCGCCAGAACTCATTGAGGATATTATGTGTTAAATCTGGTCATTTATACGAGAAAGAAGGGATGAAAATTGACTGCAATCAATAATTTGTATCAATGTAATGGCATATGTTAACTTGAGCACTGGCCACATTTTTGCCACTATAACAGAAAATAAAACGTGTTAAAAAGCGTATTGAAAATATAAAAATTGTTACGTAGAAAAAAAAAATCGAATGTGCTATTTTTAAAACATAACCTTGTATTTCTAAAAATGAAAAAAGGATAACAAAATCGTTTAAATTTCATCTGTAGTATGTGCATTTTTGTACTCTGATCCTGAATAAAAGAAATATACATTTCGCCGTAGAAATAGTTTGATAAATTAAATTTATTGCAAATAAACTACAGCTATACATGAAGTCGCTACTTCATGAATATCACTAAATAAAATTAACAATTCAGAATCAAATAATCACATCCACTTTAACGGGAAAACATTTAGAATGCATTCATAACGTATAGACAAAAATTTTAGTGTTAAACAAAAGTATTTTAAATTAAATCTTATGGTTCTACATATCATTATTTCAGTCTTTTTCCCGACATAATCAAATTACAATGCATGGAAATGGCGTGGATTTGAAAGAAAACTTGTGTTCAGCAGTAGATTTTAAATTTTAGATTTGCTATTCAGACAAGTGAATTGATAATAAGAAATACATCTTTAATAAAATAGTTTCAATAAAGTTTATTGGAGCTGTAAATATCTGTTTTACCTAGTTCGACACTGGCTTGAACATTTGTATCTATTAAACTGTTTTCGTCAAATGTAATTGACAATAAAGTAAACAAAAAACTTTGTAAAAAACACACATAAGATGTTATAGGTAAGAGGATACGCACGTTTCAACTAAAAAATGTTTTGGCCTTCTTCAGTCCAAGCCCTTCGTTGCAAGCAACACAGGGAACTGAAAAGAGAAAAACAAGCAAGATGTTGCCACAAGGGGCAAAGAAAAGTCGAACAAAACCACGGAGAGGGGAGGAAAAAAAAATATATATATAAATTTAAAAAAAGGGGGGAAAGGAAAGAAGCACAAAAAAAACAGAAATAAAAAAGGAATAAAAAAGGAACACACGAATACAAACACACACACACAAAAAGAGAAAACAGAACAAGACAAAACAAAACAAACAGAACACAATATTCTTTTTTTTTTAAACCACGAACAGGACAGCACAAAATATATATAAATCTTTTTTTTTAAATAAGAATAGTGAATAATGAGTAATTTACATTTAGATTTTTATACAACTAGATGATTACTTTATTTATATTTAGCACAACACTACACACAATAGTTCAAAGCTTCCACATTTTAAAATTTTTGCTACTGCCATGACAAAACAGTTTTTTTTCTAACTGTAAAATTAACCAATATTTTCTAAGAAAAACAGCCTGTAACTTCCCTAAAACCGTCATACCACATCAAAATCTTTTAACAGGAAAATGGACTTTTCCTGTTAAAAGCTCTTTCTATACTATTCTGAAAAATTTTAAATGCAATTGGCATTCATGTTCTAATTTGCTAATTATTGCATTTAAGAGCTATTTTTTAATCAAACATTTATCAATTATCATCAATTTCATCAATTATTATCATCATTTATCATCAATTTTAATCAATCAAGCAATTCTTTTTTGATAATAAGAAGTTAATTCTGTACTTTTGCATTGAGCAAATTATTTTTACAAAAGCTACTTTAAAAAATGCAGTAAACAACTTTTGGTGTGCATTTAAAATTATATAGCAATAGTTTTTATTTATTTTGTTTTTTTAACCAAAATATCCGCAAAATTTAACCTAATTTTTAACATTTCTATTCCTTTTAAAAAAGAAACATTTAGCGATTCAAAATCGGATACACAATTTTTTGGTAAATATAGGTAATTAAATAGGTAGAAAATTAATGCGTATTTTGTAGCAGCAAACTTTTTATAGCAGCTAAAAGTCTGCAAAAATGAATGAGTAAATAGATTTTTAAAGTTTGCACCTAAAAACGAAACTGCATACAAAACAAGTAGCACAGTTTTTGAGTATTTTTAAGCCAAGAAATTATTCAAAGAAAAACTTTTTTTTTTTTCACCAGTATTGGAAGATTGTTTCTTGGCTACAAAAATTGCTAAACATTTTAAAAAATCTTATGTGGACACCTCATGATTTCCTTGTACGTTTATTAAATTATCTAAATTTTTGATGCACTTCATTCAAATTTATTTATTTTAAATTGAGATATGCTACATCATATATAGTTAAGGTTTGGTGATTTCTTGCCAAATGTAAACGATATCGCCAACGAGGTAAAGTAGAAACTTATTTTCGGAGCCAAATTTGTCACTATTTTGTCAATACTCGCAAAAGTTGGCGACAGTTGACGATATTTTGGGAACGGCTCATACAATATCTTAGACTTTTAATGCAATGAAATTCTTTTCGGTGACCCTATAAATAAATTATCCAGCTGATTGCAATCAAAAAGAGATGCACACAACTAGATGTTACAACATTCCTAAATATAAACTTTCTACATTGTACGTCTAATCGTTTTTGAGTTATGCGAGTTATATACATACGTTCGTGCGTACACACCTTACGAAAAAAGAAGGTAAAATGAATTCGCGATTGACAAAGTGGATCATACATGCATACATGAATACTTACACGCATATATAGGTACATGCATACATGTGCATGTTGAGATGTCAAGCAAAAACTCGTCAAAGTAAATTTAGAGTTGGACCAAATTAATTTTTCCGTCAATTTTAGTAGCTAAATCTTTTTGCGATCACAATGTGTACTTCCTTTTACTTCGCCCAAAGAAGTAAAAATTATTTTTTTTTTGGTTCATTTCAATTCATTTCATCATTGACAAAGACTAAAAAACTTAATCTAACGCTTTTGTGAAAAATAAATTCCGTATCTACGTGTACCGAGCAATGTTTAGAATCGTAGCCAGTGAGAAATGATAGCCAGTCGTTTGGAAGAAAACGAGCGGGAACAGAGTACTTATCAATCACCAGGGGATAATGCGTCCCAAAAGAGTTGCTTAAATTGTGTTATATGGCTGTATCGTCTAGTGTGTGCCATGATTTAAAGTAAAAGTATATAAGCATGTGGAATGTGCAGTGTAATTTCAGTACGTCGAAGTCCAAGTACTTGAAAATCCAATTCGTATTTCTGAAAGCTGTGGTAAAGTTTCTTCATGACAGAGACCATACAATGCGGTTTTGTTTTAAAAATATTTTATTCCTTAATCTGATATAATATTTGAAATATCTGATATAATTTTTGAATATAATATTTGAAACTATTGCTCGGCCAAAGACAAAAGGTCGGCTTTGGCGCGCTGCCAAAAATATCTATGCTGCGAAGATGGGTTCAGATGTGCAAGAAATTCTCTCTCTAGAATGTGCTGACAGTGTTACCAATTTAGCCACTTTTTGGCTAGATTTTGGCCAACTGACATTACGGAAGTATTTTGCAAATCGGAAATGCAACTCCAGATGTCTCAAAAAACACTACTACCGCATAGAATTTGGAGAGCCCTTGCGCATGTGAACCCATCTTTCCTATGAAACAAATCGCAGCATCCATTTTTTTGGCAGCGCGCCAAAGCCGACCTTTTATCTTTGGGCGCGCATTAGATGCCTTTCCTGCCTAGCTGGGATATTAAACGAACTTTTTAATAATAACCAAAACAACAAAAGTGTTCATACAATGATGCATAGTATAGCAGTATAGTGAACTCCGGATACAGTGAAGCCGGTTATAGTGTCTTATCTTTAGTCCCGATTTACATACGTTAGAAATATACATAGAATTTGTCGGTTTTAGTGAACGGCGACTTAGATTATAGTGAACTTAAAAGTTTCTGGACGGCAGAGGTGATGTTGTTCAATTCCTACCAAGAGAGTCTCTTTTGTGCTTGAGTAGAGAGATTTTATCCTGTTCCGAAATACAGGTGAATTGCCAGTGTCTAGGCTAACATGCTTAAACGAAACTAGAGGGAAGAGGTGGGAGGGGGTCATAATTTTTTTTCATTGCTGTAATGCATTCTAATCTTTAAAAGCATCAATTAACAAAAGCAAGCTACTTTTGAATGTGAAGCGAAAGGCTCACTAGTCTACACCACTGGTGTCATAGGACTTATAGAATATTTCTTACTGAAATAATAATAATAATAATAATAATAATTTTAATGCAGAATTGTTATTTTTCAGTTTTTTCTTCCGTTTAAACGGGACAGCACCTTTTGCCAACTGAATGGAAGGAAAACTGAACGGAAGAAAAAACTGAAAAATAACAATTCGACATTAACCACTTTATTTACATAAATAGGATTAATTGTGTTTATTTTACTTAACAAAACGTTCTAGAACCATAAATGCGATAAATCATGTTTGATTTACTTAATGAGCATTCAGTTTTTGCATAAAATTGTATTTTCGAGTTTTGTATTAATTTTTTTTTTTTCATCATGGGGAAACATCGGTTTTAGTGAATTTCGGATATAGTGAACGAAATTTGCCGGTCCCCAGAGGTTCACTATAACCGGAGATGACCATATTTCGCTTCAGACCAGGAGTAGCCAACCTTTTACATATTATTTGCGCCAAATTTTTTCATGGGCGAGATCAGATGCGCCATGCAACTGCAGCGCCTTTTTTACTTCCTTAGGCTCAAGGGCAAAAGTTGGGAAATATGAATATGGCTTTAAGGGGAGAAAAAGTAATAATGTGTCAATATAACAAAGAAATTGTTGTTCTGAGGTAGGATTCTAGAAAATAAAAAATTCAGATATTTGGTCGGGGATCAGAAAAGACTCGATTTTTGGAGTGTACAAATGCTTTCTTGATGCAGTATCATAAATTATAAGAAATCACAAGTATTTCCAGGCATTGAAATACATCAAAAATCTTTAATCTACTTAAAAACAATAAGTAAGCAGAAAGATACAATGCACCACTTGAAATCTTCCAATGCACCAAGTTTAGCCCATCTGCCAGGATTTGGCCACCCTTACTTTAGACTTTCGTCCTTCGGGTTATACGTTATATGTTAGGACTAGCGATTTCATAATCCTTACCAAGAGGATTGAAAAGTAGCAAGATTACTCAGTAAAACCCTGGTGCAATAAGTGACATTAATTTAAAACATATAAAATAATACACATATACAAAGATACTTAACTATACAATGTTTCGAGTGGTAGAAATAGCCCATCCTTCTTCAGTAGCAGAAAAGGTTCCTTCTCCCACACAAGTAGAAAGGTTAGAACTCGAACATTCCTGCTTGATGTTCTAACCTCCCAGTTCAGACAGATCGAATTGAACACTTTATTCTGGATCATATCATCACATCATACGACATCCAGTGCCAGATTTAGAGGTTTAGAATTCCTGGGGCAACAAAGGAGTGCAGGTTTTTAATTATTTTTCAAACGTGTGAGCAGTATTTTCGACGACGTGTGTGGTGAATTGGGTTCAGCCTTAACTTAAGCCTGCGGTCCCATGCTCGATTCCCGGTGTATGTAGATTTTATTTACGCAAAAGATAAGCAAAATATAATGTTTACTTATTGCTTGGTGTTGCAATCTTAATGCAACATCGATATGACTCGCAACCGATCATGTTGAGTGTCAGGGGGGGTGGAAAGAAGTTGCGTTGTGTCAAACCCATTTGGGGATAAAGGGCGTGACTTTTTTGTTAAATTACGAGATTTTAAGTAAAAATATTTACTGCGAGAGCCCCCTCTCTTGTGGAAGCACTGGGGCTGCAGCCCCGGTTGCTCTTCCTTAAATACAAGCCCTGACCACATCAACATAGCATTTCAGCCTTTCTCCTCTAACGGTGGTCATTTTGCAGCCTAGGCAATGGACACAAGTCAGGCCGGAAGTAATGACCCCTTTATTATGGAGGCTCCCTATACTTGGGCAAACGTATCCCCTATTAACCCCTCCACACCCAGACCGCGTTTTGCAAGTGCTTACGTATATACCAGCGTTTAGTGTAAATTTATATTTTCATATTTCACATGATATGAACTGAGAATATTGTTGTTATTTCCTATTTAGTTATAATCAAACAATAGTAACATACGACCATCCATTGACCCACCTTGCTCCCACTTCGTCATCAGAAACGTCTGACAAATCCGTGTCACTCGTAGCTTCCTCATCCTCTTCTGGCTCATAGCTGTAATCTTCACTAATGTCACTCTCACATTCTATGATAATATAATAAACACAATAAATAACTTTCACGTAATACAAAACGTATTGGAAACAAAGCAAACGAAGCACTACACCTCGCAAGCATGCGCAACACCTACGTTCTGACTGGCCACACCTCCTCACGTGATCCAAGTCAAGAGGTGAAAGGGGAATGGCAAGTCTAACATAACCAGACGTCTCTTCGGAGAAGGGAGAACATTACCAGAAAATGAAAAACGATAGCTCAGATACAAATGAAACAAGACGTACGCGCTGTACGTCTCGTGGTCGTCTACAGTAAAATCAGGAAGTACTCATCGTACGCCTTGAACATCCAGGGGAAGAAGGCCACAAAATCAAGAAATGGCACTATTGTCAATAGACGAAATGTCTAAATTGTGTGTGTCTGTGTGATACATGGCTTCATACGATCAATATGGGGAAAGAAAAAAACTAATTGTGTGCTTTATTCAGGCCCACCGAGAAGGGGGGGAAAGGGGACAATTTGCCCGGGCCTGGAGGACGTATGTTGCGAATTTTGAATATTAAGAATTTATTCATAAAGAAGGTAACTTTGCTTTAACACAAAAAAAACAACTTTAGCAAACATCAATGAGAGTTAAGCCGCAACCGATTTCGGTAAGTATGACTTACCAACATCAGTGTGAGAATGTATTCTATGTGAGAACATATTCTCGCTCTGATGTTGGTAAGTCATACTTCCCGAAATTAGTCTGCGGCATTAACTCTCATCGGTGTTTGCTAACGTTTTCTTTCGGCGTTATACATTTAACTTCGAATTTTATAATAACTCTGCTTCAGTTTTGTACACAGCATTTAAAAAGGTCTTAGATTCAATTGTATCATGTGATTCTCTATATACATTAGGAAAGAATTTCAGAATTATATGTGCATTACTCTAAAATAATTCTGATAAAATACTTGCAATTTGATGAAAGCTTTTTACAAGGTTTTATATATATGGCCTACGGTAAATTGAAAGTGTACTTATTCTAAAGTGTTTATAAAACTTTACTAAATGAAAAAAAAATGGATTTCTTTTTAGGGTGGGGAGGGGTCGTCGTAAAGTCTTGCCCTGGGGACCGAAAATCCTGTCGGAGGACCGGCTTTACTAATGTGTGAATGCGTATTTATATCAATATGAAACTTAAAAGATATTATGATAAAATACATCCTTGTTGTGCATTTTTGTTACCAGGCTGATAATTTGTGCATATAAATTGTGCAAAAAATAATTTATGTCATTATTAACATATACAATACACACACAAAAAAAATATGTGTTTATGGTGTAAAGTCCTCTTTTTTTATACAAACAATAACGTTCTAAAGGCCCGTCGGCATTTTTTTTTTACTTAATTTTCAAAAAACAATAAAAATTATTATTATTTAATTATTAGTTGCTTATAGTTTTCTTGATCCTCAGTTGCTCCACATTTCATTTCTGTATGGCAAAAAAATTGAGGGAATTTTTATAGACCAATCATATATTTAGCTTAGCCGTTAGGAAGCTGAATATTGCAAAGCGCAGAATGTTTGAACCTAATACATATCGTTTAAGTTTCTTTACCGAATGCATTAGCTGATATTTCCAAAGCTATTGGCCTAAATAAAACCAAAATATTTTTTCGCGATTTTGATGTATTCTGGTTCTAATAAAAGCAAAAGTTATGCACATTAATATACATAATATTTTTTTAATCTTTTAAATTATTTTCTTGATCAAGTTGCTTTTAGGATAAAGTATAATTAAATGTATTCATTAAATACCTAGGAGTTACAGATAGAGAAGTTAAAAAATTATCATAAGCATTAGATAAGCACCTGTCAATGCTTTATAACTCATACATTATTAATTGAAAATTAATATGTTAATTAGTTGCTTATTGTTTTCTTGATCCTCAATTACTCCAGATTTCATTTCTGTATGGCAAAAAATTAAGCGAATTTTTAGAGACCAATTCAATATTTAGCTTAGCCGTTAGGAAGCTGAATATTACAAAGCGCAGAATTTTTTAACCTAATACATATTCCTTTAAAATTCTTTACCGAATACATTAGCTGATATTTACAAAGCTATTGGCCTATATAAAACCAAAATTTTTTTCGAGATTTTGATGTATTCTCATTCTAATAAAAACAAAAGTTATGCACGTTAATATACATAATTTTTTTTAATCTTTTAAATTATTTTCTTGTTCAAGTTCTTTTTAGGATAAAGTATAATGAAATGCATTCATTGTATACTTAGGAGTTACAGCTAGAGAAATTAAAAAATTATCTTTAGCATTAGATAAGGCATCTTTCAATTCTTTATTCTGTCAATTCGTCTCAAACTCATGCATTATTAGTTGAAAATTAATGTGAAATTTGTAATTGAAAACTGTTCTAAATTTTTACAACTTTAACAGAATTAAGAATTTAAGTTTAACAATTTTGACAACAGTAAAATTCATGGTTAACAATATTTGTCGTCACACAAAGTGTTTGCTTACAAATGCTGACGGTCAATTGAAAACCATTATCTCGCTGGAAACTTTGTAATTTTTCAAATTGCGTTTCATTCCAATTTTTTATAATTTATATTTTAAAAATTTATCATAATCGTACAAAATTTAAAATAAGATGCAATGACCTTTTAAAAACTAGCGAAACAAATAAGCAAGATTCAACCTCATGAAAAGCATTTAACATCAGCAACAAAAATTAGATTTTTCTTCGCCATGAATAATAGATAAAAACTGTTTGGTTACTTTCCCTAACGAAAAACTTTTGAAATTTCAAACATTACCATATAATTATGCTAATATATGTAATCAAATCAGCTCTGATTTAAATTTTTAAATAAATACATATAGTCATTCTGCGTGGATTCAGCAAAATACTTTTTTCCCTCATTTTTAAAATATATCAGATTTATGGTAAATTTAGTTTGAATATGTTATACATACTCTGAAACAAGATAAACACATAAGCCATAGCTTTGAAAGTCAAAATACTGAATCAAATAGTAAATTCAAATCTGAGAGTTTTATTCAAGTAAAGATCTTCCATTTTCGTAATGCAATCATTAATTCGCTTATCAGCATATCTCTATTCAAAAACGTTGGCCCCACACAACGACAAAAAGCACTCACAGTTTTTGATAGTTGACTGCCTGACAATCTTCTGATTCATTTCGAAACGTCAGCTTCTATCAAACTTGCGCTTGTGTCAATTCCTGGTACCTGTCCACCAGAACGCAAAGTAGATCACATCTTCAACTGGTAATACTCAACTGCTTAATTCCATTAATTACAAGAAGCTCATTTTTTTTAATTTC
The DNA here is from genome assembly GCA_038373885.1 of Cheiracanthium punctorium. Lineage (NCBI taxonomy): Eukaryota > Metazoa > Arthropoda > Arachnida > Araneae > Cheiracanthiidae > Cheiracanthium > Cheiracanthium punctorium. Next base: position 111,478 of record JAWZYV010011617.1, read on the forward strand.
ATGATCGATGCATTATTATAATCATAAAATAGAAAGAGATGAAATCATGCAGGTATATTCATATAAATAAATCTTCATTTATAAGAAAACCAATCACAAGTTTCAGCTGAAAATAATCTTCGTATTTGATAAATAAAATTTAGAAATATCGTCTCTTCGACTGTTAATTTCGATTTCCTATCGAACACGGGTTTCCTTTTCTTATTTTATTAGGAATTTTCATGAAAATGAAATTCATGAAATTGCATAACTGATGTTTAAGACTAACATATTTAAAACTTGCTATTTTCGCAAAGAATGAGATTCAATTCTTAGAGAACAAACAGTATAATAATATATACTTTACAATACTTTATTTTTATCTCAAATATTGCATGTACTATTAGACTATATTTAGTGACTTAACCTTGGTACGCTATGGCTAATATTATAAAATTCGCCGGTATTTCGACTAATAACATTACTTTCGATATCTATGCCATAAAAAACCTCAATGGTACAACGTTGCATATCTACGGTGCAAACATGTTAAGGGTTATCACAAGAGCACTCCACGTACGCTATGACGTGGTTGCTGGGAGCTTTTCTGAAATTATGGATTTGCTAAAGCGGTGTGAAGTTGATTTAGTTATAAACGCTGCATCACGAGCAGGATATCTCTCACAAGAAATCAACTTCAGTTACCCCATTACTGTTTCTGATTACACATTCATGACGAACAAACCGGAACCCGTTTCCAGGAGTTTGGCCATATCGCATCCATTTTCTTTCTCCATGTGGATTGCTCTCGCAACTGTTTTGACCGTAATACCACTCCTCTTTTATTTTTTGATGAAAAAAAAAGTGCAGTACTTAACTATATTGTTCGACGTTTTTGGATATCTGCTTGAGAGGTCACTTAGTTTCGAAGTGAGAAAGAACAACACCAGAGTGCTTTTAACCTCTTGGCTTTTGGGTGCCATGATAATAAGCTACGGGTACAAGGCTGTGTTGTTGTCTTCTCTGACTTTTCCTACGACGACTGTCATCCGTGATGTTCCAGACTTAGTCAAGGCCATTTCTGAGGACTCAGTCAGATGTTTTGGGAAAAGTGTTTTTGAAGGCTACGCTGATTCAGATAGTGAATCAAAGAGAGTGATTAGCGCTTGTTTGAAGAGAGATGAAAATTTTTCTATGGAAGAAATTCAACGTTTGAGATCAAAAAAAGTAATTCTAAATGAAAGAGTGGGATTATCTTATGCTGAAAGAGATTATTTTATATCAGAAGATTCCTTTTATCATGATGTGTTTGCCTATGCTTTTTCAAAGAACTTTTGTTGCCCGGAAAAATTGAACACTCTGGTTCATCGAATACAGGCATCTGGTATCTATAACAAAATCATAGAAGAGGAAAAATTATTTTGGTTACTTAAAAATGAAATAGCACCTGATACTGATGCATCACTTCGAAAAATATCAGTTAGCGATTTATCAGGAGCTTTTTTCATTCTACTAATCGGATGGCTCCTTGTTCTTTTCACGCTCATTGGAGAAATATTGGTGCATAAATACAGTAACTACAAATGAGCAAATACCTTCTCACGTTTCTTAACAATGTATTTTTTCTATCAAGTTGCTTTTCTCAACTATGAGTCTAAAAGACAACTTTTTTTTCTGTTTATTTTGCGCATAAAGCGTGCTAGTTCTGACATTTAGCTTTCTTAGTTTTGCTCTGAAAGATATCTTGCAAAGCGTTTCACATTGGTATATCGATTTTAAGTGCTCTTAGCATTCGTAAACCATTGGCTTATATAGTTATGAAAATATGGCAAATAACATTACTTTTAATACTCTCTGATTGTAATGAACCCTCCCGCTGCGCATCCCACTTTTACCTTGGACAACTGAAAGGCCAATGGTCCCAATTGGGAACACCAAACTACAAATTTATTGAAAATTAATTTTTATCGATATTGAATTGAAAAAAATAGCAGATATAATTAAAAGGTGACTTGTTTTTTCTAAATAGATATTGCATTTCTATCACTACTGCGACGCTGGATAAAAAATCATAAAAATAGCCATTTTTATAAATTTTTAAGGGGCTATCTTCATATACCCCCATGCCCCTTCAAACTTAATTCATATCTTAGTTAAATTTAAAAAATAAAATTATCATTTATTCTTAATATTTCACTTATTACTTAAACTATCCATAAAAGTAGAGTCAAAGTATAGCCCCTAAAAGTTTAGTCAGAAATGCCCCATGTTCCCAGTTGGGAACACAGTAAAAATTGGGGGTACAATCTTCCTCCACAGTTTAAATGACTAATATCCTTTGCCACAGTTGGCTGTGCAGCGGCCAGCCAGCTGTGGTAAAAATGTTCTTGAGCTCTGATGCACGGTTTGGGCGATTCGATCGATCACTGCTTAATGCTAGTTAAATCGTACAATGGCAACGACTGCTCTATTTAAACATCGGGCCGTCTATCTAGATTAGGGTGGAGCGAAAAACGCTTTTTCTTGAATTTCGCATTGCCTGAGTCATTAAATGGTGCGAAATGGTGAAAAACCGGTTTCTTAGCTATGTTTAAAAATTGAACATTTATTTAGATATAGACCTTAAATTTAAACATAAGAAAGTCACTTTAATTTTTTAACACACTTCTACAACCCCCTTCCTTAGCTTTAAAAGTTCTAGAACGGCTTTCATAAATGTGTGAGCAGCAGGACTTCTTAATCAAATCTTGAATTCTGAAAAGTTATACCTTTTCATTTACGTTAAGAAAAAAAAAAAAAATTATCACAGTTACCTGTAAAATAACAAGTGACTAAGCGTTGTAAAAATCCACGAAGAAAGCAAAACAATAAATTATAGAGACAAATGAAACAGCATGCTTTACAAATGCAACAAACACATTTTTCTGTGATTTGTTTGTTTGTCTGTTTGTGTGATTATGGCAACGCTACTCTAGGGCGATCTGCCAAGGATGGGGGATGCCTTGGTAGGAGGACTTTCTATGGGGTTCTAACGCGTATTCCCGTTACATCTGGAGATTCCCGTTACATCCTACCAAAACTCCAGACCGTTAGATCGACAGCCGCGCGATGGGACCCGAACCCGGGACCTTCCCACTTCGGCCGTCTACCATTTTCAATGGCATAACCACGATACAACATTTTTCTGTGAAACTGAGTATTTATTCCTCTCGAAAAACGCAGCAACATTTCACATCACTTATTTATGGCATAAGAAACATCAAGTACAGACAACATACTTCGTATTGACAGCGGTAGTTACACTTTAATAGTCAGAAAGAATGTTTTTTGTATGTGGAATGACAATGATATTGTACGATTTTTCCTATGAAGTATGAACATTATTTTATTCACAAAACTTGTTTTACTGAAAAGTGCTTTGGAACTTTTAGTTTTCAATGCAGTAAAATTAACTCAATAGTTAAATCTGAGTAATGCTCTAATTTTTTGTATGAAATGCACAAGTATAAATCATTTTCCCCCTTTATGTCAATGAAAAACATCTATTTCCTCCCACAAGAAATATCAAGGGACTACTTTCATTCGGAATGTACTTGGTTGGTTATGCAGTACTGTTACATTGCGTGCCACTGGTAAGCTACATGTGTCACAAATGAATAACATGTTTGTCAGTCATTTTCACTTCACACTAATGTATTCTAGATTTCATTGATTACTCATTTTCTATCATAATACATGAAAGAAAATTACCTTCAACTTTTTATTTCACTGAAAGTAGTTGTATTTTAGTTACGAAAAAAAATTGTGTTGCAGCATTATGATTATTTTCTTCCCAAATGCCGAGTTTGATGCCGACTACATACTTGACAGTTATCGCAGGGCCGCAGATACAGGTCATTTCATTATGAAGGCGACTTGTAACACCAGTAGGCAGTCCAGCACTGCCTCTTATGAGTGGTTTCGTAACTTTGGACCAATTGCAAATGAGAGTCCTAGAACCTGTACTGGCACTGCCAGAAGTACGTATCGTTTGAACATGGAGGACATTAGATTTGAACCACGAACAAATTTTACGTGCACCAGTTCCCTTATAGTACACGATCCTATAGCAATCCAGTCGAGAGTGGTGGTCACCCTCCCAAACATTGACCGAATTCAGCAATGCTTCACTTTCATCGTTCTTATGAGAACCGTGTGCAACTGACTGTGTCATTTCTGGGACAATTCTTATTAATAAAAGCATTTTTTCTTATAATATTTATGTTATTTTATTCTATAACATTTTTTTTCTATGCAAGTTTATTTGAAACGGAAATGACGAATATTTGAATATCCGTCATAACAATAGTTATTACTGAACTAGCTATCTATCAACATTGAATGAAACGGAACTCAACAATACACCAGTGCAACATAAGTAGTATTTTGGATACGAAAATGTTACTCGTGAAAAGAGTAACATTAATATCTTAATAGTAATCATCTCATCTATTCCATGGACAATGACTTGGTTTCACATTGGAGAGAGGACAAATTAAGATTACTTCTAAATATGCAAGAAATAAGTCTGCAGTCTGCTTTGCGCTGAATACTAATAGCATTGCTGAAATCTACTGTAATTTGTTTTACTGCAACTCTAAAATGAAAAAATATCAGGACTATCCGAAATTTCTTCTTCACTTTATGAATTTTATTTCACAGACAACACTAATCTTGTATCTCCAAAAATATACCCAAAATTGCTTTTGAATGTATTGAAACTAATTATATTTATTAACAAAATTAATTCATGCATTAAATGAATAACACAAATATATAAAATATTTCTTCTCTGCATTACGACTTTTATTTCAGCTACAGTATCAATTGTCTCTCATGATGTATATTGGGAAGGTGCTTCAGATGATATTTTGAATACACCACCTCTGTTTGTTTATTGTAATTACACCCGATTTTCTTTTCTTTTTTAATGCAAACACGAATATTTTTTCTTTTTTGAAATTTTATAATTGCCGCAAAAAATACATGATTTTTATATGAATAACACTTGTTTATATAATTATAAACGTACATTGAAACTTCTCGTGAGCAACCGCCCTTCGCTCCCCGAAAATCGATCGTTAAGAGAGGTGGTCGCTCAGAGAAATATAAACATTTGATAGCCCAAAAAACTCTAAAAAAATATTCTTCGTGTAGTCATTTCTGAAATTGGGCCCGCTTGTAGTTTTCTAATAATATCCATTGACGGCATACTAAACAGTGAACGTTATATATGTGAGGTTTTGAAATCTGTAGTCCAGGTAATATTTGTCGCTACAAGACAGCATTTGTACTGAGATAGACATTACTTTGTAATCTATAATATCTGCATCCTGCTTTGAAAGTAAAAATAATATTTAGCCTGCGAAGAAAAGGAACAAAAAATCATTTTTTCTTTTAATTTAATATCTACAGGACAGCTTCATTAAACGAGTCATGAACTACAAATTTTTAATTATGTATTTCATTTAAAACTGGTATCCGACCTAGATGCAGTGGCGTATTTAAGTAAAAGGAAGGTGCCAACGGGGCGCGGGCCCTTCTCAAAAAGGAAAAACAATTATTTAAAAAAAACTGCTATTTAAAAAGTTTATGTAATTCCAATAGCAATAAACCAACTTTAGAACGTTACAACCTATATTATCGCCTCCGTCGAGCAGTTGGTTCGCCATCATAATAAATCTTGTTCGGAGAAAATCCTGTTTCTCACCAGCTTCCTTGGTACTGAAATCTCTCCGATTCTGAATGGAATTTAAAATTAAGATGGTTACAAACAGGCATGACCCTAGGGTAAGTGGCGCCCCTGCTAACGTAAAAAAAGACACCCCATTTTATGCTCTACTTAGTTTTTGAGTTCGAAATGACGCCCCTTCGAAGCCAGCGTCCCGATGCGATGCTTACCGTGTCGGGCCGCCGATGGTTACAAAAATAGGATGGTTTAATGATAAAAACCTACAAAAAGGTTCAAATTATTTTCGTCTTATATTAATTCTGAAGAGCTTCTGATTATATTGGCCGTTATCAAAAAACGGGGGGGAAAAAAGTACGAAAATCTGAAACACTTTCAGATTTTAAATACGCACTAAAGTGCTATATATTGAAAGCGTATCATAATCCATGAGTCTTCCCTATTTTCTTTCCTTATTAAGTTGGAAAGCGTATCATTATTCATGAGTGCGATTAAACAAAATTACAATTTATATTTCTAACTTCCTCTTTTTGGATGTAATACAATAGAAATAGAATAGGAAAAGCTGCCCAGAAAAATGCGCAATTCAAAATGAAAGAAAAACTTATTCAGGTGTATTTTTTTATCCAAGTCAGGCGTAGCAGACGATAAAATGACGTTAACTCATTATTTTAACGGTGATAGAACATCAGTCACGTGATACAGTGGGTTTCTTACAAATGTATACTAAATGCAGCAGATCTACTTGTTAAAAATGGTTGTATTTTTGCACGCCGTGAAAAAAAAAAAAAAAAAAAAAAAGCATGCTGATGGTTTGTCACCTGACTCATTTAATTAAGATTTCATAACATAAAATAAAATCGTGTAACAATTATTTCAAATTCGCCTCCGAGGGAGGAAATCTGGTGTTTTATTTATTAAAAGCTGTGTATTCGTATTCTGTAAGTCTGCGCCATCTGTCGACAGCTCTGCATAATAAAAACTCAATTGTATTCACCTTTTTTGGATAAAAGATTTTTTTTATGTTATAGGAAGAGTGTTTTTTTCTTTTTTTTTCGCACAATAAAAAGTAACCTATATGTTAATCCAGGACTTGAAATGTCTTTATTCCAAATTTCATCCAAGTCCGTCAAACCGCTTCAGCGTCAAAGAGTAATAACCATACATACAAACATTGACATTTATATATTAGTAGGATTATTATTATAATTTAGTTATATGCTTAGTTATATGCTCAGTATATGATGCTTTCTCTCATTTTGAATGATTCCGGTGAAGATAATTAAGCTTCTGATTTCTCTGATGGTTTAAAAATCTGTCGAAATGTCTTATATTTTTCAAACAATTATCGTCTAGATAAATCTCCCTCTCCCAAACAAGCAAACAAACTAAAAACAGAACCCAAGGACTAGATTGAAATGACCAGCGAAATAAAAACCTATATACGATCCTGGTTAGTTGTGTGATAACAAGTAATTAAGAAACAAAAAATCTTGAAGAACGTAAAATAATTTGAAGAGCAAACCTCTATAATACAACACAGCCTGAACCATGATTTTTAACCAATTGACACCCAGACCGCTGTTTTTGAGTACGAACGTACATACCAGCGTTTAGTGTAAATGTGGGTTTTTATACATTCCGCATTGTATTATTTTCGATATACTGGAACGAAGCTTAGTGACTAGGCCACTGCTGGAAGCAGGGAAATATAAAAAATATATTTTTTAAACTCTGAACGAGAATTTTATTAACTTTCTTCATAACATAAATAAATATTAATACATTTTTTTTTAACATAAGAAAAAAGAATAGCTAAAATACCAAAATGCATATCACAAATACACATGTTTAAGAAGTGCTACTATTTATTTTAAAATAAATTACCACCAATTACGTTAGAAATAGCCGGGTACTTCCATCTGTTGTGTAAAAAGAGGTATAAAGAAGTTTCATTGCATAAGAATTGAAATGCTCCAGTCTTTCTGACGCTTAAATTTTGAATACTAAAGCCCTGAAATATCACGGTCACAGAAAAAGTAGAAGAGAAAGCTCAGCCCGTGATTCTAATAGTCTAAGAGACAACAACCGCCAGACCTTCGTCATAGCATAAAAGCTGAAAATTTCTCTGCGCATACCCCCCAACAGAGGTAGGAACAATCGGCCACTCTAAAGTTTGGTTGACCGTGGCTTTGGCAGGTAACAGGTGGCAAAGGTTTATAAAATTGCAGAATATTTTCGTCATTTCATAAAGCTTCATTTTTTTATATGTTCTTCTTCGCAATACTAGAAATCCCTTTATCCCTTGCCAGACACTTTTCCATCGTGGCAAAACCCTGCCAGACAACCTCAAAGTCATGGAAAACTGTTATTTTCGTAAGCTCCCGCGACGAAGTACGTCAAGTTGTCACAAAGTGCCAAGCACATTTTATACTGCTACTTCTGAACTTTCTTACGCGCGAACTTTCTTGCAGCGCGCTCGTAATAGAATTACGTTTTTCAAGACGTTGAGGTTGTCTGGCGGGGGTTTGCCACGATGGAAAAGTGTCTGGCAAGGGATTTCTAGTATTGCGAAGAAGAACATATAAAAAAATGAAGCTTTATGAAATGACGAAAATTTTCTGCAATTTTATACACCTTTGCCACCTGTTACCTGCCAAAGCCACGATCGTCCAAACTTTATAATGGCCGATTGTTCCTACCTCTGTTGGGGGGTATGCGCAGAGAAAGTTTCAGCCTTTATACTATGACGAAGGTCTGGCGCCCGCGGGCTCTTGCTCTAAAGGAGAACGAGAAGGAAGGGGTTAACAAGTGCAACCCTTTCCCAATGCTGAAAAAAGGGCAGCCGTTGCCATCGCTCGACTTAACTACCAGCAAGATGGCGGACGATCGAAACGTTCATCACGTGCCAAAGATCTGAAAACCCCTTTTTGACGACACCTGGCTGTGCTCGCGCACAGCCAGCTGCGTCAAAAAGGGGTCTCCAGATCTTTGGCACGTGATGAACGTTTCGATCGTCCGCCATCTTGCTGGTAGTTAAGTCGAGCGATGGCAACGGCTGCCCTTTTTTCAGCATTGGGCAATTATCCAGCTGTTCTCGGATTCTTCCATTTTTCAGCAGGTGTCAGTGCTGTTAAAAATAATCGTGACCATTTTTTTAACGGGAAATGACGTGCTAAAAAGTAAAGGATTCTCGTAGAGCCATGCCACCCGCAACTATATTGATAGAAATCAAATCTATTCTTCGTGACTGGCAACAGTCAAAACGTCAGAGTTGGGTGTTCCCAGAGCGGGATGACTGCGCGTTAAAGGGTTAACAGAACCAGATGTTTCTTCCGAGAAGGAAGGAAAGAACAGCTCAGATACGAATAAGACAGGACGTAAGGCATTATACGTCTAGCAGTCGACAACGACAGAATCACAATTTACGCATCCTACGTCCTGAATGTCAAGGGGTCAAAAAACATTTCTTCTTGGTGCAAAGTAGAACAATTGTTCCTGATAAAAAAAAAAAATAAAATTTAAATTAAAAAAAGATGATTTTCGCATCACCGTTTTATGTCATTTTCTATAGAATAAATACCAAGAAATATTCACTATAAGGGGACAGTTTCCCTTTCCAGTATATATATATTTTTTAATTTTGAAAAATATAGTACAAATGATGAACTGAATGCATTTCAATTTTCAACTAAAAGTACATTTTCAAAAAATAGATCTCTTGAACGGTGTAGTTCGGAAAAACCATGTGATTTTGGTACATAAATACAAATAAACTAATTATGTAATGTACTTCAAAATCTTTAGAGTGTCTCTTTAGAAGCTGTATTGTACACTGTAATAAAAGATAAACTTGTATCAATAGCGAAACTTTCAGAAAAAATTCTTAAAAATCGAAAATTTATCAGGATATACCATTTTTCGAAAATTTTCTTGCCGTGCAATTCCATGTTGAAGAATTGTTTCCGAAAGTTTCATTAAAGGCCTCGTTGTTTCATTTATTGCGGTGTATAATACAGCTTAGAAAGAATCATCCTGAATTTTTTCGAGCTCCTGGTGCAATTAACTTATTCTGATTTCTGTACTTAAACCCTGAGGGAAATTTTATCTTTTCGAACTACACCCTTAAACTACAAATTTAAGAAAAAGTTTTTTAAAAGTTTAAAAAATGATTTTTTAAAATACTACTTTTTAAAAAGATTTTTGTCCAATAAAAAAAAAAAATATTTTCAAAGATTTTTTAAAAATTTTATTTCAAATATAATACACAAGACATTTTTATGAGGGAGGGGGGCGGGGATTTATAGATATATCTAATATTACGTCTAATATAGTTTTTATACTGATATATATAGTGTAAAACTTTAAAATGTAACATATCTTCATATGATTATTGTGAAATAAAAAACGAAAAAAACTGAAGGCTAATTCCAGACACAGATTTATCAGATACATAATAAAGAACATGTATAAAAATTTTTTAATCTTTATCTCAAATTAAAAATAAACCTTAGCACTTTTAAAACATGAAATTGGAGAAAATATGAACATGGAGAAAAAGCGATCTAAAGAATTAGTTTGCCAATGAAATTGCGCTGAGTGTAATGTATGAACAAAAGTTGCAATATCTCGTGATATTATTGGCGTGTGATTAAAGATGAGGTGCCAAAATTTTCATAATTTAACAGGCTTTCATTTAATATTTATACAAGAAAATTGATTTTTTGACCAAATTTGGGGTAAACAGTCCCCTTAAACGTTTGCTTTCTGTATTTGGTTTGCAGGCTGATAATTTGTGCTTAATAACTGTGCAATAAAACAATTTGTGACTTTATTAACATATACAGTACACGTACACACTCCAAAAAGAAAAGTGTTTGTGTAGTAGTATATTGTCACCTCTTTCTACACGAATTTCCAACTTTCTAAGCACACGTCTACATTTTCTTTTCTTCACATAACTTTGAAATTTACAATACAAAGTATTATTTTATTTTATTTGCTAATCGTTTTCTTTATCTGCTACCCCTGACATGAAATTTCACTGCTGCGCGGTGAAAATTGACGGAATCTATAATTAGAGAATTCCGATTCAACATTCAACTTACCTGTTAGGAGCTGAAGACTGCAATTCGCAGAATGTTAGAATTTGGCATATACATAGCCCCTTAAATTTCTTTTCTAATTGCATTAGCTGATATTTTCAAAGCGATTTGCCCAAATGGAACCAATATATACAGTGTGCCCGCTGAAGCCTGTTGCCATCCCAATAATTTCTGAACGGTAAGAGCTACAGTCATAAAAGTGGGGTCTAGATATAGTAAAATTGTCATGCGCTACGCAAAAATACCGCTTACAGCTCCACCTGGTGGCTAAATTTTGAGTTACTTTCAAATCTCAAAAACCGTACGAGAAACGGGGGAAAAGTCCTTTATAAAGCTGTTCAGCATCACTGATTTATTAAGAAGAGACATGAGTACATTAATGTTAAAATTTGAAGGCGTAGAAACGTATTAACTGTTGCTTCTGCGAGCGTAACACCAGACACATTGTACAACTTCCAGCGAGAATTTCAGTCCAGCCTCCAGATGTGTATTGCTGCTGACGGAAAACAAATTTAGCATGAAGTATAAATGACTTTAATGTCGTGTTAGTGCAGTTTTGGAAAATTCGACCAAACAAATGCCCCCAAAAATGCATTTTATGCATTCCATGAGTAGCACTATTGTGCGAATTAATGAGCACCACGTGCAAATTAATGTGTTTTTTCTTACTACATCGATTATGCTGAGAAACTTTGTTATTGACTTTTTAACATATCTCTGAGCATTTTTCAGATAAGAAAGCTAACCCGAAATTTAGTCGCCAGATGGAGCTGTAAGGGGTTTTCTTGTATAGAGCATGGCAACTTTCCCATGCCAAGACCCTACTTTTATGACTATAGCTATTGCCGTTCAGATATTATTGGGGTGACAACGGACTTTAGCAGAAACACTGTACAGTAGACCCCCCCCCCAACCCCATAACACCATAAATACGTACGTGTCCAGAGCTATGCTCTACCTGGAGTGTAAACCGCGCTCTTCAACCACAGCACACCTTATTTGAAATTTAATTAATTTCACATTTCACATAAATACTGTTTACTTGATACTAGGTATGAAACAGAGATAACTAATATAAACTTCCTCTAAATTAAATCTGGTTTAAATTCGCAGATTTCTTTTAATAAAACGTTTATTTCTCAAGTTGAAATAGAGTAAAATAAATCATCCAAAGTTTCTTTCATACATGTTTAATGTATACCACAATTAGAAAAAGCAGACGACATACGAGCCTCTTTTAACGTGTTATAGGAAACTCAATCGCAATTTTTTAGCCGTATTCTAGGGATCAGTGTTGTAAAAACCCGTGTTATAGGGGGTCTACTGTATGATTATTTGAATGTTTTAAGCATACTGATTCTTATGAAAATATAATTTATGTATGTTAATACACCTTAAATTTTAGAAGAAATCTTATTTGTAATTTTCGCAATATGATTTAGTAATTGATTATTAATATGAAAAAAGTTATAATCCCCAAAATACCATTTTCCTTATCTCCTTTGTGAGTTGTTTTTAAAATAAAGTATAATGCAATGCATTCATAATTTTAGAAGTTATAGGTAAAGAATTTTAAAAATCTTATTTAACATTTCTATACGAAATATTAACATTCTAAGGTCTACAATTCATACAGAAGTCCTTCATCAGATACAATGTTAGTTAAAAATTAATGAAAATTTGAAACTGAAAGACATTCTGAAAACTTAACAACCAAATTTAACTATTTAAAAAGACCTATACATTGGCATTTAACAATAGTTGTCGTCACCAGAAAAACACGATCGTGTTCTCTAACAAGTGTTGGCGTGAATAAAACTCTCCAACTAAAAAACATTATCTCGCTGCAAACTTTATAATTTTCCAAATCGCATTTTGTTCGAAAATTTTCTGATTTACAGTTTTAGTATGAAAATTAGCATATTCATACAAAATCTAAAATTAAACTGCACTAGGTTTCTAAATCACTGGTGCAACTGAGTTAGGGAGGTTGCCCTTCCTCAAAACCACGAGCTTAGACGAAAAAAGTTAGATTTTTTTTCTAATGAATGGTACATAAAACCTCCAAGGGACATATTATACGCCCAAGTTTCAAAACTTCAACTATTATCATATAAAAATTAATACATATAAAAGCTAATACATATAATCATATTATTTATACTTTAAAATACATGCATATATTCATTCTTTCATTTTGTACTGATCTTTTCCTTACACCCAACTTTCAAATTCCAACAATTACCATATAGCTATGCTAATATGTATAATCAAATTAGCTCTGCTTTAAAATTTAGAATACATATATTCATCCTTTCATTTTGGAATGGTTCAGCAAACAGAACTTTTCCAACTAATTTTTTAAAGTGTATCGGCTTTATGGTAAATATGTAGTTTGACTGTGGTATGCACGCTCTCAAAATAGCTAAAACATCAACCACAACATTGAAAGTTCAAATGATCACTCAAATAAGTATATTCAAATCTAAGAGTTTTATTTAAGTAAATATCTTTCATTTTCGTAATGTTATCATTAATTCGGTTATCAGCCTATACCCATTCAAAAGCATTGGCGTCGCACAACAAAAAAAAGCACTCTCAGTTTAAATAGTTGACTGTCTAAAAGACTTCTGATTCATCTTTTGTCAAGCTTGCATTTGTGTCTGTTCCTAGTACCTATCCACCAGAACGCAAAGTAGATCAAATCTCCAACTAGGTAATACTCAACTGCTTATTTTGTTATTTACGAACTTAAAAATGGATGTACTATAATAGTTATCCCATGTAAAGAGGAAGAGTATATATGTATGTTTCTTTCATTAATTCTTCATTTAGATTCAGAAATTTAAAAAGTATTTTCTGATTTGGTAACTAGCGTTAAGAAATAATCTTCTCTTGTACCATTATACTTCGATTTCCTATCGAAAAATAATTTTCTTTTCCATGTTATATTAGAATTATTTACAGAAGCATGAAAATTCAATTCATAAAACTCCATGATTGGTGTTTAGAACTGAATTATTTAAAATTTAGTCAAAAGTAATAAAGAGTTTCAGTGCTCACAGAACAGTTATATAAAAATAACAAATGTTTCTGAAATTCCTGTCTTTGAATATTTAATTGACTTATGAATAAATAAACATAAGTTTAAAATATTGACATTCTTATTATCATCAATATTTCATAATCATTTACAATAATACTTTACTTTTCATCTCGAAAACTCTATTAACTAGGTTAACAACTTGTAGTTTCTGTTGCATCTCATTTTTCAAGAACACCACTGATATAGCAGATTTCGAAGAATAACATTAAATTTAATCAGTTCATGAAAATACATTAACAAAATTTCAATACGTGAAACACAATAGAATTTTGTAATTGCAGCATTTTATATTACTCACTCCTGTTTACATACGCATCGGTTTTCAGTAAGACTGCCAGTGTAAAAATCAAGAATTATGCTCTATTGTTCCGATAATTCAAGTACGCATAATAAACGAATCGGATAAAATTCATTTTTAATTCCTGAATCACCCTAGTACCCTATGGCGGATATTGTAAAATTCGCTGGTATCTCGTCTCCTAAACTGATTCCTTATGCCATAAAGAATCTCAATGGTACAACGCTGCATATCTTTGATGCAAGCTTGGTACGACTTGTCGCACAAGGCCTCCGTGTACGCTATGATGTGGTTGAGGGGAACATATCTGCAGTCTATGATATGGTAAAACGGTCTGAAGCCGATCTATTAATAAGTGGTCTCTCACAAGCAGCATTAATATCAGATGAAGTCAACTTCAGCTATCCTATTGAAGTTTCTGACTACACATTCATGACAAACAAACCAGAACCTGTTTCCAAGAATTTGACCATGTTGCATCCATTTTCTTACAACATGTGGATTGCTCTCGCTGTTGTTTTCATCGCAATACCACTGGTATTCTATATTTTGATGAAAAGGAAAGTGAAGTACGTAACTATATTGTTCGACGTTTTTGGATATCTACTTGAGCAGTCTCTTAGTTTTGATGTGGGAAGGAACAACACCAGAGTGCTTTTAACCTCTTGGCTTTTGGGTGCCATGATAATAAGCTACGGGTACAAGGCTGTGTTGTTGTCTTCTCTGACTTTTCCCACGACGACTGTCATTCGTGATGTCCCAGACTTAGTTAAGGCCATTTCTGAAGATTCAGTCAGATGTACTGCGTCGCACGGATATGATATGAAAGGGCAAGGTGATTCAGATAGTGAATCAAAGAGAGCGATTCGCGCTTGTTTGAAAAGAGATGAAGAACTGAATCGTTCTGCTTTTGAAGAAATTTATCGTTCAACATCGAACGTAGCTATTCTAAATGAACGAGGTGGATTATTGTACGACGAAAGAGATTATTTTATATCGGAAGATTCCATTTTTCATGATGTTTATGCCTTTCCTATTTCAAAGAACTTTTGTTGTCCAAAAAAACTGAATACGCTGATTCATCGAATATATGCATCTGGTATCTATAGCAAAATTAAAGAAGAACAGAAATTATTTTGGCTACTTAGAAAAAAAATATCACCTGATACTGATACATCATCTCGAAAAATATCAATTAGCGATTTATCAGGAGCTTTTTTCATTCTAATAATCGGATGGCTCCTAGCGCTTTTGACGCTCATTGGAGAAATATTGGTACATAAGTATAATAACTACAAATGAGCAAATACTTCTCACGTTTCTTAACATAGCATGTTTTCCATCAATTTGCTTTTCTCAATTATAAATTTAAAATGCAATTTTGTTTTCAATTTATTGTGCGCGTGTAAGAGTCCTAGTTATGCCATTTAGCTTTCTAAGTTTTGCACTGAATGGTACCTTACTTTTAAATCATTTCACTTTGAGAAATTTATTCAAAGTAATTACAAAATTTGAAAACCAACGGATAAAGACGTGTATGATAACATGCCCTGCCAAATTTGTTCTACTATTCGCTGATTAAAATTAGAAATAAAGTGCTTTTTTGAAAAAGTGCTAAAACTTACAAAATGTTTAAAATAGGAAACAAACAGTGAGGACAAAAAAAAGAAAACGATGACATTTTAATCTGCTAGTAATAATCCTGTAGTATGTTTCCATTGAAATGCGGGTATAGATAATCATTATGCTATTAGTTCGGAATGCTGGGCTTATGCAGGGTTAAACATTCCATAAAAGTGGCTTGATACATGCGCACGAGACTGGCCTGGCGGGTGAGTAATATTTTTTACTGGGCCTGGTTAAAAAAATAAAATGAAAAAGTGCTTTAAAACATTTTACTATATTATACATTCTGTTTAGATTAAATAAGCGGTTTTTTATTACCCTTCCCCCCCCCCCCAAAAAAAAAACAGTGATTATTTTAGGCTTTTTATAATATTATTTTATTATATTAGGCTTTTTATAATATAATATAATCGCCATTTTTATAATATTACGTTAAGTTTGCCCAAACAAAAACTGTATCACACTAAATTTAGATGGCTCTTTTCAAAACTGTGCTTTTAAATCGAAACGTTACTTTGCTACAGGCCTTAAAATTTCACTTTAAAAACATATTTCTACACCCTCTTCTTTAAATTTAAAAGCCCTTAAAATATGCTCCCATTAAATGAGCACCGGAACATCATCATCAGAGCTTGCATTATGATTGAAAAGTATAATACATTCTAATTTAAGAAGAAGAAAAAACCTCTCACAATTAGCTATATGGAGTAGTTGGCTAGCAAAGTAAAAATTTAAGAAATAAAAATTTATGTACATACTTTACGAAGTTAGAAACACAATTTTCTGTAGGAGCAAGTGCGAGTGCCTCTCGAAAAACAGTAACCTTCCAAAATATCGATAAATTGCAAAAGAAACATCAAGTATCGATAATACAGGGTGGCCATAATTAAACTGCACGTGTTCAAGGGGTGCTGGAGAGAAAACTACTGGGAATATTCCAGTGAAATTTGGTATCTACACGTTTCAGAACATGCGCAAGTCAAATATTAAAAAAATCGCCATTTTTGCCCGATAGATGGCGCTGTATCGTATTTCAACGCTTATCGGCGGCATATATGCAAATTTTAAGCTCATCGAACAGTATAAAAACAAGACGACATTGAGTAATGGTCAATCATGACTCTGAATAAGAAGGAACGTGCGTTGTTAGTGAAGATATTCTATCAGAATGGTAGCAGTTATTCAGCTACTCTGAAAGAATACCGGCGTATGAAATGATTAAGAAGAGGTCCAATGAGTGTCAATGAGAATAAATAATGGTTTAATTGTTTTCCAAAGCGTCTTTATGGATTGTTTAATTTGTGATCTTAAATTACGTTAATTTTTGTTTACATGATAGTGTAAAAATTTAATTACTGAAGCGAATTGTATTAAATTTTGATAAACTGTAAATGATGTTTTATATTGTTTATATGCCTCTTAGAATGTCATTATGCTCCGTCTATCGGTTTTGCAAGTTGCATGTGCCACCGGGGAGCGTTGAAATACGATACAGCGCCATCTATCGGTCGAAAATGGCGATTTTGTTTTTCATATTTGACTTGCGCATGTTCTGAAACGTGTAGATACCAAATTTCACTGGAATATTCCCAGTAGTTTTCTCTCCAGCACCCCTTGAACACGTGCAGTTTAATTATGGCCACCCTGTGTATTGACTACACTACTTACACTTTAATAACCAGATTGAACTTAATGATATCGCACAATCTTTTCTACGCAATATAAACTCTATTTTAATCACAAAACTAATTTTACAGCAAATTATTTGGAAACTTTCAGTTTTGAATGCAGTAATTTACTGAAATTTTAAGTTAAATAGTGCACTAACTTTTGGCATGAAATGCACAAGTATAGATAAATATTTCCCATTATGTCAATCAAAAACATTCATTTCCTCTAACAATAAATATCAAGGAACTACTTTCATTAGGAATATACTTTGTTGGTTATACAGTAGAGCTACATTGGGTGACTTACACCGTTAGTACACTGTGAGTAAGTTACACCGTGTATCAAATGAATACCACGTTTGTCAGTAAATTTCACTTTATTTTATAACGTAATCTACACTGCGGTGACAAAAGTCAAGGGATAGCAATATGCAAATTTACAGATGTCGGTATTTTCGCGTACAGCAGGTATCATTTGTCAGTGGATACGCAGAACTTTTATTTATAGTCTAGTAATTGATGCCGCAAGGTATTTGAAGTGATCATGGCTGCACCGCGAGAATTAACAGAATTTGAACGCGAAATGGTAGTTGGTGCAAGACGAATGGGACATTCAATTTCGTAAACAGTTTGCGAATTGAATATTCCGAGATCCACAGTGTCAAGAGTATTTCGTGAATATCTAATTTCAGGCATAACCACCCAGTATGGACAATCCAGCGGGTGGCCGCGTGCTTTCAATGACAGAGATCAGCGACGCATCCGACGAATTATATCAGCGGCAACAGACAAGTAATGCTACGTGAAATGATCTCAAAAATCAATGCGGGTCGTACGACGGACGTGTGCGTTAGGACTGAGCAGCGAAATCTGGTTTCAATAGGCTATGCCAGAAGAAGACCGACTCGAGTGCTATTACTGAATGCACTACATCGCTTGCAGCACCTTCCCTGGGCATGTGATTATATCCGTTGGACCCTAGATGACTGAAAAACTGTAGCTTGGTCGGATGAGTTACGATTCCGACTAGTAACAGCTGCCGGTAGGGTACGAGTGTGGCGAAGACCTCAGGAAGCCGTGGACTTAAGTTGTCAAGAAGGCACTATGCTGGCTGGAGATGGCTCCATAATGTGTGGGGTGTTTTTACATGGAGTGGACTGGTTCCTCTGGTCAAACTGAATGGATAATTGTCCGGAAATGACTATGTTGAACTACTTCGAGAACCATATACAGGCATTCATGCGCTTCATGTACCCAAACAGCAATGAAGTTTTTATGGATGAGAATGCACCATGTCATCGCGGTAGAACTGTGCGGGATGGTTTGAAGAACATTCTGGAGATTTCCAGCGAATGGTGTGGCCAGCAAGATCACCCGACATGAATCCTATTGAGCATGTATGGGACATAATCGAGAGGTTCGTTCGTCCGCAAACTCCGCCATCGTCTACTCTGTCACAACCATGGACATCTAAACAGACAGCATAACTGAATATTCCTGTTGGGGACTTCCAACGACTTGTTGAGTACATACCACGTCGAGTTGCTGCGCTCCGCCGGGCAAAAGGAGGTCCGACACATTCTGAAGAGGTATCCCATGACTTTTGTCACCTCAGTGTATATTTCATTGACTACTGATTTTCTATCACAATATGTATAAGAAAATGATTTAGAATTTTTGATTACACTGAAACTAGTTATATTTAAGTCGTGAAAAAAAAAGATTTTTTAAGGTAAGTGCTCGAGTAGCGGGCCTTGTAGCAGTAGCGTGCTATTCGAAATTTTTTAGTTGCAAATCAAGAAATTCCAACTATCCATTGAGATAAGACATCATCCTCTGATTGGCTGAAATCCTTCTCTCCTAAATATCGTGAGTTCAGCCTTCATTTCCTCTCTAGTTAGGAACAAGAAAGTTTGCAACTGAAGTTTATGTCTTAGAGTTATTTTTATTGATTTCTGAGGCCTATTTTTAGTGATTTCCTTAAGAGGCAAGTCTTCATTCAAAGACTTTTTTAGCACAATTCTATTTGTTTGCTTTCAAAATCTTCTGTTATTGATAGTATTTGATTCCATACTGAATGCATTATAAATTATCACAATGAAATTATAATTAATTTAGAATAGTGATATGGGTTGCCCCATTTTAGATCAATGGCTTACTAAATTCTCCAAAAGTAGTCCGAGGGGGCCCAGTATTGGGTCCCCTCTGATGTTTAGTAAAATGATTAGATATTGCACAGTCTTCCTATATAATTAGATTTGTTTTATAAGAAACAGCAGTGTTCCGCATGACTCACTTATGGTTTACTACTAGCTCACTACTGGGTGCACTCATGTAGAGCTGCACAACCTTTATAAAAGTAGAGCCACTCACTGAAATCGCTACACCATATCTCTAGTTTAGTTTAAAAGTAAAACAGCTTCAACGTAAAACTGTGTCGGATATTCTTTACCATACACAAATGCTTGCTTTAAAACTAGAATTTTTGTAAAAAAGTCAAAATACTGAAGTAAACAGTTTATATAAGAAATGCATAAAAATCATTGGACAATCACTAAATGTTAATTGTGGTCGCCAGGCAACAGTTAGTGAACAGTTGGTCGGCCGGGAAACAATCTGTGAATCAGTTGGGCTATGTAACAAGGTAAAATATGATGACCATCTCATTGCTGGGCCATTAAAGGATATTCCATCACCATTTAAGAGGGCTCTTTTCTGGCCACATAAGGCAGATGATAAGAAAAGAGAAAGTATGAGAAACTTCCTGGTGTGTGTGCTTCACCACAAATGATAGTGTATTATAGAAGAAAAAGGATGCTAAAAATGCAAAAGCTGCTGAAAAAGAAGAGACCATTTCCAGAAGCTAGGCGCTGAACTGGAACTCAAGAGGCGTCTTCTGGGAGCGAAGCAATGAGACTTCGCATACGAAACTGAAGATGCGTTAACAAAAACATACCGTAGAAAAGAGTCACCAAGAGTCTGCATACTGATCGAGATTGCTAACCTTTGAAAAATTGACAACAACGCGGAAAGCAGTAAACAGCTGCAAATGAAATTCCTTTTAACGTATTGAATAAAAATGAGCGAAGCTGGGAACCCAAAAGCACAAGATTCGAAATGGTGTAGAGCTCTGAATGGCATGCACTGCACAAAATACAGGTCAGGGCTTACATACGAGTGCCGGGAAACAATATGTGAGAATGGCATCACAGTACGCCGGGAGGTGGTGTTTGAATATCGGAGACATTGCAATAACGCACAAATTTTAAGTGCTCCAGCTTCTTTATCGCATATAACCTACAGCATTGTAGTCGTGTGATGTTGTCACTCTCCCAAGTGTCGACAAGGACAGAGATAGTGCACTTACAGTGATTTTGTGGGAATCAAGTTTAACCAACTGAGTGCCCAACTATGATTAATATAAATAAATTTTTCCTAACATTTCAAAAATCTGTTTTAAACACCCCAACGACAAATAATTTAAATATCCACCATAATAATAATTAACACGGAACTTAGTTACCATTTAACTTTGAATGAAATGAAAAACAATATATCATACCAGTACAACATAAGTAGTATTTTGGATACGAAAATGTTATTTGAGAAAAGAGTAGTATTAATATAATCTATATTTCCTCAAATTATTTCATCAGTTCCATAGACAATGACTTCACACTGGACAGACCTAATTAAGATCACTTCTAAATATATAAGAATTTTTGCCATGTGTTGTGCTATTAATAACTTTGCTGAAATGTTCTGCAATCTGTTTTACTTCAAGGAAGATTGTTCCGAAATCAAAATATCAGGGCTATTCGAAATTTCTTCTTCAGTTTATGAATTCTATTTCATAGACAACACTAATCTTCTATCGCCCTAAAATATCCAAAATTACTTTAGAAAATTTACTGTCAATTGAAAATGGAATTCATGCATTTAATGAATAGCACGAATATATATAAACCTAGCCGCCAAGGAGGCCAGTTCGCCTCCCCATACTTTACTGTTCTTTATGTTTATACTGAGTGCAATGTTGGCTAAATTTCTGAACTCATTTCAATGAAAATCATGTTTCTTTGTTTTAACAGTATTTCACATTAAATTAATTTAGGTTAGGGCTGCTACAAATTTTTGGGTGCCATCATGAAAGCCGATGCTGAAACAGCAAATGGCTAAAATGTGCTTTTGCCCAATGCATGGTGACAATTTTTAGATGGTCGATTAATGCGCCAAGCATTGTAAATTCCATATTTTAAAGCTGTGAAAAAGTCCGAAAGATCTTGCATTTTTGTATACCCATTATTATTTTGTAAACTATCTACTGTGTGTCATATGCTTGCTCGATTTGACGTCATTGAACTGTTAATTTGTATTTTCGCACATGCGTTATTGCTATTGCACTAATGTTTACATCGAACTAGCGTACGTTAGCGTATTATGTAAGTACATATTTCTTTTTGGGCGGTTTTCTCCAGATGTAACGTGAATACGCGCTAGATACCCAGAAAAGTCCTCCCCCAAGGCATTTGACCCCCCCTTGGGTTTGTCCTTTCTTTGACGTGGATTTATAAGCGGTTCCTCGTGAGCAAGCACACAAATCCGAATATGTGTTCCAACAACAACAACAACAACAACAACAATATTTCTTTTTCCACATTACAAGCTTTATTTCATCCTTACTTATTTCATATTACTTATTATTTTTCCCTATTATTTTTTTCCTTATTAATTTTCCCTTACGATGTATATTGGGAGGCTGCTTTAGATTTTATTGAGAATTCTATAATCCTGTTTAGTTATTGAATTTGCTCTTTATGTTAGTTTGTTTGTTTTTTCAAATGCAAACACATTATTTCTTACAATTTTCTGAAAGCAGAGAAAAGCACATTGTACATATTTGAATAATACATGTTTACATGTATGCATGCTATCTATCTATCTATATATCTATCTATATATATATATATATATCTATATCTATATATATATATAAACTAGTAAAACCCAAATTACCTTTTTATACATTACATATATATATATATATATATATATATATATATATATATATATTTTATATATACACAGGGTAAATCCGGGAGAGTTGCCGTACCCCTTGTATTTCTTGCAGTTGTCGATAGATAGCAGTCACACGCGTAGTATAGGTGTGCAGTGAGATTTCCTTAACTAGTGTATAGTAGAAACCCCTTTCAATGCTTTAGCTATAACTATACAATCGATATTTTGAGATATGCCCATGATTTCACTATCAAAGCTTTTAAACACGTTACGCCTAAATTCTTTTTTTTTTTTTTCTTTTTGCTCTAATTACTGAATCCATGCATGATTTCTAAGTCAAAACTATGTGGGGCATATATAGAGTACTTTGTATATGGTTACGCCAGGGGGGGGGATATCGGGATATCCCCCCCCCGAAATTTTTGGATTTTTGATGAAATTCCATCTATTTATATACATATAAGTTCATATCTTCCCCCCCCCCGAAAAATTTTCCTGGCTACGCGCCTGGGTTACGCCATCTTCTGTTGAGAGAACAGGCAACTGTGATGTGTTGCGTCTGTACAGTAGAAAATGGAATAGATGCCGCACGGACGTTCGGGTATATATGCCGCAGTTTCTTTGGTACAGGACATCTTAATTAGCAAAATTGCGATTTCTCTCCATGTCTTAATTTTTTTTATGTTACTGAATATTTGTTACTGGAGTATATTTGCAGGATTTGATTAAGTGCTATCAACTTAATCAAATCAAATCATCACACAAACTGATCGAGTTGGGCATGTTATTAGTCGTTAATTGTAATTCTAATAATTCTGCACTTTAACGTTCTGGCTTGAACGAAATATTGTTCTTTAAAACAGTATAAATTGTTAATTTATTTGCAGGTTTAATTAGAAACGGCCACATAAAAAATAATAAAATGTTAACACAAATAAAACAATTAAACACTATTTTACTCTTTTTTCCCCTCTCAAGTGCTAAGTTGTTGATGAAACAACAAATAAATTCAATTAAAAAATATAAGAATTTACTTTTAGTGGTGAACTAAGTAGGCAGACTAATAATATTTAAACCTGCTAGTACGTCTCTTTACACTAATTTAGAATATTTTTGTTATTAAATAAGTAATTATAGTCCAAATATGAATATTTTTTCGAAAACATTTTTATTTATTATTTCATTCTGTTCTTATGACAAGGGAGGGATAATTTTCGCACAAGAGCAGCGTCTCACCTGCAGTGCAATGTTTTATATTTAAAAAAAATGCTTAAAAATATTATTTTTTTTTTTTTTTAGATTTTTTTGTCGCAGTACACGTGTTCTATATTCTACTGTACAGAATGATTTATTTTACTATATGTGCAATCTGGTATTTTTTTTTCAAAAATTCAAAAATAATCATGCGGCATAAGTCCCGTAATTACCCTATATAATATTTATGTACCACTGTCACAGTTAAAAAACCGGACTGCGTTTTCCCTAGCCGTTTGGTTCGGTGTCGGGGTAGTGGAAATAGTTGATTTTGATACTTTTGGTGCAGGTGGTACATTATTCCGTCTCTCTATGTATTATAGTTTGTTTTTTTATCCTTGATTGAGTAAGACGTAGTTGTGTGGAAGTGCAGCGATCATCAGCTTAAAAATCGAGCCGCGCATAAACCTGAAATTCCCTGTGGAAATTAAAACAATATCCAACTGAATATTGTAAATTCTTAAAGGAAGTTTTTGGAGATAATTGAATCTCACGTAGTCAAATTTTTGTATGGCACAAACGATTTTCGGATTGTCGGGAGATTTTTGAAGATGATGAACGTTCTCGTTGACCTGAAAAGTGCATTAAAGGTAACACATTTTCAGCCTGCGGAAGATGTGAAGTGAAAAACGGCAGACTTACTGCAGAAGGTGACACCTAATCAACTGCAGCACTGTTTCGAGCAGTGGAAAATTCGTATGCAGAGATATATTGATAGGCAAGGGGATTGATATTTCTATATTTTTTTCAATTAAATTTATTGCTCAATAAATTTTGAGACTAGTCCCGTTATTTAATATTCACAGTGGTATATTGGGAGCCCCCAAAGTATAGCAAAAACGTTTTAGAATAGGCAGGGTAGGTAGGGTAGTTGTTTTATTTCTATACACCGATTAATGATTACTCCACAAAAGGTGTGTGTTGAAGTATTAATTAACGTAGTAGGAAAACGTAGTAGGCGTAGGAAAACATATATATATGAGACGTCAGATATTTCAAGTAGGCTTCAGAGTTAAGGCAGGTAATATGGTTTATTGAACATTACAATTAAGTTACAATTTAGAATGAGAAGAGGGGAGGGGAGGGGTACAAGAATCAGCGTGGACTCATGAAGCAGTTCCAGTGGCAGAAGTCCCCCGATTTTCGATGTGCGGGAGTATTTACGCTTGCCACACCACGTGGTCTGCGAAGACACAACTCCTCCTCTCTCTTATCTCTGATCGAACCACACACATTTACAAACATGACCCCCATCCGGGGCTACAAGGGCGTGGGGACACGTGTACATCTAAAGAACTCAGAATCGACGGCCTGATGTTTGACAAATAACAAAATAAGTAAAACATAGCTCCAGAGCGCGCGTGGCAAGTATGACAGGAAAGTAAAACTTACAGTGAAAGTACCCGCTTGAACAATACCCAAACTAGTAAAACCCAAATTACCTTTTTATACATTACATATATATATATATATTCCTTTACTCCATGTTGCTATTGGATAATGAATCCTTAGTATGTAAAATGCCTTCCCTAAAATTTTGCTGCTACATTTTTAGAATACCCTGTACATAACTAATATATATAAAGTTATTTTATCTTGCCACTTTTATTAAAGCCATTTCTTGAGTGTATTTTCAAGTAAATCATATTTAACTTTCAATGCACATAGTGTAATTACCTGTGTATTTTAAATGCAACCGCTATTTTGTGTCTAAAATGCATATTGGAAATATAACTTATATAATATAACTTCACATTCCATTCCATAATTCTTCAACAATACTTATTTTGCATCAAATGTATTTCAAAGGGCAATGTTCAGCTTGCTTGTGTCTGAAATAAACTGCTTATATATCTACTGTTTCTATTTATTTAGTTTACTTCATCTGTTTAAGAGCATTAATTTAAATGAAATGTGTAACGTTCTAGAATTTATGTTTCAGTTTTAAATGTTCTGGAAGTATTTTTACTTTTCTAGCAAAAAAATTGACTTTGTGTTAAAATGAACAGCGTAAATGTCAATATTTTGTATAGCGTAATTTAGGACCACACAAAATATTCGTATGTACAAATTACAAATACCTTTAAATTTTAAAAGAAAAGAAACATTTAATTTCTAAATGAAATATAAAAGTGAAATTTAAAATTCAAACTATTTAATATTTTCAAAATGAAGATATAAAATACATGTAAAATATTCCAAACTGTTATGTATTAAATATAATTGGTACTGATAATCCTAAAATGAATGATTTTTTAAAATGTGCTGCAAATAAAATTTTAACTTCATTTAGACATACTTATGCTAGGAATAATATTTTTTTATTTCAATACGTAGTTTTCCCAAAAAATCATTAAAAACTTTCAAATTAGAAAATCTACCCTACAGTTCTCATAAAACAAAAGAAAATGATATAACCGAATTCTACTTTATTTAGCCTTAATACTACTATTTTTTAGTATTTTTGTATTTGTTTTCATTTAGCAATAAAAGTTAGCAGCAATCCAGAATTCGGGTAAATTTCTTCAGTGAACTGGATGCGCACTCTATGAATTCATGCTTGTTTGTTCAAAAAATAATGTTGCCATATATTACTAAAAACTAAAAATTATTTCTATAGTGGTCTTATATTTATTTTAAATGCATATTTTAGGGGAAGCTAGAAATTTTCTTTTTATTACAAAAATATAGAAGTGTAGCCAGTTGACTACAGTATGCTTTGGATACGGATAACAAAGCGCCGACTATTGTTACCTGCGGATACGGATTCCTCATGCCTGGATCCGTGGGAACACTCGCGGTACGTAAGGATTTGTATTCTGAAATAATGAAATTTGCAATGAAAGAATTCCTAGGAAATCTAAATATTAAGCAGGGTAGATTACTGAGTGATATCCAAACTAAAAAAGTCTGAACAATTTTCAAAAAATTTCACAATCAAATCTACAGAATTAAAATCTTGACAAAATAATAATAGTATTTTTTTCTTTGAACTAATACGTATTTGTATGGCAGGGTGTTTCAGTAATATTTATTGCGATGTGGTGGTTAAAATATTTTAACTTTTTTTATTTTGCAGATCCTTGGAAATTCTTGTACGCTCAGACAGATCACTAATTCAATGAAACTAGCTCAAGTTATTTAATAATTTGTTAATTTGAGCTTGAGCGCAGTATTTTGAGGTTTCTTTTTTATTTTCAAAAATTAAAAGTACATAATTATACAGGATGTTCCCAAAAGGAGGTGGGTTAGTAGCAAAAGGTTAATTCCTTAGAGATAAGTTGGCAACGTAAATTGAAAAATTGTTCAAAATAAGGTAGAAAAAAAGACTACGAAAAAAATTCCTCTCGTTCATTTTCAAAAAGTTACACTTTTTGAAGTTGCATACAGTTCCCATACAAAAAAAATTCTCAATTAGTAAAATGGCCCCCATACACTAATGAGTTGATGTACAAACTTTCACCCTATCATAAAAAGTCTTAAACGTTATATTGTAAAGTATTTGTAAAATTGTCAGGATTATTTTTAACAGCTCTTGCATCTACTGAAAACTGGAAAAATATGATGGAAATACATGAATGTAGAAGAACAACTGGATAGACTGGCCACTGATGAAAAAAGGGAAGCGGTTGCCATCGCTCACAGCCAACTGTGTCAAAAATGGTTTCTAGGTCTGGCACGCGATGAACGATTCGATAGTCCGCCATATTTCTGGTAGTTAAATCGAGCGATGGCAACGACTGCCCTTTTTTCAGCATTGGAAAATGGCGCTTCAAAGTGTTAATATTTTACAAACAAACAAAAAAAATCTTTCCTTTTACTTCATAGGAAAATCAGGCAACATCATAAGTTTTAATAAATTCGTTTTAAACTCTACAGAAAATGAGCTCCACCCTAAAGACGCTCTCATGAAATGCGTTAAGAAGTAACGCAAGGAAAATTAGCAGCTCGCGTGAAAGTTTGCAAACTACTTTTACAATATATGCTTCGAAAATGTTTCCCGGACACTTTGAATAACATCATTTTTCCTTTGCATATTTATGAGAAAAACGAGGGAGTGTAATTTTTCAAGGGTCTTCGTTCTTTATAATATACTTCAACACGTAAGTGGGAGCCGATGGTAGGGTGAATAAATAGTAAAGAAGTATTATATAAGTTTTTTTTAAGTTTTTTTAAACATCTGTTTAATAATAATTATTAGTTAATGAACAAGCAATATTAAAAATTTTATAAAGTAACATTTTGAAGAAATATCTTCAAACTGTAGTATTCGAATTATACAGAAAAATATAAACTGCAATATTCCTTTCCCGGAGCAGTACCTAAACAAACAAACAAAATAAAACAATAAATTCCGCATTTATTTCATATGTATTTTCTGGACAACTCCTCCAACAAAAACAAAAATTCATCTTCGTAAGTTCCGAAGAGTATCGAGTTTAATGAAAACAAAATTATGTATTTATCTTTTTATGTTTTTTTCAATCATAATGTAACTGTTCATAAGAGAAAAAAACACAACCTAGAAAATAAAAAAGAATGAAAAAACAGAAGTTTTTATTCACTTAAAAACGAATTAAAAGGAATAAAATAATTTCTTTTTATTTCGTTTCTGATACTTGAGAACACTGAAATATTTTATGATTAATAATAAAAGTGTAAGACGCACCAATAGCGTATTTTATATCTATAATATCAAATATTAGTAAAATATGGGCGTCCTACTCTTGATTTTTAGTCATAAAAATGTTTTTGCGTATGAGGAAAGAAAATCAATTTATTCTTTTTAAGTCATTTTTAAATAAAAGGGTGCTTTTTTGAAAGTTTATTTAGACCATTTTTTTACATTTTAGTCTCTTTATTGAATTATACCCTATTATTATATTGGCTCTTCTATTAGAATTCTGTAAATTTTCTAGGGAATTCTGCAGATTTGTTAATTTTAATGTAATGGTGTCAATTATTTATATTTAGATATCTGATAAAATGCATATTTTCATAAAATCGGGTAAAAGTTTCTATAATCACGAACAAAATTTATCAACTTTCTTTCGAAAAATTTTAGAATGGTGATTCGAACCGGAAACAGTTGTGCGAAAGCGAAAAATGCTGATAAGTAGGCTACATGGAACTAATGAAAGCGTGGGTTTGTTTCATTTACACAAGTTAAATAATCTTTACAAGTTGTTATGAAATTTAAAACCTTAATTAAAACCTTTTTATGATTGATTCGTGTATTGTTGGTTATCTCGTGTAAGACACATTAGCATGCAAAATTTCAGATCACTTGGAGACTGGAAAGTAAGTGGAAAATTTATAATAAGATTTCACCTACACGTACGGTGCGAAATAAATAAAAGCGTAATGTGACAGAAAAGGAGGCAATATGTATTTTGTTTTTCCTTTATCTTTTTTCTATGCTTGAGAATTTATTATTGTTTTTAAGCAAATTAATGTAGAAATACATTCCATATCTTGCGAGTTATAGTACAGTTTTTAAAACCTCTCTTTGAGATAAGTGGTCCATTTTACAATACGTTCAAACTCGTTACAAAGTAATAAGTTTTTGCATTTTCACCTTTTTTTTACATTTTAAATTTAATCAGAATGTTATTAAAAATTCTCAGTTAAGATTAGCTGTGTAGTGCTTCGTTATGCAAGCTAGTTACTACAGTTACGACTAGCATCTACTCTACATATTTGACCACCCGTAAGTATGCCACCTGTATTGGCCGTCAGTGTTTAGTTATTATTTAGTCTTCCAAACTCAAATAATAAACAAGTTATTAGAATCGTACAAAATTGAATTTTTATAATCTAACAAAAAGAAGAAAGCATTACATAGGTTTTCTAAACTATTTTGGGTGCAAATGCAACTGTCAGATCATGAATATCAATTCACAGAAAATTAGAATTATAGTTTAATATGACTTGAAATCTTCAAAAGCAAAATATGTTTCAAAAAATGACAAAACTCAAGAAATATAATTTAAAAATTTCACCAATGCAGCACAAAAGAAATTTAATTTTACTTTGGATATTGAATCGCATTCTAGAGGCTCTTTACGTTCCGACAAAAAAGTTTTCATTTCCTAGCAGACGATAGTTTGATTGCGAAAATAAGTTTCTTACAATCGGAAGTATTTTGATTATGACGTAATATGCAGGGAAACATAGGTTAAATTAACTTATATAGACTGTAGAAATGACAACATCTGAACTGCTGATAAGGTGTTGCTTGAAAACTTGCTCATAAAATTGTCATTCTTTTTTACATGGATAAAATGAATTTAATTGGTACTGTAAAATATAGGAATAAGAGACCGCGAGCAAATGAAAATTTGGTAGATGCTTTTGAAAGACAAGAATATTTACGAAAGAGAAGAATTGCGAGGAAGAGGCTACGTAATGTGGGAATTCGAAATGCCATGGAAATTATGAACGTTTCCTAGCACAAATGTGAGACTATGACCGAAATATGCAATTTTATGGAGTGCACTGTCACTGTTGCAGATGTGAAAACGTTCTCAAAGGATTAAATAGTGAATTGACAGATGAAATGAACGGTTAGTTTGTTTACTTTTTTTCATCAAAACATTGATGAATCGTCGGTTCGGAGAAAAACTGTTTCACCAGGTTTCGATTCAGCAATATTTTCAAGGGTCCCATTTTTGCGAAAATTGCTTATTTTTGTTAATTTTAATACCTAATTTTTTGGAATTTCAACACTTAGTTTTCACACCAATTTTTAATAAAAGTCACTTTTTTGTTAAAGTAATTGATAAAACAGATTAAAATGTAAGATAAAATGCTAATGAAGGGCCATTTTAATCGATTGTATTTTTGTGAAGGGGCCGTTTTAATGGATTGTAATTTTGTGAAGGGGCCGCAAAACGGACCCATCTTACGTCTGCATCGACCCCTGCTTTTACCCAAAGTTGGTCAGGGGTCATATTGTTTCATCCAGTAGCGGATCCAGGGGAGATGATAGGGATCTTCACCCCCCCCCCCGCAAAAGAGATTGTTAAAGGGTAACATTCTGCTTTATTATACACTTTAAGTAGATAAAATGATCTTTTCTTATAACTTAGCCCCTCCCAAAAAGTTTTACATTACTTTAGACTGAAATTTTGCTTTATTTTGTACATTTTTTTTGGGTCAAGTAAGCTTTTTTCAAAATTTAGCCCCTCCCCAAAAAAAATTTCTGGATCCGCTGCTGGTTTTATCGATCATGTTTAGTATACACTTTGGGTGAAATAAAAATGAAAGGCAATCTATGCTTATCCTCCCGTAAATAGCGATGGATGATTCCTCGAAGATGAACATCTACGAGTGAAACACAAATGAATTGTAATCATACACTTATCACTTTGGATGATTCCTCCAAGACGAACATCCGAGGCACAAAGTTAAATTTATAGGAGGGGACACTTCTCTTAGAAAGTGGGATAACGCCAAGAGGTCGCCGAAGTGTGATCCTTAACACAACATTGTTGCAAACAGATGGCGCAATAGACACTGGATAACTGTGCATCTCAGGTTGTTAATATTTCTATCGAGGTATCGAGGGTGCAAAATAAATGGAGATCATCGAATTAGCAGAACTTTAAAAAATTAAATATATAGACTTATGAAAGTCGGATATAATAATTTCTGGCTTCAGATGTGTTTTAGAATAGTATTTCTGATTTAATATAGGCAATAGTTTCGAAGAAAAGTAATATTACGTACGTAATGTCGTGTTATTTTGCTCAAAAGCAGTATTTTAAAAAATACTAGTAAATTTAGGAGAATGTAGTATGTGTGAATGCAATATTTAAAAAGTGTTTATTTATAATGACGATCACACTCAAACATGCAGTATTTACATTTATTTCATTCTAATACAAATTTTAACACAACATTAAATTTCTGCTAAAATACTCATATATTAAAATATTAAATTAATGTTACATAAAGAAATCAGTAATGTATTCAAAGCCCTTTTCTAGTGTAAATACATACAGTGACAAGCCACGATATACACACTCGTTAACAAATATAAACTCAATATTTTAATAATCTTAAGGTAGAACCCCCCCCTGAAATTAACATAGTTAAATTAAAATTCGGTAAATAAAAATTTGAAACTTCCGCCATGCAATGTCGCTGGAACAGTGTTACACTCCGTGTTTTCACTCGCTACCGCTAGGATCGCTGCACGTCACTAGATTCCCAATGTTTACATAATTGAAACTTATTTGGGGTGCCAAAATTCCAACACAGCAGCTATGGAGTGTGTCCACTCCTATAATACATATCCGTGATCCGAAGTGATAGATACAAATAAGCCTTTAGTGAGACTAATTCTCAAATTTTTTTATGCAGTTTTATTTAAAAATAAAATATGATTGAGTTGGAAATTTGTTTTATAATCGATGTATTTTTCATGATTTATCTTTTTGCTTCTTATTTCCCTTACTGCACACCTGTACACTGAACATAAATTGTTCCAAAACTCGTGATGTACTAAAAATACTGTAAAGAAAAAAAAATAATTTAGAAAATGTTTTTGTGACACACATAGAAAAAAATCTACACATCAATATCTTCAAAAAAATGCATTAAACAATTGCAGAGAACGGCAGTGAAATAAATATAGATTTTGTCCCCCGCCCCATAAAAAAATCGGACGTATTTTATAATGAATATCATGTTATTTCTAATCGTTTTTTTAAGTAAAAAAATCATGAATATAAGATTTTTTTTATCAAGAACACTACTTTTTTCTGCCTTTTTAAAAATTTCTCACTATAAGTTAAACTCAAGAGAAAATCCTAAAGTTAAAAAAAAAATGTCTGTTAGCATAAATGCAAATGCATTCACGCTTTTTTTTCAGTCTCTCTTTCTCTTTCTCCTCTTATGTGAAGATTAATTTTTTCAACTTCAGAAATTTGTTTGAATAAATAATGTTCTTTTTGCTTAAATTCATAATTTATTCATGAGAAATGACAATGTTAAATAAAATTTAGCAAACTTCCAGAAAAATATTCTGTCTAGTTGTTTGGCAGGAATAATTCACTCGCTCTGAAACCTTGATTTATTTTATTTTTAATATTTAACCATTTGCTTCATTAATTAAAAAAATTACACTTAACATTTTATAGCTGCATACATATTAACAATTTAATTATTATACGTATATCTCAATCTGTGGGATACGTCCTCTAGTCTGCTTGATAGCACTAATGAGGGGGCTCAAGCATATTGCAAGACAAAAATATATTATTTAAAATTTGATTAATTTACTGAAAGGAAGGCAAAACAATATATATTTTGACATAATAAAAATTAAAATGCACTCTTACTCGGATATAATACACTAAATAGCATTGTATCGGTATATTAGACATATAACAGAGTAATAGAGAGCTATTTTCAGTGCCGGATTAAGACAGAGCGGGGCCTGTAGCAAATGCTATCAAGGTGCCCCATATTCATTAATGCACCCAGAAAGATTTTTTTTTTTTTGGAGGAGGAGGAGGATTTTACCCTCTTATTATAGTAGTATAGATAAATTAACTGAGAAAATAAATAGTGCTAATTATAATTTATTTTTAGTGTGAATTAATTAGTTAATGGAATTGCTAATGCTAATTAGATGTAAATAAAAGTAATAGTTCTCACGCGTTAGATCTGGGAGGGGTTTATTCCAACGCTTAAACCACTTGGGTGTGCTAATGTCCAGGTTTTGTGCGATAATTAAATAAAACACAACTTTTACGAACTTTTCTTGATTTAGTATGAGCAAATTTGAGCTAACTCTAGACAAATCAATTTCTCCAAGTAAACTGGTATACGTAAAAAATGCCCCTCAAAATATAAAGTTCTCTTTTTTTGGGGGGGAGGTGGATTCAAGGAGGGGGGCTAGCGAGACTGACGACGTTTAAAGGTATTTATACCTACAATTCAGATTTTTCATGAATATTAATGTTCATGGGTAGATATTTCGAGTTTCTAATACCCCCCCCCCTTCTACCCCATATGCAAACATATAACTTGACAAGTTTACATACATACAATAATAATTGTTTCTATAAAACTTTTAGAATCTTCGAAAACAAAATTTACTTTAAACTGTGAGTTTAAATACAATTTTATTCCCTCTAAAAATACATACTTGTAAAATTATTCCATTATTTGGAAGGTCTTTACTAATACTAGTTTGTTTATTTTTAACTTCATGTATTTAATGGATTAATTCATAAGAAATCAAACTGCGGATAGGCAGATCTTGCGCAATTACACTTTCGCTTTTCAAAGTACACTGCATGAACGGAACGCATTCAAACTGTACATGCGTACAGAGTTATGCTGTTCCTATGAAGGAAAAAAATCCTTCTGTAACATGCTGTTACATCCACATACAGCTTGGACCACTTCTAAAGGCAGA
Organism: Cheiracanthium punctorium; assembly: GCA_038373885.1. Classification (NCBI taxonomy): domain Eukaryota; kingdom Metazoa; phylum Arthropoda; class Arachnida; order Araneae; family Cheiracanthiidae; genus Cheiracanthium; species Cheiracanthium punctorium. The sequence continues at coordinate 145,695 of JAWZYV010011617.1, forward strand.
CAATTTCGTTCGAGTTCTACAAGCATGAGGGAATCAATTTTCAACCTACCTTCGTAAAAATGGTATAAATATTTTTTTTTAAATCTCAATAAGAGGATTGTATCTTTTCTGAATAGAATAATCGATATAAAAAATTCGGATAAAACATTCATTATCGTATTACTTTCAAATGTTTTTGCAGGATATAATAATCTTAAATGTGATAAAGTATTTTGTGAGTTTCTTTGTGGAGCAAGAGTATCAGAAAACACACTTTGTTTTCAGTTTGCCTGGGGTTGTGGCTTCCCAGATACCCCGACCGTCTTGTCTTTGTACAAAGATACTCCCCATTCTAATTATTTTATCCGAACTAACTTATTGACATTCGCGACCTTGACCTGTGGTTTCGACCGGCCAAAACCAATTATTTTATATTTAACGCTGTTAATTTCAGTGATTAGTATTATAATTTCTCAGAACTGCGGATTCTCAAACTATAAAAAATGGCGTATATTATATATCTAATTATTGTTTGCAATAATAAATCGACTGTGTTCAAACACTGCAAAATGTAAATAAATAAATACATAAAAATAAAGCAAACCAAACACCGAAAGCTTTCTAAAGATGGCTTACTCCCTATTTCCTACAACTTCGAATTTCGCCAAAGCCACCCCTTGACTCTAAGACAAAAGAATTTTGGGACAGCCCAACATCCGATTCAATACCATCCTCATATTTCCAAAACAAAATAAGTTTATATCCAATATTTAAATAAAAATTATTGTTTCGAGGGGAATTGCTTCGAGGGTCGCATTTTTTCCTACATTCCTATAGACATCAGCTCTCGTAGAAATGCAGAAGTTCAACTCGCTTTCCAGAGAATATCCGCAGAAATAGCCACAAATAGTTCCTGTACATTGAGACATTTTGAAAAGTATGATTAAAATTTCATTAAAAAATTCATTCGATTTGTTACTGCAAAGCTCCTGAAATGAACGTGGCCGATAGACTATACAGTCTACACAGCCTAACGAATTATCTGGCCTACTGACGCATTAATGTAATTTTGTGGGTGAAGGCGGTTAGGTGGAAGATTCACATACACACACACACACACACACACACAATACATCCATTGTATGGAAGTATTATATATAATTCACTTACATCCATTTTATGGAAGTAAAATCGAATTGTTTACATGAATTTCATTTTTCTTTGGAGGGGCGTTCGCCCCCTCTGAACCCTTGACATTAATACGTCCTTGAACCTGCCCTGACTCTGTTCTTTCATTTTGGCACTTAGTTTTCTTTCTATATTTGTTTATTTCTGGATTCATTCAACAAATAAAGATAAACTTGTAACATTATTGGTAAGGAATGCATTTTTTAAATGCCATACATAGGTTGGGTAGTCCTATATAGCAAGGGTCTGGATACCCCCTCCTCCGAATTGCAATTTTTCTCACCAAAAAGATAAAAACCCGCTCGATTTTAATAGCGCTGTAGTGCTAATGATGAAGGGTTTTTTTTTTTTTTTTTAATTCTGCCTCTCCCGCCATTTGGACACTCTCTGAATTTTTTTCCTGGGTACTGCATTTTTTGTTGCTCTGTCTGTTAAAAATACGAATGAGTATACTAAAGTTTATGCATTCAAAATGCTAAAGCAACGTAAAAGAACAATATGTTCACTAAGAAAATCTATGCATAAAATGCAACACAAAAAAAGTAATTGAAAAAATAAAATATATGAAAATTAACCATATCAGAAGGTGTAAGCGAAATAACTAACAGATTACAACAAAAATTTCTAATTACGCACATTTTCTTATGAAATTTATGATTTTTCTTCGAAAATTTCATGTTCAAAAGATATAAAAGCGTGAATATCTGATTGCCACATTATCTTTTGCATTATATAAACTATTTTTCAAGTATAAACTTTTAAAAAAATAAAGTTTGAGAATATTAATTAAGAATAGCTGATATGGAAAGCTCAAGAGGAATCCGGAAATTTAAAAGAAAATGTGTATCAGCAGAAGTGCGAATACGCTATCTGACTTTTCCCCCTTTGATATTTACTCACATGTATTTTATTTATATCTTCATCTCTGGAAATTTATTCTTCAATAATTCCTTTTTTTTTTTTTTTTTCTAATTTATTCATATTAAGAAACAGCGCTAAGGGAATATATTGCTATCGGAAAAAGAAAATTCTGACTTGTGTACATGTTAGAGATGAGACGGGCTCAGCCCGAGTCCAAAAGTCCGATTCCGGGCCCGGGGCTCTACCGCCATAGTATCAGGAAGCTTTCGGTAGCGAATAAATCGAGTCTTCTCTTCTCATGACGTCACAATCCGAGAAATATCTGATGTGCTTTAGCACGATCCTATCGTAATTGTTTCACTCTCGTATTCACTATCGGAAATAATGCTCTTTTTTTCCCGACACGTTGGATGAAGGCGGAAACCTGCATTCCGGGACCGGAGAGTACAAGATGGATGGGTTTTTATTGTGTGTATCACGGAGTGGCCACAAAAGGATCCCTCTCCCTGGCACGGTGGGTCAGTCAAAAACCGGCTCCCACTCTTGATGGATGTCTCCGGAGTCTTCGAATATTCTGAAGACAATGCCTTCGTTTAAGAGAAAGGGGAGAAAGTCGTGTGTTTTGATTAGTTGATCGGTCTCAGTGTCGGATAGACCTTTGCATGCAGAAAAATACTCGCTTGTTTTATTCAACACTCATCGTGCTAGCACCAAAAGGAGAGTCGCGGCTATTTATCCGAAGTATTTGACTATCCGAGAGAGAGAAATATCAGTCCCTGATATTCTACGATACCATGGTGCTAGAGGCCCCGGGCTCTGTAATTCATGCTTGTGTTCGGGCTCGGGTTCATGAGAAATCTCTCCTTTACTGAACATACTCCTTGTAAACAGATTTTAAAAAGTGATTCGTGGGAGAAATCAACTAATTATTATAATTTGATAAACATGAATAAAAAGTCTTAGTGAGTGCAAATTAAGAGTATATGCTATTATATTTGTCTTTAATTTGCACAAACGGCAAAATTTATGATATACTGTCAATGAAGTAATTGACTTTTATTTATCTATTAGCTGAAATTTCGGGCTCGGGCTTTAAAAAATGAACCCGAATCTCTAGTTCATGTTAGTCTGTCTCATTAGACACGTTATAAAAACCGGTTTAATGTCTTTATACAAATGTGATCGTCGTTGTTCCCAGACCTACATTGAGTTAGCATAGTGGGGTGTACTTATCGAGTACTTTTACCTTTAAAGCATAAATTTCTTAATTTTTTAATTAACATTACTTAAAATACCTTATTCATCTGTATTAAACTGTTCTAATAATGATTTCTTTTTTTCTAATTTGCCAACTTGTTGGTTTTGTACTGTCTTATCATAGAAGTCAAATGCTTTGCAGTTTTAAATAGAATAACATTTTACTTTCATATTGTAGTTCTCTAGTATAAAAATAAACACAAACATTAATTGAATAAACAAGTCGATTTTTTTCTATGAAAACATCGTTGAATATATTGTAGTCTTACTAAATTTGGCAGTGGGTGTACGATAAAGTAATATAACCAGCCCGAAAAAACGAATATGACGCTTTATTCTACGAATCGGAGTACTACCTCACAAAAATACAAAATTTAGTACACAGGCCAAGGCAAATCATTCACTAGCACAGCAATAACAATAGCACAAACTCAACGTATCGCTTTGCAGTTCATCACACACTAACTAGCAGTGAGAGCGACTTCTTTATTTAAAAATTTTAAAGCGGATGCGACGTCACGTAGGATATGACATCATTTTTTAGGCTTTTCCAAAAACTTCTCTCCTAATTGAGATAGAGCCAAAATTTCTGATATTCTCGTGTCCGTGGAGATTTCACCGGCTTCAAGAACTGTCTTTCAGTCACCAAAGTCGTCAAATTTGTCCCCAAATCGCCAAAATGGTCTCCAAGTTTTTTTCTCCGTGGGGTTACAATGCTCCTTTCACTTGCAACATTGCCTGTACAACGCACTTTCCCGCAGTACACATTGGCGCGGGAAAACAATACGATTTTGTAACAGTACTTTAAAAATCCCACGTGAGGGCTAAGTACAAGGTAAGTACAAGGTGGCGCTAAGGTTGTCGAAATTTCCCTGCTGTCAAAAATGAAAGCTTGTTTTGGCCTGTAGTTCCAGAGTCTCTAATATCCACTAATAGTGTACTAAACAGTCAACGCTATAAGTGTGAGGTTTTTAAATCTATATTCTTGTGGCCTTATTTCAGTCAACTTACTTATGTCCTTATTTTATAATGCTAAAACCGAATGTGAGACGAAATTTTTACAATTCTTCGCTTATCAGATTGTCTGACTGTCTTGCCCAGCCAGTCCTCTCGATAGGTTGCTCATCAAACACCTCTATTCGATGATTGACAAACAACAGGCCGAATATACATCACCCACTTCTAAGGGAAATTAAAAGCACAAAGCGGATAGACTACAAAAAAAAAACCTCATGTTTTTTACCTTCATTAGGGCTGTATTTTCAGACATCTTTTGCATTTGTATTTTAAGCTATTTGTCCTAACAAATTTTTGTCTTTATTTTTTGTCTTTCTCAGTGTTGCACTTTGAATGGCAAGTACTGTATATTTCCTAAACAGTCCTAATCGTTGAGCTAGAAAATAATTTGCTTTCGAGCCTATTGTTTTTGTCTTGATTGCGTTGAACGTCCAGTCATCTCAACCCTCATGATCTATCAGCTCCGTCTCCCACTATTGGCGTTAAAAGCCAAAAACCACTCTTCAGCTTTCAGAATTTTCAGCTTATTCAGCTCAGAGATCTGATTTTGAGTCTAGAATTTGTATACGCCTTTACAAAGTCAAATAAATAAAACATTCAATTACGGGGATCGTCCGAAAAGTAAGTTTCCCGCGTCCAATAAAAAGGAACAAAACATTATTACCTCGAAAAATTTATTGCAAAAGATACAGCAGTATTTTAGCTCTTTCTCGACATAAGAATAACCTAAACTGAAACGCTTGTTTACCTTGGGATAAGTTTTTACAATCCAGTGTCACAGAAGTTTGCCGCCTGAGAAAAGAGCCAGAATGTCACAGTTGTTTGCAGTCTTCGTCAGTGGAAAAGTGATGCTGGAGGGAATTTCTGCAGGTGCAAGTCACTGGAAGCAACATCGGTAACGTATAGGTAAATTATATAGTCCATTGACTCAAACCTGAAGAAATTCTTGTCCGAGCATTACTTTTTCACTAACGAAGACTGCAAACAACAGTGACACTCCGATTCCTTTCTCAGGTGGAAGACTTCTGTGACATTGGACTACAAAAACTTGTGCCACAGTTTGACAAGTGTTACAGTTCAGATTGTCCCGCAGTAGCCTAGCCACTAAGTTCGATTCCCGTAAGAACACGGAAAGTGAAGCAGCACCGGCTTGACCAGTACTTGAAAGAGTGAACTCCTCTCTTGGCTGACTGGTGTGCGGTAGAGATGAGACGGGCTCAGCCCGAGCCCGAAAGCCCGAGCCCGAGCCCGGGCCCGACTCGGGCTCGGGCTCTGTAATTCACGATTGCGTTCGGGCTCGGGTGGGCTCGGGCTCGTGAAAAATTTCTTCTTTGTTGAACATACTCCTTGAAACAGATTTTAAAAAGTGATTCATGGGATAAATAGACGTACTTATTTAAAAACATAGCGGCACGGGGGACTAGAAGGTGTGTGAAGCTCCAAAATTTATTGTATCCTATTAATGAAGTAGTTAATTTTATTTGTCTTTAGCTGATATTTCGGGCTCGGGCGGGCTCGGGCTCTAACTTTAATAATATTGCTCGGGCTCGGGCTTCAAAAAATGAGCCCGAACTCATCTCTAGTGTGCGGACCACGTGCGGTAATGGGAGCTGGTGCACATAAAATCTGTCTCTGGCTCCAAAATCTTCCATGTTCAAATGGTATCTCTGAAGATGCCTCTTTCAGGTGCTAGGTCTCTCATCTGGAGCTCTACCACCATAGTATCGAAAAGCTCTCGGTAGCGGATAAATCGAGCCTATTACTAAGAGAACGCTATTATTAAGAAAAATTCTAAAATGCATGTCTCGTTCTTCAGCAACTATCTCACCTTACAATCCCCAGAATAAGAAAACAGACGTCACATGGTTTCACTATTCCTCTTTTGCTTTTGTGATAATTAAATGGCGTGCAAAGATAAAGCTTTTAATTATTTACGTCTATATGATTTCGTCTCATCTTGTATTCTATACTCCTCTTTGAAATTTGAGTACAATAAGTAAAATCTTTAGGGACACTCTGTTGATATTTCATTACGTAAAATAATTCTTTCCTTTATTCCAAATGAATTAAAATGAAGTTTCCAGAACTATGTAGTAATTATGACAGTTTCAAAATTTATATATTTCCCCATTACGAAATGAAAGTAAATTTTTTGAATAACATATATATTTGAATAATATAATCTGGTTTGAAAAGTCACATTTCTAACGGGAATGAGCGTGTGAGAAATTTAGCATCATTAGTTTTTTTTATAAATTGCATAAATGTAATGTTCATTAAAAAACTCATAAGATAATTATACGGATAACTAATAATTAGGAAGAAGCGTATTACTCACGAAAAATTCAAAATAACTATCTTTGAAAAGTTTGTAAAATATATCTTATTATCTCCAAAGCCCTCATGCATATTTATTTTAAATGATTTATTTACTTTTTTTCTATTAACTTTCGGCACATATTTTAAGTCGGAAAAATAGTTTTAATTAGTGCAACAATTTTTTTACTCAATATATTTAGGATAATAAAAGTGAAGTAAAAAAAAAAGTCGGGGTTGGGTGGGGGGGGGTATACTCATAAGCTTCTAAACTGCATAATTTTAAATGGAAAAAATCCATAAAAGAAAAATTTTGCTTTATCTTGATTTTTTTCTTCTCGACTTTCTTTCCGCATTAAATATGTTCAGCCCTATGTTTAACATACTCGTATATATTCTACATTCTTAGAGTTGTAATTTATTTAAAGAATGCAATAAGGTTTTGGCTTTTTTTTTTTCATAGTTGAGAAAACCAATAAAAACAAATTATCTTTCCTGGTTTTAAACAGCAAACTGGATGTTCAGATAATATTTCTATTTTCTGAATAAAAGAGAGAAGGAAAAAAAATAGAAAAGAAATATGTTTGGCTAATACTATACTTAAATGAGGAATATTTTTTCCTGTAAGCAGTATTTTATTTTACGAGCTAACAAAATTTAATTTTAATTCGTTTATAAATTTTATAAACATTAACCCCGGCCATAAATAGAAGAGTGCAGGATAAGGCAAACGGGTCACGTGCCCGGGGCGCCGTGCTAACCAGGGAAGGGGCAAAATCGGTTATATTTCATTGGAAGAGAGGCTGTTGATTTGCTCTGGGTAATGTAAAACCCATAGCTGCTGCACCGATGTAACTATTTATTAAATATGATAAGAAGAAAAATGCCTGAACCTATCGTTTAACTTAGCCGATATGGTGGATATACACTAACGCGGCTTGGATATAGATGAAATAACTAATGATCCTACAAGAATAGGCGCCAGTCCTTTTGTTGAGATCTCCCTGCTTGCTTGTGTTGTATCTAACTAAATTTTTGTTGGTATCTGAACTATATTTACTTCTTAAATTTTATACTATAACTTAGCCTTATCCTTTGCTATTAATTTCTGAATTGTTCCCAAGCAGCAAGAAATCCCCGGCCTCATCTCGGCCAACTGTCTTCACGCGACCCCAATTTCACCCGTTCGACCTCGGCGCAGGACTTCCGTTGAAGGTTGGGGATGTCATGTCGGGTGACGGTCCCTGGACTGTCTACTACGCGAGCGATTTCCGGAGGATTCCGCGACAATTTGCTCTCTTATCCTGATTCAGCCGACATTGCTTTAGGGACGTTTTTAATGAGCTATACCATATAAAATTTCCACTTCAAATTGATGAAGAAAGTGGTTCTTAATTCGGATAATTAATTTCTAAAACTTCAAATAAAGATGTTAATTTATAATAGTTATATTTTCAAAATACAGTAACTTTTAATACCCATCAACACCTGATGTAGTATGCTAAATTTCACAATTTAACTAACGGAATTTTTATTCGCCCTTTCATTTTTATAGACTTTAAGACATATATAGCTCTCTTAAAATATTTTCCTAATAAATAAGAAATAAATATCTAATATTTAGTCATGAATCTAGTCTAATAATATTTTAGAAATCAGATGAGTAAATTATTTCTGTGTTAAAACGTTGGAACTTGTGCTGAACACATAAGTAAATCGTTATGCATATATTTAATTACATAATTATAGTGTCACATAAATTAAAATATATATTGTGATATTTTGTGTATTTACAAGAGAAAATTCTTCTTGGATATATTCAAAATGTCCCAGTTTATTTAAGGAAATTCAGCGATTACATAATTAAATTTATAAATAAAACTCTTATATTAAATGCAATACAAAGAAGCACATGGGGGAAGTATTTGTACTAACCATACAGAGTTATATAAGTACTTTTAAAATGCTCAAAATACTAGTTAAAGATTGAAGAAATGAAACAGACTAGTTCATTTGCTATGCTCACGTTTAATTTCAATGTTAGAAAAGGAAACAGGTTTTGGAAAATATGTAATGGAAAAAAAAATTCAGTATTTTATTAATTTTTTAAAATATTCAATGTTTTATTCTTTTAAAAAAGGCTGCAAAGTCGCTGTAAATCATAAATTGCTTACTTCGACTTCAGATCCAGTTATATTATGCATGCAATTTTATTTTCTGTTCAGCAGCTATTTCAATAAGTTCTAACAGTCTTAAAACAAAAGTACGTTTGTTTTAAGTGAACAAACACAGAAATAATTTACTAACCTTTTTAAATTGAGTGTGTTTCTTGTTGGTATGATATCTTGTGTAAGCCGTTAAACTTTTGAATATGCCACCCAACATTTTGCCCCGCAACACTGCACTGTGTCAAACGAAGCTATCTAAACGCTCCCGAAAGAAATACTGCCAGGCAGAATGAAAATGGGCTTCTTATTGGATGGATGATAAAAGAGATAAGAGCGCGCGAAATTCTTCAAATCGACGTGAGGGGGAGGGGTAGCGATGTTGTACTAGAAAGCAGCATCTCCTTTCATCCCCCTTCCCCACAGACAGCGCCATCTCTGAATAGTCCTTTCGAAGTCCGATTCCGACCTTGGTTCAATGGATCAAAAATACCTGAGACCGAGGGGTATATGGAGAAAGTTGGTTGAGTTTTCTCCCGAGGTCAGGGAGCTGCGGAATGAATTACACGTCGGCGGTATAGCTTTAGCGGACGTTAAATGGACGTCGAACAAAAATTACCGAGTCCGAGCCCATGAAATAGACAGTCGGCCAGCTTTTTACCGAACTCTTTTGCTGCCTGGGTTAGATTCATTAGAAGGAGCAAAATTTTTCTCATCGCTTCATCTTTGCTCTGGATATTGGCAAATGGAACCAGACCCGCAAGATCGACACAAGACTGCCTTTAAAACAGAATTTGAATTATTTCATTTTAATCGTCTCCTTCAGGGACTTAAAAACGCCGCGTCATCTTTTCAAAGATCACTGAATATTGTTTTGGCAGGTTTAAATAATTAGAACATCAGCACATATTCAGATGACTTAATCATTTCTTCGACAACTTTTGAAGAGCACCTTGAAAAATTAGATGTAGTATTTATTAGACTAGGAAAACACAACCTTAAAGTAAACCCAGCAACATGACAGTTAATTAAAGATAAAAATTTCATATTTAGGTTTTCAAGTGACCAATAGCAAAATTTTTCCTTCTACTCGTAACATAGACGCTGTAAAAGACTTTCCTGTTCCTAAGACTAGGAAGAATGTAGGATCGTTTTTAGGTCCTTGCAATTTTTATAGAACATCTACACAAGATTTTGCTGAAATAGCCTTACCTTTAACAAAAGAGTTAGATACAACACCTGGAGCACAAGGAGACTGCTCAGGATGTTTGCTTAGCGGATGTTTTTTTTCTGGGAGATCTAAGGGCGGGTTTAGACTAGAGCGGCAAGGCAAAAGTGAGGCAGCGCGAAGAAGTGGCACACTTCTTCAGGCTGTCGTCTACACTTGCGCGGCGAAGTGTGAAACATGAATTCGAATGCCCCAGGTTTGCTGGCTTGGTCGGTGGAGCTGACCTTACAGCCTTTCACGGCAACTGCGAGTTTATTAAGGGGGGGAAAAAGAGATTTTACAATGTTTAGTAGGGAGGCAGGGTACAGGCACAGGAGTTTCCCATGAAGGGGCCTGTGTCAGATAAGGTCCCTGCTTTATTTACATGAGATCTTCATGCTGTGTGGGAAAGGAGATCCTGCACTGTTGTTTTCATCTGTTTACAAGCAGGCCCTGATTATGACATCGTGAGGAAACGGGACTTAAGGCATTTCGGAGCACCCTCTCCCCCCTTTTTTTAGAAATTACAGCGATAAATTAACAAAATTTTCTAAAATCATATTCGGCCGATTAGAGTTAATTGGACCACGTTGAATAGGATCAGTTTTGTCTTAATAACTAATTGGTCTGATTACACAAAAATGCTCCAAGATTTCAAGAATGGACGTGTTACATACAGGGTTAGCAAGAAATAAGTTGCCCACTTCAGAGGGCTCTAGAATGCGTCCTATTTGGCCCGAATGAGATCAAATTTGAACCATGGGTAATTCAAATGATGTGCTTGACATTTATTAAATAAAAACTTTTAGTACAGCAATCCGTCGATAAGTGGCGCAGCGCAATAAACATAAACGTACTTTATGCGCTTTATTAATGCTAAATAATATTAAAAACATTAAAACTGCTCTTCGCGTTCAGCAATGTGCTCTAAGCGTAGAACCGTATTTTCCACAGCTGACCAGACTGAGTCTGCAAGACTACCAAAAACATGGCGCCGAATGCTGTCCTTCAGATTTGGCACAGATGCTGGCCTTTGACGGTAGATCTTGTCCTTCAGGAAACCCCACAAACAAACATTCTGGGGTGATATCTGGCGAAGGAGGAGGATATGCTATTGGAAAATAACGGCTGATTACCCGTGCATCTGTGAAATGCTGTTTTAGTAATTGCTGTACACGAAGATTAGTGTGAGAAAGTGCACCATCTTGCATGAAATTGATGTCCTGAAGACATCACCGCTGTTGAAATTGTGGGATTACAAAATTCCTCAGCATATCACGGAACCGTTGTCTTGTAACTGTACATTTTTGGATTCCATTTGCTGTTATCGTCCCACTAAAAAAATTGTCCAATGATAAAGGTAGCCGTAAAACCACACCATACTGTCACTTTTTCAGGATGTAAGGACTGTTCCTGGCTTTCTCACTGCCCAAATTCGACAATTATGGGTATTAAATTGCCTACTGAGGTAAAATTGGGTTTCTTCACTCCATAAAATCTAAAATGTTCCATGGACAAGTGACATCAACCACCATTCGAGCAAGGAACTGAAGTGCAAAAGTTTTATGAATCTCAGAGCACTTTGTGCACAGGCTGGATTTTATAGGGATAAAAATGCAAAATCCACTGTAAAATTTTCCGTATAGCCCTTTGAGGCGCAACCTTTTCCCAATGCTGAAAAAAGGGCAGCCGTTGCCATCGCTCGACTTAACTACCAGCAAGATGGCGGACGATCGATCGTCCGCCATCTTGCTGGTAGTTAAGTCGAGCGATGGCAACGGCTGCCCTTTTTTCAGCATTGGGCAATCTTTCCAGCTGTTCTCGCGTTCTTCCATTTTTCAGCAGATGTCAGTGCTGTTAAAAATAATCGTGACTATTTTTTTACGTGAAATGATGTGCTAAAAAGTGAAAGATTCTCGTGGAGCTAGGTCAGCCGCCACTATTTTTATAGAAATTCAATCTATTCTTCGTGACTGGCAGCAGTCAAAACGTTAGAGTTTGGTGTTCCCAGAGCGGGATCACTGCGACTTAAAGGGTTAAAGCTGCAAGAGTTCTGCTGGTTCTGGTAGAACAATTTTACCAGTAGCGCCTTATCTTGCTACGTCCGCATGATGTTCAGAGAAGTAACTAATGCTCCTGCAGAATCCGCTATCTTTTATCCAAAGAATAATGATAATTGGAATGCGATGTAACGTAAATGACATGCCACATTTGCAATACATGCAAATAAATGCCATTTGTGTTATATCGCCATCTATTGGTGAATTTTTATACAAAAAGTTTTTATTTATTAAATGTCAAGCACATCATTTGAATTACCCGTAGTTCAAATTTTATCTCATTTCGATCAATAGAACGCAATCTAGAGCCCTCTGAAACGGGCAATTTATTTCTTGTTAACCTTGTATATTAAAATGTCACCTTTATTGTGCAACACAACTGTCTTGCAAATACACATTACTATTGTATATGAACTTACAAAGTTTTAATTATTTCATCTTTTAAATACCATATCTTTTGAGTGTTTTTTTCCATCTGAATGTAGTTTATTTAAATATTTTAATCGATGGGGGGATTTCTCAACATCCATATACTACTCAATCTGAGCTGAGTAGCTCAAGCAAAATCCAAGAAAGTCTGCAACCTCCATTTTCCTTTCTTTTGATTATTTTCCTTTCTTTCTCAAACCCCCCCCCCCCTCCTTTTTCCCGTACAACTCCTCCCTATACAAAAATACAATGCCAATAATCTGAATACAATTAATTTAGGCATTATAATCAGTGTTTATTTTCTCAACTCAACATCAACGAACAACTCAATTTGAGTAGTTCGCACAAAATCCAAGAAAATCTACTCCCTCCATTTTACATTCTTTTGAACACCATTTTTTCCTTTTTATTTTATTTTACGTACAGCTTCAAAAAAATCACTATACAGAAATACAAAGCCAATAATATGAATGGAATTAATTCTCTGAATAAATAATTTCTATTCAAAATCCAAATACCACTCAACTCGAGTAGCGCGCACAAAATCCACAGCTACGTACAACTACGTAATCTATCGTAACTAGCCTATCATTTTCTTTGAACTAATTTTGTTTATTTATCCCTCCATAATCTTAAGAATCACTAGAGACTTTTACGCTGAAAATAATGAATTTTTATTCATTTTTACAATTTCACGTAACCTACTGTTTTCCAATTCTTACCAGTAAGTTAAAAATCACACTTCAGTAAAATTTTACTTCACAGTTTAAATTCTTTTGGGTCATTTTTTTCTATTGAAGAAAATGCATTCGCTAATTAAATACTGCAACTTAATAAAGAGGAATGCTGGAAAAGCTAATTGGAAAGTTAAGTGTTTAATGACTTATACTTTTTGTTTCAAGTTTCAATTGTATTCGTGATTATACTGTTACAGAACACTCTGCCATTTTCCTGGGTTCGTCGTTCTAAAGTCCAGTAGGTGTAAAAAGTTCTAGTAAAGAGTCCACTTGCCAGGAGGGAACACGAACTTTATTGCTTCTAGAACTTCGTCGAACAATCAGCTGTACAAAATTCACAAGCACAATCAGCCAGTAATGTGCTTTCAACAGTCCGCTTAGTACAGAAGCTTTCACAAATGCTATATTTCTCATAAAATAAAACACTTCCATAGGCAAAATTCAGTGGAAATATGCAAGAGATATCGTACACAATCCCTTAAGACACAGCGATGAAGAATTTACACACAGCACTTAAAAATAAAGCTTCATAAACCAGTGGCGGCCCGTGGTCAAAACTGTTAGTGCAGCCGGAAGCATATGAGCCCTCCCCCCCTTTCCTCCGGACAGGATTGGAAAATCTTTGTTACTGAATTCGAAAGCTGGCGGATTAAGCCCTCACCGAGGGGGGGAAAAAAGAAATTACATAAAAAAATGTAAGAGATCCTATTTTACTTCCATAAAATGGACATAAATTTCAATCAGCCGCTCTTATCCTCAAAATTGCATTAATCCGTGTCTGATTCGAAGTTTCCTTAGAATTTTCTTTTGTAACGATAAATTGAGAAGAAAAGAAAACTTACTTATTTTTTATAAGTCAAATCAATCCTCCTTTCTTTTAAACATGCGAATCGGTCAGTGATGTCCCCATAAAAAGGCGTTGTTTTAATTCAGATATCAATAATTTTAAAAGCTCTTTAAAATTTCCCATGTTTAAAGAATTTTCTCGCTCGCCATGTCCTCTACATGCCAGTTCTTGCTTATTTAAAAACAATACTGGGTACAATGGATGGGTAATTGTCCATTCATAAGCGTCTATTCAGGCTTACCTTCTTGATAAATTCAGCAATATAAAGTCGAGAGTTTTCCAAACATATATTCTCTTTACCCCCTCCCTCACTCCTCGTCCGAGCCAATCAGTTAGTCGAGTTCTCAAGCTCAGCCACCGTTAAAAAATCGTTCATCGACTGTATCAGCTGCATACTCCCTATGCCGGTGAGGCTGCTGACGTAGTCGTTGTCATGGCAACGGTGCTGCAAATTTTCTTTTCAGCGCTCTGGCGGGGCCTTCGCGATCGCAGTAGTTTCTTCTTTCTTACGGGCCTGCTTCGAGACGTTCGAAGAGAGGCGTGACGTCACAAACGAGATCTAACCAGATCCCCAGATCTGACTAACCCTGCTTTGGACTCCCTGCACGCCTGACCCCTACACCTGCACTGAGCTAGCTGTATTGCAGCGCACGTGGTTGAAGGCATTTGTGCTCTTGCTTTTGTTTAAAATGTACCTTTCGGCTTATTTTTATTATTTAAATATGCATTATTTTTAATTTGTTACACAAGCTGGACAAGTAGTGAAACTAATAGCAAGACCACGCGACAAGCGGGGATTTTAAGGAGATACAGAAGATTTCAGAAGCATTGGTAAGTAATTTCTTTCTTATTTTAAAAAATAATAATACGTAATATATGTAGATTTATTTATTTATTTATTTGAAAATCAGCATGTAAAAATCCTTACTTAGCGTTAGATTATATAGGTGTTATGTAATATAAAATTATGAACGCTATTATATGTAGATTTTTTTGCTTTCATTTTAGAAATCATGGGACGAAAAATGCTGTGCTCCAGGATGCAGATCAAATTACGATAATGAAGAGGCGTACACTACTGTTTTTAAGTTCCCTACTGATGCAGAGAAAAGCAATTATGGATAAGTAAAATCAGCGAAGACAACACTTTTATCCTAGCTCAACATCTGTATTATGTATAAAACATTTGAAGAGCGCTTCATCGTACGAGAACGAGAAGACAGAGTGAAATGTAATGATGGAACCGAATTAGTTGTGCCTCGAAAAAAAATTACGCCCACACCCGAAGCTTATCCAACAGTGTTTGAAAATTTACCTGCATATTTTACTGAAACACTACCGCCGAAGAGAAAAGATCCAAATGAACGCAGGACAAAAAATCACTAACAGAGAAGACGAACAATTTAATCAGTGGATGACTAGCGATTTAATTACATCTTTTGATGACTTTCGCGATAAGTGTGCAAACAAATTATTAGGCACTGATTGGATACATGTAACCAGAGGTGAGTGTCTAATTTTTTTTTAATTAGGAGAGAAAGATGTACCAAAAGTGACTGTCAGTTTTAAAATTTCATCAAATTTTAATGTTGAGATTTTTTGTGATAATTCTATTGTTGACATAAAATCTTTTGAATGGTTATTAGGCAAAGAGCATAAATGTGATAGATGGACACAAATTTGAAAGTCTTTTGAGCCATCTATCAACCAATGAAAATAATTTAACTTTTAAGATATGCTAAGCATATGGTAAGCATCTTAATGATGATTTGTCAAATCCCATTAAAACAATCACAGACAGTAATTATAATTTTTTACAAACATTTAGTGAGTGGTTGAATCAATGGGGTAAGTGGTATGCTTTAAAAGCAGATGAGAAAAGACAACTAGGTCTGCCTGTTAAAGGTGGAATGTTAACTAAAGAAACATTTTTTGCATTACAATTTACAACAAATAGCCTGCTTAAAATTGTAACATATATTTTTTAAACTTTGGGTCCTAGTTATTTGATGTTGGGGCAATTTCAAACTGACAGTCTTGAAGCTCGTTTTGGTCAGTATCGCCAAATGAGTGGGGGGAATTATAATGTGTCTTGCACTCAAGTTTTTGAAGCTGAACGGAAATTAAAAATTCTTAGTGGCAATGGAATGCATTCTTGCAATGTAATGTATTCTAGAAAAATGGGGAATTCATGCTAAAGGATTTAGCTGCCTGCGAAAATACACCTGATGTAGTTCAAGAACTGGAAATACCAGAGTATTTTTATGATGTATTTAATAGCAGTGATGACACAGAAATTAAAAATGATGTGATGTCTGTTTTGATATATCTTGCAGGTTATGCAGCGCATAAAAATATCTCAGAAAATAAAATGTTCTGAGTGCTTGTTTGTATTAGTAAGAAATGAAATTTCAGAAATTGAGTGTTCTGATGAAGTTTATAAATTTTTTATGCTAACTGATAGAGGTCAGCTTAAATGCCCCCAAGAGTTGTTAATATTTGTCATAGTAAATACTTTCCAAATTTTCCAAAAGCTTATTAGTCAGCGATATGAAAATTAATTTTTAGAATTTCCTGAACCCAAATATCTCATTGTTCAACTTGCAATTGAAAAAATTGAAATCTTAGGAATTGATTTTTCTGTTAAATGCAATTGTGGATATGATTTTCAAAGTCTGCTTAAACAGTATTTGTCAATAATAACAAATATTTTCCTTAATAATTACACAAAAATTAAAAATTATATAACAGGCAATTCAACAACTCAAAAAGAAAATTGTCGTTATTGGCAAATGAAACTGAGTGCAGTCTCTCAGGTTTAAAATATTTATAAATAGAATCCCAAGTTAGATATTTGTGTTCAGGAAATTCCAAAAGTAAATTGCAAAAATACGTAAACTGTAATTGGTGAACCTCATTTTAAATTTATTTGTTAAAAGAAAGATAAATAAGGTATTTTTTTTCATAATTTGTGATATTTATTATTGTAACCGTACTAGTTATAGTATATTGTTTACATTTTTGAATGAACAGTTTCTATACGTGAAACTTATAGAAGTATATAAAGCTTGCTTCTGAGCAATTTAATTCCGAAATACTTCTAGTGAAAAATTATTTTTACATTTGAGAACATCTTTAAAAAGTGTTATTTTAGTGAATATTTGTATTGCTTAACCGTTTATGGAGATTGTATGCATATTATGTAAATTACATTTTATTTTTCAATAAAATTTAATTAAATCTGTAATTGCATTTCTTTATAACTTAAAGCAGACACTTTTAATCAACATTATTATTATTATTTTTCGATACAAAATTACCGTATCCAATTTTAAATTCCTTAATTAATCAGTAAAAGTATTTAAAGAAAAAAATTTGAAAATTTACTAATTTTCATTTCTTAAATGTTTTCTACACTTTTATTGCGAAACTGAATTTTTGTTTAATACATACTTTTATATTGGAAGTTAATAGAAATTGATAATATAGTACTTAAACATATATTTATAATATGTTAAGAAGATATTGGAAATCAAATTTTAAAAAACTAACAATAAGGTAATTTTTAATATATATACACACAATCAAACCACTGTTAAGATAATTATTTAAGACCTTTTTTAGTATAATAAGCCAGAAAATGTTTCTTTCTTATAGTTTTAGTTTAAGTGTGACCTTATCTAATTTTTTCTTTTCTTCAATTATCTAAAGAAATAAATATCAACAAACATAATGGTAACAATTTATCTTGATAGAATTAAAAAGCAGTTCCTCAAATAAAAATATATCCGAAGTTTAGATTTGTTGTTGTTGTTGTTATGAAATTATTTTTAACAGGTCTTAATTGTTTAGAAGCAATTTTCTAAAGCTTTTTTTTTTCAGGATTCCTTTTCGTCTATTTTTATTAATAAAAGTTATATTCAATAAAGAACTTAAAAAGGCAGCTCATGGAAACGGCATGGAGAGATAATAAGAGTCAATTTTGAAACAACGCTACATTTCGACCTATATTTTCATAACGTCATTGAACGCATATCGATTAAATATTTACATTTTTAATAATTTAATTATTGTGTAACATTACAAGTATGTTTACATAAAAACAAGTACACATATAGCAACAGTCTAAGTATTCCTTAACCGCTGCAGTGGTTGAGGGCTG
This sequence comes from Cheiracanthium punctorium, assembly GCA_038373885.1. Taxonomy (NCBI): domain Eukaryota; kingdom Metazoa; phylum Arthropoda; class Arachnida; order Araneae; family Cheiracanthiidae; genus Cheiracanthium; species Cheiracanthium punctorium. Next base: position 163,920 of record JAWZYV010011617.1, read on the forward strand.
AGAGAGTCAGATCTCTTGCGCGACGTCATGATCTCCTTGAAGCAGGCCCGGAGGAAAAGAGAAACTACTGCGATCGCGAAGGCTCTGGGCTGAACCAAAGATTTTCCCAATTGAATTGCAGGAAGATTAAAGTGCTTTTTTTCTGAATGAGCGATCCGGCCACAATACGTTTTTTTTTTTTTTTTTTTTTTTTTTTGGTTTTTTTCGGAGATTTTTTTAATTTACCGTTGGAATTCCACAATTCTAATCTGAATTTAGGAAAATTAGTAGAATAAGTTATTTTAAAGTATGTGCTGATAATTTCAAGTGCACCCCGGCTGTACTTGCTGTATCCCACGAGCCGCCACTGTCATAAACAAGCGAAAACACCGCTTCTATAGCGTCAATGCAAAGCCTTAAACTTTCACGGACATCTGCTCTTGACGGAAGTAGAAGCAAGACTAAGAGTAAACGGGGCAATCAGCTGTCCTTTTATAGGTTACGACGAATACCGTAGAAAGTTCCAGAGAGAACCATCCGTAAAATGTACTAGAACAGACTGGATTATGATTGCGTAATAGAAGAGTAATATAAGGCCTGGACTCCACATCGCCGGAAAGCGCAACAGAATCAGAAAAAGCTAGCAGAACAGAATTTGTTTCTGTTTTTCAGTTTCCGGCCAGATTCTGCTTCTCTACGGCCCATATAACAGATTCCGTTTCTGTTTATGCAGGAACGCCATCTGTCGGCTTTTTCAAGTTGTTTGTTGTTATTTCGGCGGACGTTTGATAATTGATTAAAATAAAAGAGAATGGCTAACGAAGGCGAATTAGCGCTAATGTGCTTGCAGTTCATGACTTTAGGCTCTCTAATAACAGAGTCTGAAAAGAAGAAAAGGAAACAAAGATTCTGGATTCGAAAAATATTCCTTGAAAGAGAGAAATTTGGCATCCATAATACCCTAATAAGAGATCTTAGAACTGTAGATCAAGAGTTTTTTTTCCTATTTTATTCCCTAGAAAACCTAGCTTTACTAGCCCCATTGCGAAAAAGCACCAGATGACCAATATGTCGCCAAGTTTGGCTATTTTTGGCGAAATATCGCCACATCTGGCGCAAAAAATAAATCCCCAAAAGTGAGGTTAACGAAAGCCTAGGACCAATATTTCTCGAGATTTCGAGAAACGCCATACAAATCAATGGGAAAACCAAAACCTCCGTATCTCCGGATCTAGTTGACCGATTTTGATGCAACAAAAAGCAAAATTTAACTATTTGACGGACAGAATACGAATTTTGAACTATTTTAAACCCCAGAACAGCGAGTTGCCTGGAAAATTTGTAACAATACGTTTGGATTTTTGCATATTGGTTTATGTGTACTTATTTTTACACAAACATGCATTCTGAGTTCTAAGAAAAAAATAGTATATCAGTATTTGTTAATTTTATCAGTTGATATGAAAATAAATATGTTAAGTATTAAGTTAAGTAAATAAATTGTTAAGTATTAAGTTAAGTAAATAAATTGTTAAGTATATCAGTATTTGTTAATTTTTAACTGCTGTAGAACTGCTTATGAAGGTCTTTCTTTTTCTACCAAATTATAAAAACAAAACATTTTTCCAAACGCTAGACTGATTTACAAAACACGTTGAATAAAAGAACTAGAAATCAATAATTTTCCTTATGTAGAAACTTAGCAAAACACTCAAATATATGCTGTCAAAAACTTTCATGTTTATTCAAGCTGCTTAAATCTTATTTAAAAAAATAACATATAAGACTTAAAACAAGTTGAAAAGATTTGTTTCCAGAAGTGTTTCTTTTATTTCCAACTTGTCTGGAGACAAATTCAGTAAACATGAAGTCATAGACATAAAATCAGAACGTTCAGAGTAAAAAAAAAAAAAGCCTTTAAAATAAAATATACTTTTTTAATGCTTTGCATTTTTAATTCTGTCATTTTTAATTTTGCCTTAAGCATCTGTTTACAAATTTATGTGGTTGAACATCTACTAAACTTGAAGTTAATATTACAAATCAATAAACTGCAAGTTATATGAAGTATGGACATTTTTAAGACTTTCCAGTAAACTTGAAAAATGATGATTCCAGGTTTGTTAATTGGACACACAATATACAGGGCGTCCTAAAACGCTGTAAACAGGCTTTAATTCTTTATCTGTTAGAGATAAGTGGATAATGTAAATTGAAAAAATGTTCAAAATAAAATTGGCAAAAAAGACTCCTTTAAGAAAAAAATTCTTCTTGTATCTTTTCAAAAATTTACACTTTTTAAATTTTTATACGATCCTCGCACAAAAATATTCCCAATCAGTAAAATGTGCCCTATACACTAAAAAGGTGATGAACAAAATTTCAACGTTTCATCATAAAACGTCTTAGAGTTATCTTGGCATGGGTAGGGGGCTATACTTCAATGTGAATGCAAACGTTTATTGCTAGATTGAAAAAAAAAAAAAATTTGCTTCCGTAATTTCTGTACAACCCCTGAAATGCGATCATCGGATGTTCCCTTTCTTCTATTTTTTCCTTCAAGAGTCATTAAAAAGTGGTTAAAAGTGGTCACATATTTATCTTCATATCTCTGACAGTTTTTAGTATATAATTCTCAAATTTTATGCATCACCTCACTAGTGTATGGGGTACATTTTACTAATTGGGAATTTTTTATACGGGGATGGTCATGTACAAATTTAAAGAGGTAACTTTTTGTAAATAAACGAGAGTATTTTTTTCTTGGTGGTGTCTTATTTACGACCTTATTTTTGATTTTTTTTTTCGATTTACATTGTCCCTTATCTCTAATAGATAAATAATTAAAGCGTGCGCTACCACCATTTGGGGACAGCTTGTATTCGGAGTACAGAAATTTTACACCTTTTTTCTTATAGAAGTATATTAACAACACTTACTCCTGAAAACGGAATTTTAGTTGCCAGAATTTATCTACTTTCTAAGGTAGTACAATAATTGAACTTTCCACTTACCAAAAAACCAAGGGGTAAAGTTTTAAACGAATCACCCGGTGTTTCCAAGTCTTAAAATTTTTTATTTTCTTTTCGAGTAAAATATTTTCAGAGTTCGAAAAACACCAGCAAAATTAATCTTCTCTTTTTATGAATGGGCATTTTTTATCTGCATATTGCTCTCTTTAAACAAATTACTAAGTCAGAGTGAAAACAGCATTATTTATGCAAACAAATTATGGTTAAGATTTTTTTTTTCAAATTAAAAACAGAAAATATGCTCTTTTAAAGTTAATCGTTGCATACAAAAAAATAAATAATAATAATACCAACCTAAGCGATATACATAAAGTTCTAATTGCCACAGGAATAAGCTGTTTAAAAATATGTTTACGCTGTTTATATCTTTCATTCTTTTTACACTAATTTTAAATTTTTGATGGGCTATCTCATAAAACATTAATGTATACTTATTTTTTACCTAATTCTGAAGTTTTTCGTTTCTTATGCCATGATAAGCTCGAAACGATTCCAGATCCTCCATATGTATAGGCGATGGGCGAAAGGGGGCGACTTCCATTTTAGTGACCCCCATGGGACGGAACCCAATTTTGCTCGGTGTCTTCCTAATTTTGAACCAATTCCAGATGACAGACCTAGCACCTGAGATCGGCACCCCCAGAGGTATCGTTTGAACATGGAGGACATTGGAGCCACGAATAGATTTTACATGCATCAGCTCCCATTTGCATGCACATTTCACACCAGCCCAGCCGAGAGAGGTTTCCACCCTACTAAGCACTGGCCAAGCGGGTGCTGCTTCACTTTCTGCGTTCTTATGAGAAAGGAGCTTAGCGACTAGGTGACGAGGGTACAATTTCTAACTTTTCAATTCTTTATCACGAAACTAAACTTCAGCTAATCAGAGATTGAGGTCTACAGTACAGTAGAATCGTATTATTCGTTTCGAGCTCAACTGATATTAATAATCGGCTGATTTTTATATATACAGCAAACATTCTAAGAACTCAAAGAGTGATATGACTTGTTGCCACCCTCAAAACGCTGAAAGAAATTATAAACGACAATTAATTGCAATAAAAGACATGAGTATTGTATTTCTCATTGAGAATTAGTAATTCTTCATTCCAAAATTAATAATACAGGTGTCTACGCTTCAAATAGACAATTTTCGGCAAAATAATCTATATTAATAAAACAATGTGTAAACTGTCCGTTAGTTAGTTTGTTTGTCTGTGTCGTGCGTAGCTCGCAGACGGGTGATCGTAGACCCACCAAATTTTGTACAGTAATTCTAATTAGTTAGCATAAGCTTCGTACTGTGCAGAGATTCCGTTTATTTATCCACGATTTATTTCCTATTATCCACCCCCGTCTTGGGGAAGGGGGGGGGGGGGTTATTTCCTAGTTACACCCTTGCGGGAGACTATCCCTGGATACAAACTAACATTTTTTTTTTTTTTTTTTTTAACCTTAGATTTGCCGAAAATCACTATCAGTATTCAGATTATCAAAAACATCGATTTATGCTTCGATGTTTTTTGATGATCTGAATTCAAATATCAAGTTCAGTTCAGTACTTATATTCCGTAGTATTATGACGATGGCTTCCTTCCTTCCAAAATTAAATTATTGTGGGATTACGGCCAATTATCTGCACGAGGGATCTAAGGCGAGAAGTGGAGTGTCTTCCGGGGGAGGGTCTGTACTGGAGGAGTATGGATCTTGAAGAGCACCAACACTGCCTTGTATTGAATAAAAAAAAGAATCGAGCTTCGTATAAAGTATTAAGATATACCTGCGAATGCAGCGCAGTTAAAAAGATGTTTGTTAAATCGACATCGTAATTATTTCACTTCGAACACAAGCAAACTAAATCCGATTTCATGGGAATGAATGAATCATAACTGGTCACGAAGCACAACAAAATGAAGATTCACCCACGTGAAGGAGTGGGCCAACAAAATTTTGACCCATACTACTGTTGTGGTAAAAGACATCCATACTTGCGTTCGTCGACTCTCCTTTAGTAACGAAAGGAGCACTGAAGCACACAACAAAAAGGATGAGATCACATATCACATTTTTAGACGTAATTATTTATTTGTTCAGAACATCAGATTCATTTGACTGTTAAAAACTTGGAAAAAATACACATATAAAAACACGATAACCTGTGGAAGCATACTTCAAAAAATTATTATGGCGTGCATGGCATTTAGTGCCAACGTTCCGGTGGCGAAGGTTCCCCACTTAAAAGTGAGGACCTCGCCACACAAGTACCAACTCTGAAACTGCCAAAAAAGTGACCGTGAAACATATTCCTATAGAAAAGAGAGCCTCGATCTTTCTCGAACAATCGAGGCATTAGCAGGTGTTTTACGAGACGCTGCAATATGCTCCTTGCGCTGCAGGGCAAAACCGCAAGAGAACACATCTGCTTCAGCTAGAGCAGAGACATATGCGAGCAAATAGGTGTTATTATTATTATTCTTTTTGGCAGGCGAAAAACTAGCGTCAACTGTTATTTTATTTTTATTTAAGCAGCTGATAAGAGCGAAATGCTTTAGAAGTACGTTATTGCGCTGCAAATGAAATGGCCAAAACGAAAATAGAAAGCTTTAAAAAACAGTTACTGTTTAAAACTTTAGAATTAAATTTGGAATAGATTATTAGTTTAAATTTAGACAATAGTAATTAGGATTTGTATTAATAATTTTTCATAAAAAAATATGCACGTTGTGACAACGTGACAGGGTCTTTCTAAGGGATCCTAAAGCGTATTTACTCTACGTTTCGGAGAGAACCAAGGAAAACTCCGAACGGTTAAGGCTGCTTTCCACATCGAGAGGGAGCCGCTCGCCGATTGGCCAATTATCACTTGTAAGCAATAAATTTTTCGCACTGCAGAGAAACAGGGCGATACTCCGGACAAAAGGTAATTGGGGACCGTGGATAATATTGCGGTTTCACACCCCATCTATTGTTCGGTAGAGGACAGCCCATGTGTCGCCCGGCGTAAGACGCGACTAAATATCCCCATTCAAATACATTGTAGCCGCCGCAATCGCTGGGTGTGGGCAATGGCCTTTAGGTGGGCGGACGCGACCTGGTTTTGAAGCACCGTCTCCCAATTCAAAGCGCTATGTACTAGACCACTGTTCGGGCATCCAAAATTAAATTAATTATACTCAGTAATAAAAAACACTTTTTGGTGTGTAACGGTACCTCTCTATGTGCTTTAACCAAAACCAAAAATACCAATGGCATTCTTAGATTAAAACCTAAAACTTCTTTTAAAAATTTAAACTGAATTTTAGTGACCTATAAACTTCATTTTTGCGTTTGAATATTAAATTCTATAGCACCACATACCAATTACTTTTTCGAATATTTTACTCTTATGGAAATCAAAGTAAAATGAAAAAAATAAAGTTAAACTTATTACCAGGTTACTTTTATAAAAATTTAGAGGAATGGGTGCATTTGAAGTTAGTGCTGATAAGTGCAATTTTGAACTTTTTTAAAATTAAAATATAGCTTTTAAATTGATTATCAACAAAGGAGTTTACGCAAGTTCCTTTCTTTCTTTAATATACATAAGTAATTTTTTTCAAGTGCTGATACATGAAAACTTCATTAACTGAAAAACCATTCACCGTATTCACCATTAAAAAAAAAGGAAAAAGAATCCCTAAGAGGATTTTATAAACATACGAAAACTGTCATTTTTCATTATTAAACAAGCTTAAACCATTAAATATTTAAAATTGAGTTACGTAAGAAAACAGTCATCTAACCGTCACAAATTTACTGTTTAACATCACAGAACCTCAACAAAATTTACCCTCTGGTTTAAGTAGCAGATTTTTTACTTCTGCTTTATATATATATATATATATATATATATATATATATATATAATGAGTTATGTGCGAAGAAAAGAGAAAAAAAATCATTCTTTCAAAAATGTCGGCGTTGAAGAAAACTTAAATATTTCACAAAATATACATTTTTTAGAAGATACAATTTTACTAACCGACTTTCCTGCTTGAAATATTTTTTATCAACCTGTTTTATACAAAACGCTTTTAAATATTTTCCACTTTTGCTTTTTAATACTATTATCGCGAAAGTATCATGTGTTGAACAACAACGTCTCAAATTCATACTTCATTTATTTTTTTCAAGTACTATTTTTAGAAGAATTTTGAAAACTAAACTATGTTTTAAAAGGAAAAATTTAATCGTTCAGTACAAAACTAAAGGAAATTTTTTACTTAATGGGTATATTTTATTAATTTTTTAGAAAATTATAAATCTGTTTGTACCGAGGATAAAAATGCGTTATTGAAGAATGTTTTTGTATGCGCATGTGCAAACTCTCATTGTTCCTTTAAAAGCCAAGTCGTTAAGGAATGAAATATTCTGTTTTGTTTATGATCTCAAATAAAAGCAACCACTTTTAAAGCACCATTTTAAAAATTTTTGAATATACAGAATACATCGAAAAGAACAAAGTTTCTACTACATAGTTAATTAATACGGACATTTAATAACTATACGGAAGTAAAGCTTTTACATTAGGAACTCCAATAAACCCCCACTTCAGCTCAGTTCAAAGAAAGTGGCGTTTCCTTTAACCATTTAACTCTTTAACGCGCAGTGTTCCCGCTCTGGGAACACCAAACTCTGACGTTTTGACTGTTGCCAGTCACGAAGGATAGATTTGATTTTTATAAAAATAGTTGCGGGTGACATAGCTCCCACGAGAATCCTTTACTTTTTAGCAAGTCATTTCCCGTAAAAAAATTTTGTCACGATTATTTTTAACAGCACTGACATCTGCTGAAAAATGGAAGAATGCGAGAACAGCTGGATAGATTGCCCAATGCTGAAAAAAGGGCAGGCGTTGCCATCGCTCGAATTAACTACCAGCAAGATGGTGGACGATCGAAACGTGCATCGCGTGCCACAGATCTAGAGACCCTTTTTGACGCAGCTGTCTGTGCCGCACAGCCAGCTGTCGTCAACAAAGCCAGCCATCACCAAAAAGCCTTTAATACTCGAGGATCTCTTAATTGACGTCCTTCAGTCCTGCTTTGTTTGCTTTTATAAATTGTTTGGTATTTTGTGTTGCGAAAGATTATCCTACATTTTGTATAGCGACCTCTAACATGGATATACTCGTAATGCGGCTGGCTCTAAGGAGTGGCACTTATTTTGAGAGCTAATTTATAAGTTTTCGCTAACAGAGAATTCCATTTACGTTAGGGTTTCAAACATTATAGTTCTGTCTATCTTTCTTGAAACTTGTTGTACCCTTGTCCTCAAAGTTAACTGAAACTTGTCGTATGGTCCCGGACTTTACAAACAGCCTCGAATGGTTTTAATGACATGTCATTCTATCTCTCACCCCCTTTATTGAAAATTATCCGAAAAATGTGTCCCAAAAGGCGACATAATTTTACATATATTTAAATACTATTAGTTCACAACAGCTTTAATCAATTGTTAACAATATTTCGTAAGCTGTAGAATATGCATCACAGGTATTTTTCTATAAATAGGTTACAATCATAAAAATTTCAACATAGGGTTACCAGGCGAAATACACGAAAGATGAGAGATAAAATCGCATAGTCAATTAATATCGTTTTAATATGGCAATAATAATGAAACTAAAAAATTAGGTGGGGGCGTTCAGCGGGATCTCCCCCTGACGAGGCTCGAACAGCCGAGTTTTTATTTTTAATTATTTATTTATTTTTCAAGTTTCAAGCTTCCCAATAAACATGTTTAAAATTTACCTATTAAAAAAAGAAAAAACTAACATCGTGAAGAGAAAAGAAAAACATTTCCAAAAAAGAAAAAACAGCGTCTTTGTCAAATTTCATCTTTCTGGGTTATTCTCAACTTGGATGGTGGGGTTTTACCCAGCAATTGGAATCGTGAAAAGTACAAACTATAATGCAAAAGAAAGTTGATTAAAGTCCAATTACCTACAATTTTTGAATCTTATCCGATTATGCTGTACCGATTTCAAACCACTTCCATCACACTGTTCTGTACAGGTGCAAAACTGAACCGAATCCACGTGTTTCATTGCTCGCAGGTACATAATAACCGGACCAGCAACGACATCTGGTTATAATACTCAAAAGTGTGACATTTTCTAACCGGTAGTGTTGTAAATTATTTATACCCGCATTAACAGTTCATAGTTTTGAATGAGATAAATGATGATTTTACATTACAAGTTAAAAACTGCATTAGAAGTCAAGATGTACTATTTTAAAAAGTTCTTCGCAGAGATATAAATCCGCGCATGTTAATCTTCCAACTTGCTGGACTCCCACAAAGTGAAGTATGTTAAAAGTAGGTGATTTCCTTTCTGCTGCTGCTAATATCATAACCTCCAAACCTTTGACGGATATTATTTGTAGGATTCAAGAAAAAAAATGGACAATGCCTTCAAGACAGGGGCGACGAACAGGAATGTTCTGATGAGAACCTCACTTCCTAAGAACTTCCAAAGCTTTAGAAAGTGTAAAGACTTTAAAACGTTATTCATAATTCAAAATTATGTTAGTGACAGCTTGTTTGAAAATGTATTTAATTTAGAAAATTGTGTAATCTCTTTTGCGAATATGAGATGTTAATACAAAATAATAATAATAATAACAATGCATTACATCTCCGCTTCAAGTTAAGTGAAAAGTTTCAATAAAATCCATGTTTATACAGTCTGAGTAAAAACTTTAAGGCCAGTAAAAAAAATTTAGAAAGTGGAAAAAATGAAATAAAAGGGATTCAAACATTATCGTATTATTAATTGTTAAAGTTCATTGTAAAGAAATAACGCAACAAACAGAATTCATAAATTATATAATTATCAAAAAAAGTCGCATACACAAAACCGGTTTATTTAGCTTGAGTAAAAACTTAACGGCCACCAGTATACTTGTTTAAAAATAAGTGCTGGCTTAAATATTACTGAAATTGCTTAGATTGTGAGAACTCTTTCTCCAACAGAAATGAATAGGTGTACTATTGTAATAAAGATAGGAAGATCAAAGACTGCAGTCAAGCTTTTTTAAATTTGAAATACAATTATCGAAAAAAAAAAAAAAAAATACAGGGGGAAGACCTAAAACTTTGTCTTCCAGTGATGTAAAGAAGAATTTGTCAGAATTGCATCTATTGGTAAGGACTCGACCAGGAAACTTATTCCGACAACAGGTTAAATGTTTGTCAAAAAACTGTGTATAACACAATTAGAAGGTCAGGAAGTTATATTTACACAGCAAAATTGGCTAAGCCTTAGTTTCTGCAGAAGCACAAAATAGATCAGCCAGCAAGTAATGACCTGGGATAGCCATTGAATATAAATAACTTTTTCCGATTAAAAAAAAGGGGGAATTTGGATTGACCAGACGGATGGAAGTACTATTAGCATGATTTAAGAAAAGAAAAAGGAGTATTCTCCAAACGTCAATTAGGTGGAGGCTCTGTGATGACCTAGAGGTGCTTTGCTTACAATGGTGTGGGTTCATTTGTGTTCGTTTCGGGCAAAATGAATTCACAAAGTGTCCTAGCAAGTCATCTTTTACCAAATGCTGAATGTCTTGCAGGAGAAAATTGAAAAAATCAGCAAGATAATGCACCTATCCATTCGATAACAGTACAAAAACTGGGTTCCAAGTCAACAATGTTGAAACTTTGAAATGGTCAGCTAGCTCTCCAGGTCTTAACCCAATAGAGAACTTATGGGACGACTTAGTAAGAAGAGTTCATGCAAATGGGAGACATCATCTGTAGAACTGAAATCTACAATCGAAGACGAATGGTATAAAACGAAGCTGAACTTTGACAAAAACTAGTTTCATCCATGTAAAAAAGAATATTTGAAGTAATTACAAGGAATGGGGAGGGGGGCTCCTACACAAGCTTCTAGAAGTTTGTTTTTTCTTTTCTGTCTTATTGGACACTATTTGGCCAAAAGTATCCGGACACCCAGTGATATGGACTTGGAGCATCCTGAGGCACATATTAATATGATGTTGGTCCCCCTTTTGCATCGATGACAGCCTGCACACGTGTGGGAAGACTTTCCACCGTTTTTGATACGTGGCCATAGGATTTGACTTCCAGCCGTCCATCACAACTGAAGTGAGTGCTTACAGTGAGGATAGTCGATTTGGCTGGCTACGTAATATGCGCTCTAATTCGTCCCACAGGTGTTCCATGGGATTTAGATCGGGGCTCTGAGAAGGCCAGTCCAGTTTTTGAAAGCCCATTTCGTCAAACCACGTCTGTGCAAGCCTCGATATGTGAATGGAGCAGTTATCCTGCTGGAAGAGAAATGGGCCTTCCCGAAATATTGCCACAGAGTTGGGAGTGCAGAATTGTCCAGAATGTCCATATATATCGCAGAGTTCATGTTTCCAACCACAGGAACTAACGGACCCAGGCCAAACCACGAGAAACGCCCCCCACCATTATACTGCCACCACCAAACTTAACAGTCGGCACAATTCAGTCACGCAAAAAACGTTCGCAGGGCATCCGCCAAACTCAGATGCGTTCCTCTGACTGCCAGACTGTGAAGCAAGATTCATTACTCCAAAGAACAGTTTTTCACATGTCCACAGTCCAATGACGTTGATCTCTACAACACTGCAATCGATGCTTCGCATTCTGTGGAGTGATGTTCGGCTTGTGAGCGGCTGCACGACCATGGAATCCCAAGTTGTTTAACTCTCGACGAACAGTCCTGCTGCTAACACTAACGCCTGGTGAACTTTGGAACTCCTGAGAAATTTCCACCAACGAGGCCTTGCGATTGTTTTTCACTACCTTTTTCAGAGTTCTGCGGCTGCATTCACTAAGTTTTTTCGGCCTACTACCCGTTTTTCTGCAGTTTCACTACCTCGACGTTTCCACTTCACAATTACATCACTCACTGTGGATTTAGGCTTCTGTAGAATGTCCGCAATCTCACGAACTGATTTCCCACAAAAGTGGCATCCCACTATAGCTGCCACGATCGAACTCATTAAGTTCCTTTGACTTACTCATTGCTTCACAAACGCATACATACAACCTGACTAACCACTACCAACACTTTTATAGCTTTTGATTACGCATCAAATTGCGTCACCCACCAAAACCACTTTTTTAGGGGGTGTCCGGATACTTTTGGCCAGATAGTGTATTTTCTATGCTGACCTAAAAGTTTACTCAGGTTTAAATATTGATCTGTTTGTTCTATAATATTTTGTGATGATAAAATATTTGCAAATGAATTTTGCTGCATTTTTTACTTGTATTTAAGGTTAATAATTATCAATCAAATGATATTTTAATCCTCTGTTTAAGATTTTTCGATTTTCTCAACATTTTTTACTGGCCTACAAAAACTTTTACTGGTTTTTCTCAATAGTTTTTACTCAGGCTGTATAATTTGAATTGTCGGGGATAACTTTTAAACATGTATAACTTAACCAGTCTTTGAAAATTCCGCTACAACAAATTTTGGCTATAGTAAAAATTCGGAGAAGCGGTATAACGAATTTCCGTTATAGAGAAAGGATTTCGCTGGTCCCTTGGACTGGCCTTCGTTAAAGCGGGATTGAGCCGTATTAGAATTGGGCAGCTGACGTCACAGGTAAGCATCGTAGAGCTCCGAGTGGCAAAACATAGGAGCTTTGACCAATCAATTGGACAACTTCTGACACTCAAACGAACACGTAGGTCTGCGCATGCTGTTTGTTTACGTTTCTGCCCATTCCGAAAGGCCCGTACTGATGTTGCAGGCGATGTCTGGAGCTCCAATGGTAAATCAATGTATTCAACCGTCAAGTCTCAGAGAAATCTTCCGTCTCGTCTGCCCATTGTGTGGAGGGCGTGGATTTGTGATTTCGCGGGTTAGCTTTTGTCGTTGGATCCCGACTGGAATTAAAAGGCCATAAATATTTCGATTACAATGCCCCGCAAGTGAAAACTGACCACTAAAAAACTTCCCTCACCCCCTGGAGTTACGACAGTTGCCCGCACCATGAAGAACAGCCTTAATTCAGCTGGCCTCCAATCCCTGTTCTTCAGCTTGCTGCGCCATTCCCTTTTGTCCTCTTGCTCCCGGTCTCTTAACTTTGATTTTAGTTTCAGGGGGGGGCCCATCCCTCCCTTGCTACAAGGGCGGATTAAGGGGGGGCGGAGGGGGCGACCGCCCCCCCCCCGAGACAAAAGAAATTAATGTAAAAGATCCTATTTCACTTCCATAAAATGGACGTATATGTCAATCTTCTAACTAACCGCCCCCACCGACAAACTTGCATTAATCCGCCACTGCCTTGTTACTGCACTGCTCTATGGCTGCGTCGAACAACACTCAGTGGCAAGGCTGCATTATACTTCATATAAAATTAAACAGGAGCGTTTTTACTCAAAATCTCAAAAGTTATACTTTGTGCACATAGCAAATATTGGTTTGACAAAGACGGTATTCAAAATTTAAACCTTTTTTGCCGTATAGCACAGCGTTTCTCAACCTGTGGGGGGCGCAGAGCGTTTGCAACGGGGGCGCGAGAAAAACCATAGAGCCTTTAGTGATGCATGTTTTTAAAAAATCTTATTTATTCTCATTTTTACTCAAAAGTATATCCATTTTCGCTTAAAATGTTCAAACTTTACTGATAACATTTTGTTGAAAATTTGACTAAATATTCATTGTTAAAGATTAAAAAAACGAATGGAAAATGTGAGGGGGGGGGGCGCCACTGTAAGTTCGCCTTTGTTAGGCGGGGAGAGGGGCGACGTTAAAAGGTTGAGAATCGCTGGTATAGCATTTTAAGCGATGGATTCAAAAGGTGAATATTTGGCTATAAGTAACGTTCGTCCGTAAACTAAGGGGAAAGTGTTTAGACCTCTCCCCTTATATACGTCCGTGATCGGCACTCTACTGCATTTATCATTCTTGTATTTCTCTGCCGTGGTTTTTTTTTTTTTTTTTTTTAAGCATCACGTTATCAAACTGGTTTAGAAAAACATGAATTATGAATCTTTTAGAGAACTTGAGGTAGTCTTTGTATTAAAACGTTCTTCGACCAGTTCAATTCAGTTGCCTACATCACTAGGGCCAAATCCACGAGCGTCATACCACCTGGGTCTTTGCCCCCCTGGAAAATATTATGACGGCCCCCATGCTCCTACCTGCTGATTATTGGAGAAGGAGGTCTAAGGTTTGCAGAGGATTGGATGCCGACCCAAACGGGTCTACAGCATTGCTTGCCAAGCTCCAACTGTAAAGCTACTATCCGGCAAAACCATGTACACGGATCAGGCCCGGCATCTCTGCGGGTCTCAGACCCCTTTTTGCTTTCAAAGTTCGGAGGGTTTATAAATTTTTGCCGATTTACAAATTGCAGTTCAAGCTTTTGCTGCCTGAGCAGTTACAAGTATGCATTTCAATGGGAAGTTAATAGTTTTTGCAATTTTTATATATCATTTTTTTTAATAATTTCTTTTTTGTTGTTGTTGTAACATTATTTATGAATACCTTGGATAGGAAAAATAATATATATAAATATTTTGTAATCAAATTAATCATATAAATTCCAAAGTGGTGAACGTAGTCAAACCCTGGCAGTGCTGTTGAATTATAAACAACAGCAAGCTTGAGCTCAAAGCTTTACACTAAAAAAAGCTTGGATTTGTAATTAAAAAAGAAAAAGTAAATAAAAAGAAATATCATAACCTGCATAAATTAATAGAATGAGTAAAATATTGTACTGGGATAAATTGAGATACAAATACGAATATATATATTTATATGCGAGAAAAAAATCAAATCTGAGAATCTGCATCCGATTCTGATTGTGAAGGTAAGTAAAGTTGCGTATTTTGAAAAGATAATTGGTCGTTTTCAAGATAGAATAAACATTTTATTATCTTATTTTGTAAACTATGAAAACGTAGAATGTAGTCTGTCCAGGCCAGTAAAGATTGGAAAGAAGATTTTTTTTAAAGTGGTAATATTGGAGGAGACGAAATGACAGTCTTAGTCAGAGATAACCAGTCACATGACTTTCGAGAGCAAAGGAGTGTACCAAAATGTCAGCCACATCCAGATATAAAGTGACAGGGCATAGGCAGTTCGTGGAACAAAAAAGTGGGGGCTCAAAATGCATGCGAGTGTGTAGGTGGGGTGGGGGAGACTAAAGGTTTTTTTTTTTCTTTTTTTTTTTTTTTGTAAAATGGGATGTATTATTGGATTTTAATGTCATTATTAATTAAATGACCTTCACTAATTATTCATTAAATGACTTTCAGACCTGTAAACGTATCGGGCACTGGGCTACTGAATGTGAAAATGGAAAAAAGAATAATTTTAAACATAAGCCTAACAGCCTGGGCTTCTTATCCACTCTGGATGACTCGTCAATAGGGCTACCAGGCGAAATACAGCAACCCTACTCGCCTAAAGCTCTCTCAACAATATCAAGTACCGAAAAGCTAAATTTTTGTTGTATTAAGATAGAAACTAAAACTTGTATAAGTTACTTCAGTTATCATTGACCCACGTTTGCAATTGCAAGGAAAGATCAGGAAACCGTTCTACTTCCAGTCGATGAAATAAATGTAAAGGAAGAATAAAAGAAAGAGAAAATGGGGTGAGAGATAAAATGACAATCTATTAATATCGTTTTAATATGGCAATAATGAAACTAAAAAATTAGGGTGGTTCGGGGGGTCCCTCCCCTGACGAGGCTCGAAGACCGAATTTATAGTTTTATATATATATGTATGTATGTATGTATGTATATGCAGGCGCGTAGCCAGGAAATTTTTTTTTGAGGGGGGGGGGGGAGGGGGGGTATTAACGTATATGTGTATAAATAGACGGAATTTCATCACTAATCCAAAAATTTCGGGGGGGGGGGGGGGGGGAAGAGATATATCCTGATCCCCCTCCCAGCTATGCCCCTGTGTATATATGTGTGTGTGTGTACGGGCACACATATATGTACTTTAATTTAAAATGACTTTTGCCCCCCACCAGTTTCGAAGCTCAAGTTGCGCCCATGTTTCAGAGGCAAACTCTTGCTAATTCGTACTCCTTTTCTTCTCTCGATTTGTGTTTTCGGTTTCCCTGCATCACTTTTCAATGAATCGTTTAAAAAGTGGTTTGGGGGGGGGCGAGGGTGAGACAATGTTCCTTTACCTTTGGAAGTGAGTGGGCAGTTGTCCCCCATATGAGCTGCCTGTATTACGGAGCGACGAATGTATTAAAGGGTAATATCACCAGGCTTGAAATTATGACGATGGGTGTACACATGTAAGTTGTAAATAAATAAAACATTAAAACATACAAAATATTTACAATTCAATTTTTATTAAACCATAAAATATCAAAAAGATGACAAAATCAAAACTACTTAAAAAACGTACAGATGATATTTCTTCATCGCATTTCTTGCAGATAAAAATTTGTGAAGAAGGAAAAAAAAAGAACTGCTGCAGACATTAAGAAAACTCAAATGAAGAGATCTGTAAGAAATGACCAAATGATTCAAGAGGATTCTTTATACTGACTTTAAAACAGAAGTAGAGCATTTTTTTAATCGATGAACATATATATATGAATATACATTCAATTTTGAAGAGTACAATTTAAGTTAGAACAATGAAATACCTAAACATGCCAAAAGCGCAATTTCATTTCTAAAAATTAGTATTTACATTATATACATTAGAGTAGGATTAATTTAAAAGAGCCTTCTAAGTGATTAGATTAAAAAGAAGAAAATCATGTAATGTAATTTTCCTTAAAATAAACCACAATAAAGATGATTTCCAAAAATTTGAACAAAATAATTTTTTAATAGTGAACTTAAAGTTAAATTGCATTAAAAAAATTGTCAATTTCTATAAAACAGGAATAACGATTAACAATATTTTAATACTTCTAGAAATGTGCTTTTAATTAGAGTGTATCATTTACGCATTTTAGCTGTAAAATTTAATCTTAAAAAATATCCTTTTTGGCAGTTTGTGAAAGATTTATTAGCTGGTTGTTACTTTGCACATTACTACAATCACCTAAGTTCAACTCTTATTTAATGCAATCAATTCAATTTTAATTTTAAACTTACAATTTATTTAAAAACAATTTGCTCTTTCATTCATGCCTAGACTTTTAGTGTAAAAAAATTATAAAGTATTTTTACTTTTTAATCTCCGGTAAACTGGAAGTATTTATGCATTTTCATAATTGCTAGTTCTGGTTTTTGGAGGGGGGAAAAAAGGTCACAAACATTAAAATTTTGTTCTGATATGAGACTTTTTGAACAAATTATCAAGAATAAACCACCTGTGATACTTGATTTCAAAACTGAAAAAAACCCAAAATTAATTCTATATTTGAAAAATTAGAAATTCTCATGAAGTTGAATTATAATTTTTTTAATGACAGTATAATTGTAGTTTTAAAAATTCTAAATCATAGTTTTGGTTTTTTTTTTAAATTTAAATTATCAATATTTTTGGAAAATTTTGGCTAATCATTTTGTAATCAATAAAAACCTTTTATGGATTTCTTGATTTCACACTTAAAAAATATGCATTAAAAAAAGTTAATTCTTATGTATCATAACTATCAAGACAGCATAATAACTAAAAAGATAGCTGTATTAGATACTTAAATTAAATTTTAAGTCATTTGAATTATAGAAAAGAATAATATGAATGCTATGCAATTACAATATGACTGAAGGCTATTACTTGATAGGAGTGACAAGATTCAAATGCAGGGACATCTGTTTAAGCCAGTGGAATGTAAAAATAGATCCTCTTCAAAGAACAAAAAAGCTTACAAATTAAATATAAAACACACAGTGAACTAAAGCACAGGACAAAAAATGGTTCATGTGAAATAAACTAGAATTAATAATTAATATAAGCTAATCCATTTAGATTACAATAGACGAATGTATGATAAAAACAGCAAAATATCCCCCCCTCTCCCAACACATAGGCATGATACATTTTGGTCATCTGAATTGGCAGACTAAGTATCATATATATAAAAAGAAAAACACTACAATGTATTCATCAACTTCCATAAATATCAAAATGAATGAGTGTGCTTTAATTTTAATATTGATGTTAACTCTATACAGATGAAAAACAATTATTTTTAAATAGTTTGTGTGCCATTTCTATATTGATTTTCTGTTAGGAAACACAGATATAGCACCTCTGTTTTCTTCTGAAACATTTTGTTAACAAAGACAATAGTAGTTAGCCATTTGGAAGAAAGACAATGAGCAAAAGAACGTATTTTAAAAATAAAGTGAAAAATGTTTAGTTTCTGAACAAGTACTTTCACAGCAACTAAAACTAATTTAAAAGCACAAATTTAATAAGCACAATTTAATCTTTGATAATAATAATAACAAAATGGTTTAATGTTGTGTTTAACAGAAAACCCTTCATCCAGAACCTTTCATTTATCAATATTAAAAAAAAAAATAATAATAATTACTAGGCATAATGCCACAGTAAAATATCACATTCAGAAAAATAGTGGTTCTTAAAACGTGAAAATATTTAAAGAAAGTGGTAGTAAATATTTTAGCAAGGAAACAATTTTTGCATTAATTCAGTAAATTGCACTCTGTTAAACTATACAATTTCTAATATGCCCATGAAAAGTAAAATTAAAAATGGGGCAAAGTATTGAGATACATTACAAACTAGATTTATAACAATAAATCACAAACTAAAAGCATTGTGCTTAACTTTGTCATGGTGTAATGCCTCTTTCAAGACACAAAGAAAAATACATAATAAAAGTAATTATAAAGCAGTTATAAAGCATAAATGATGAATGCCCTAAGACTAATGCTTACATTTATAAAGTTTCAGAAATTAAACTATTAAATAGCTGCATACATATTTAAAAAAAAAAAACTGTAATAGCAATTTTGATTTCTTATTATATATATATTTAGTTTGGAAGTGTCAATGTGTCACATTTGATAATATCAGTACCTCTCTTTCCTAATTCAAATAAGGAGAAAATATGGGTACCACTACATATGAATAAACATCAAACATGATTCACCGACAGCCAGTTAACTTTGGCACCTATATTAAAAATATAAACTGGATGAAAAAATAATTCAATAAATAATGCAAATAAAGTGTAATCACGGAATGTCAATAAAAATTATAAATAGCTACCATATAGTATATACACAGATAGAGAAAACCTTTTCCTGACTGTTTATGAATAAATTATCAAAATTTGTTCTCATTTATTTTAGTAAATTTCTCTCATTTAATTCTAATCTTATACAAGCATTAAGAAGTAATTGAATGGAGTGCAAGATATGGACGGATGGATATTCAGAGTAAAAATGTTTAAAGTACATGAAGTCAATACAACTAAACTCCACAAGCATTAAATCATATGAGAAAAGGGGTACTTTTATTGCAACAGGGATGTAAATAAATATTTTAATTGTAGAAAATGCCAAGAGAAATCATTTAAACAGCAACAGAAAAAAGAGTATTTGATATAAATAATCAAAGCAAACTGTTCAATAATTTTTTCTGGGTTATAAAAAAAATTAAGAATAAAAATAATTAAATTGTAGAAAATTAATTAATTTCCCTCAAACTGAGAGACTCCATTATACTTATTTAACTACTATGAATAAAGACATATCCTAAGTTTTAATGTTTTTCAATTTGTGTTTCATATAACAGTGCTTTTGTAATATTTTAAATTAAATTTTATTAATAGAATGTAAAATATACACAGTTAAGGAAATAAATCCACAATTAATTTACATATGAAGACCCTGGTTTGAAGCTTTTTCTTAGGATACAAAAGAAGTACCCACAGTAGAAATCAAACAGAATTTCTAAAGCTGCTTTTAAAACAAATCACAATTTTATAAAACAATAAGATCCTTTTATATACATTTAAAAGTATACACAATAGCATGAAATATTATAAAATGCAGAACATACTAGAAAAAGCTCAAATTAAGACACATATGAGCAGTTGCTGGTCACGAAAGAACATAAAGCTGGGAGGAAAAAAGTAATCTATATAAAATGAACAATACAATTGTTCAACATAGAAATCATATGCATCTATACAATAAAAAATGAACGTTGGCAGTATATGCATTTTTTTCTTTCTATGAACCACAGCAAAATATGGCAACATTTGACATCAATGAAATGTGTGATTACAAATGATGAAAAAATCCAACATGGCTGCCTGAGATAAATTTGCGGCAGCTCAGAAGTTCGAACACTGAATAAGGCATCACAGAGCAAAGGCTGTAGACAGCTGCCACTTGTCAAGTCTAAAATTTTCTCAAACGATGATGCTTTGCAAGCTATGAGGTATATTCATCAGATACTGAGAATTGGCAAATTTTGGCACACAATAGCTAGTATACCAAAAAAGGAAATAAAGCAATAAATAATTATAAAAATAATGATGCAGTGTTATGGAAACCATCTTCACTAAGTTTCATCACAACAAAATATTTTGTAAATACAAAAAGGTTCATGAGATTGATTTAGTGAATTTCATTGTTGCAGATTCAGAAGGAATGAAATTCAGAGATCTTCATTAAATTTTTCAGCTCCGAAATAGAATAAAATGCCTCATATGTAACAAATGTTACTGAAAAATTCCTATATTTGAAAAACTATCACAGCAATGTAAGAGTCAGTTAATTAATATAGTCAAATTATAACTAAAATAAGATCATTTCCCATTATTTAAATTAAAAATTTTATATGCCATTAGATGAAATGCTTAAAAAAAGTAACATGTTATGTTCTTGAAAGATAAAAGCTAAAACACATTAAAATATTTTAAACTTTAAAATTACATTATTAATAAAAATTTAATAAGTTATCATTAGCTAATGTTCCATAATAGAATTCTTTTTAAATAATTTTCAATTAAAAAAAAATAGCCAATCTCAAAACACTAAATAAGTTCATCTACATCTACTTATCCCTCTATATTTCGTTCATTTTCATTTCTTCCCTAAAAAAAATATAGCCGAAATTTAAAGTTTTTTCAGAATTTACCATTTAATATCCAAATCACCAAACTCACAACCTTCTAAAAAATGACACTGTTTCCACAACTACCAAAGAAATGGAAGAAAAAAAAAAAAAAAAAAAAAAAAAAAGGCCTTTTCAAAAACTAACACCATTTATGAAAAGAGGCGCACATACTCACACAAAAAAGTATCACAGCTTGGAAGGGCATCATCGTTAGAGAACAAAACTTTAACACAATTAGTCCACATAATTCAAGTCCATCGCTTGATAACGCACGATTGGCAACTGATTTGTGTATAATATTTGTATGTTTTCTTGAAGTCCTTTTTAGAATGAATTTGTTACGCACTAATTCGCCGTTATCATTCCTCCTCGCTCTCCCCCTGTCCATACATGTCGGCAAGCTTCTGGAAGCGCGGTCCCCAGCCGTTCAGATAGTCGAAGTCGTGGTTGTCGTCGTCCGTACAGGAGGCCAGGGAGCTGAGGGAGCCTGCAGAGCTTCCGCCGCCTTCGTAGGCGTAGTTGCGCAGGTCGTCGAAAGGAGGCACGTTCAGGTCGGTGTCCGCTTTGTCCTGACGGTCGCGAATGAAGTCGCCAACGTCGGGCTGCGCGCCGGGATGACCTAGAAAATAAAAAGACAATGGGGAATTTATGATGAAAGTTACATGGAAATGTAAAAAACCGCGATTCAAGATACAAGGAGATACAAGGATACCCAGGAAGCACATAGAAGTTCTCAGACGTCTATTAACTTTCAGAGAACGTTTCCTGAACGTTAATAGACGTTCCGAGAACCTATATGTGCAATCTGGTTCCGATCAGGAGAACTATGTCTACCGTTTTCCTCCAAGATAAATTTATTTATAGTTGATAGAATGGCGGCTTTCTGAATGACGGTATACTTCATGTAATTCTGAATTGTATAAAAGCTTTGCGCCCCCGCCTCAGTAATATATATATATATATATATATATATATATATATATATATTATATCCGTTTTTGAACATAATAGTAAAGAAAGAATGACAGAGTTTCTACAGATTTCACAGCTTTTGCTTCCCTGACATCTAATCATGCTCTTCCCTGACTTTTTATGTAGCGTGCTTTCCGGAATTTTGCGTTTCTATTTTTAATATTACATCCTTTAAATAACTTTTTATATATTTTGCCCCTTTATTACAAATAATAATAATAATAATAAAATCAATATGGACAAAAGTATTATTTGACATCACTGGATTCTAACAAAAACTATGTTTGATAATAATTAGGATAAAATTAAGAATATTTCAACTAAACAAGATATGTTAATAAAGGACACATTTTAAAATTATTTATAAGGTTAAATAAGAAAATGAAAATAAAACAATTTCTACAATTAGGTTCAAACAGGAAATATTTTCTTGATTTTGCTGCAAAATTCAAATATTCTTGCATTTCCCTGACCTTTCTTCAAATTTCCCTGACTTTTTTCCCAAATCCCCGACTTTCCCTGACTAAAACTCACTTCCCTGACTTTCCAGGTCTGTAGAAACCCTGAATGACCTTAAAAAATCTCTCATCAAAGAGCGCCTTCTCTGCTAAGGGTCTTTAAGGTAGAAACCCACTGGGAAAATCTGACCAAATAGCTAAAAAAGCGCATTCCCCACTTGAAAATTAAGCAAGACCAAGTCAGAACTCCTATGAAATCCTCGCCGGAAACATATCTCCGCTGTACAGAAAATGACCACGATCGTAAAACGTCATTAAGCCCCATAAAATGGTTCCTTCTGTACTGCTGTCATCCCGGACACCAGTGTCGGGCATCGCAATTTGTGGGATCTTTAGTTCAGATTAACTGAATTCCCGAGATAGATGATATAGCAATACCTACAAACAGGCCCGGACTGGGAGGGAGGGGACCGTCCGTCTCAAGAGAAGGGAGGGGGGGGGGTTATTGTGCAACCGATAAATAATAGGATGTGTTAACTTTCGGGGTATGGGGGAGGTATGGTGTTATTTAATTATGATTGATAATTAATGCACTAATAAAATATTGATGTATTAATTAATATGCGTCATTCATATTAATTAATCCCTTGCTCATTCGGGAACCCTCACTCAAAAAATTTTGAGGAACTACATTTAAAATGAAGTGTTTTGAAGTCTTCTGGGGCGCAATTGCAGCTGCAAAAAAAATTTTATGTGTCAAACTTCATTCAAGTGCTATCAGTTTAGCCCCCTCATTTTTATTTTCTTTCTTTTTTCTGTTTGGGGACCCACCCGTCTGCAGACAGTCGGACACCCTGGCCAGTCCGGGCCTGCCTACAAAAAATTAAGTTTATAACTGATCGAAAATCAGTGCCTTCTAAAATAGTTTCCTATAGCACAATTATAAAATATATATATTCATCCGAATGATTAAAATACATCCTTTCTAAGTATGACAAAATACGAATAAGGAATCCGGGTGAAGAAAATCCACTCTGGCATGCCTATAATGAAATCTGATATATATATGCCCAGCATACAAATTTGCTTCATTGCTCATTGATAAGTCATTAAAGGTACAAGAGCAGTGAAAAACAAGGCGATAAATTAAAGCCAACAGCAAACAAAACTGCATGTTTAACGCGGGGCTACGCTGATTTAAGCTTTTTTTTTTTTTTTTTTTTTTAATCCTTCTTATCCGAGATACATCATTAGTTTACATCTAATAATGGGAAACAGCTGTCGGTCTTCAGCGTGGTTAGAATTTATGATTTTGCTTTAACTATACAAATCAGCCCCCCCCCCCAAAAAAAAAGAGCGGAAACCATAAACAAAAAGAATTCTAACCTCGTTCTTTTCTTTTATTTATTTTTTTAACATGTAAATCAAACATGATTAAGGGTTCTTTTTATTTTATATTACTGATTCAATGGATTTTTTTAAAATTTTGTTTAACAGTGAATTCGTTGAAACAAGCGTTTACCGTATTTTCCCATACATAGCCAGCCCGTCTCCCCCATCACTGACTCTCTTATGATAGAGTAGAATAGATTAAATATACTTATTACCAATACCTCCTGTTAAAAAAACCTAAACATAACAAATTTTGGAAAAACAATACCCGAAATTCATGGCATAAAAAGAAAATCAATGCAACAACAAATAATTCTGAGGAGAATCGCATACAAAAGAGAGCAGGAATTCTTTTACATAACAGGCAGAAATCCAAATGCCTGTTCAGCTGAAAACGTAAACAATTCTATTACTGTCACTTCCACTAGTGTCCAAAAAATTGAGATATTTTTATCAGTTCGCAACTCAGGGCAAAAAGATAAGCTGTAGATGTCACCGCCCAAACAAACGGTGGGGCAATTTTAAAGGCGGAAAAGAAGAATGTTTATGACGCAAGCCATTTTGCTCAGTGTTGGAATAATTCACATTTTATATTTTATTTTATTGGAATAGAGCAATTTCTAGTTATTGCATATATCGCAAATTCGGAATATATTCTTTTATTTTACTGACAGATAACCGGCGGGAGATATGTTTTCTACATGCACAAAATTTACCTCTGAATAATGACAAAGGCGAGTAAAATCCTTTTTCCCCCCCTTGGGTGGGAGGGTCATAGAATGGAATTTTTGAAGTTGTATTTTGCTCGAAAATAAGCTATTTTTAAAAATGTCTTTTCTTTTTTATTCGAAAAAAAGAAATTATTAGCAACTGGACAAATATACCTCTGTGTCATCCGAGCCCACCGAAGAAAGGATTTTTCGTACAAATTTTGTACATAGTGTGCTAGAGTGAGAAGAAATGCGTCAACTGAAATAAATCCTTTCAGAAAATATATCACCGTAGCTTGTCCCGGATCTCGCGGGACGGTTGGCAACCCTAAAGGCCGATTTCCAGTTGCGTCTTTTTCCGGACGCAGCGGGGTTTTTTTTTTAATGGTCAAGGCATTGAACAAGGGGGGATACAGTGCAGGGTCGAAGAATTTATTGACTTTTAATGACCACCGCCAAAGGATAAAGCCCACCGTTCAGTTGCGTTTTTTTCCGGACGCAGCGGGATTTTTTTTTAATGGTCAAGGCATTGTACTAGGGGGGGATACAGTGCAGGGTCGAAGAATTTATTGACTTTTAATGACCACCGCCAAAGGATAACGCGTGAAATCACAAAAGCACGCCCACCGCTCAGTAGGGGCACTTTTCTCCGCAGTGCGTCTTCAAGATTCTGAAAAATACATTGGGTTCCCATTATAGCGTACTGAAACGCACTTAACTGAAC
The DNA here is from genome assembly GCA_038373885.1 of Cheiracanthium punctorium. Lineage (NCBI taxonomy): Eukaryota > Metazoa > Arthropoda > Arachnida > Araneae > Cheiracanthiidae > Cheiracanthium > Cheiracanthium punctorium. Next base: position 189,277 of record JAWZYV010011617.1, read on the forward strand.
GCCGGCCTTAATTGTGACCTCGGACTCCTTATTCCAGTGTAGAGTTTTCAACTGCAACAGGGACGTCCCATTTCTAGGGCTTTAGAGAAGGTGCCCCGTGAAAGGTGTGTGCGGTGCGGAACGCCAAATGTCCCGTTTTTGAGTCATTTTTTGAATTGAAAAGTATTTTGATAATTTGGTAAATTATAATGATCTCAGAAGAGATTTTAAAAACATTAAGTTTCTTTCCTAAAAAATAGGATCTCAGCAGAAGTGATTGTAGTTGAATGCTGTGGTGTATACAAGGGGGGGGGGGGATTTTTTGAACAAAATGTCTATAAATTTTGACTTTTTAGCTTAAATATTACGCATTTTAACCAAAAGTTATGTTTATACCCCCCCCTGCCCCAGAAGGAAGTCTGCATACGCCATTGGCTGAATGTATCTTTTTCCCAAATAAATAAATATTGCAATCGTAGTGGAAGATGTAATTTAAGAGAGTTTCTCTTATAAAATTATGCTATCGATATCTACTTATGGATTGTTTATTTTTAAAATTCCAAACTAAAAAGGCTTTGTTTTTTCTTGTGAAAAGAAAATAAAAAGTTTAATTTAACTGCAAATGATAGTACAGTGGCCGCCGCTTAATTGGATCACTGGTTAACTGGATTAGTCGCTTTATCGAAACAAATCACGGAGAACGAAAAGGGATCTTTCTCTTAAAATCCTCAACCAAATCGCCGCCTTTTCGAATCAGCCGCTTTATTGGATCAAAAATCAATGGCACGAGCGTAATCCGACTAAGCGGCGACCACCGTACTATTTATTTTGATTACAAAGAAGAGAGCTGAAAGTCAAATAATTAATGTTAATTTTTCATTAGTTTTCCTTATTGTTTTAACTGTCAGCTATGTTGTATGTATAATTATGCCGAATTAGTAGCAAGCATAACATTCAATCAAGAGCGGCTCCAGTGAGGGGGCCATGGTCCCCTCCGAAATTTCGTTTTAGAACTTTAGATTGGCATACTTTACTATTTCACACTCTACTTTGCATTTTTAACAATGTATAGACCTATGTAAAAAGTTCAATGGCCCCCTCCAAGAATTCAGTCTGGAGTAGAGCTGAAGCAAACCGCATGTATTCGGTACTAAGATACGGATAATCACTCAGACTCGAAGTAACGAATTGTTACTTTTCGGTTGATATCGTTACTCGTTTCGGATCGAGCAGCTTCGAACTTCGAATACAGACTTCCAGGCGAGGCGAACTAGGGGGGAAACGGGTTCCAGTAATCGAGTACTAATATCTTCTGTTTGTTACTGGATATCGGATCGCGGTTTCAAGGAGGAAAATGACTTTTGAGTGTGCATTTCGGATCGACCAGGTTCGAACTTCGAATACAAGACTGCCGGAGGGAGAAAATGAATTTCGGTATTTGAGTAATAGTATGTTCCGTTCCGTTACTAGATACCGGAAGTATTATGGATTCTCGCTGTTTGAAGGGAAAAATCAGTTTCGGTATTTGAGTAGTAGTATGTTCTGGTTGCAATTCGTTTGTGCCGAGCCGAATGGTATCGTTTTGATGAGGTTTGGAAGAATCCGTCTGTTCGTTACAGTTATGGAGATGGATATACTATCTGCTGCTCTATTGATATGGGTCGTACAATGGGGGGATAGGATCCGGTGTATAGTGCGTTCTTATGCGCAGTTGAACTTTTTTTTGCAGGGGGGGAAGGGGGTGTTCTTATAATTGTAGAGGAGCAATACATATAAGAGAAGCATGTTAGTAAGGGGTGCTAATTTCGGGCTTTCTAACATTTTAGTACTAAATAGTGGTGCAATCAGAATTCTTTCTTTCAGGGTGGTTCCGAAGCAGGATTGCGAACTTAACTTTTTCTTTTTTTTTTTTTTAGCTAGAATCGAAATATGAGTAATAAATAACAAATTATTTAAATACACCTTTAAAAAAATATTTTTTTATAAAGTAAACGAATTCACACATTTTTATTATTTAAAATATTATTTGGAACTAAAAAAAATATTTAGCATGGAAACCTAAACACATTTTTTAAGTAATTGTTTAAAAAATATATAAAAAATTGGGAGCGACCCGGGATTTCTATGCCCACTCCTGCGTAAGCCACTGGTATTAAAATAATTCAATAAAGTTCAGTATGTTTCTAAAATGTCAGCGTTTAGGGGGCCATCTGCCCTATTTTATGGTACATTTTATTCCATGAACTCATGGAATACGCATAGTCCGGTGCAACGATTCTTTCTGTATGAAAGGAGTGATAATTTTTGTTTAAAGAATGCTCTCATATATGCACCCACAGAAGGGGCTAACCCCTTTCATCCCAAAAGTGCAGAAATAGAACTGGAAATATCTTAAAAATAGATAATTCTCACTGAATTAAACAATTTTAATTTAAAATATTTTTAATTTACTTCGAAAAATCGTCCAGCAAATCAAGTTTTTGATATGAAATAAGAACTCACAAATAATAAAGATATTATGCTTGTAGAGACGCAAAGTAGTTGATATCATACTGAGATCCCCTGCCCTGTGAATTTAATATATATGGCCCAATCCCTGGATCTCAGTATTCGAGAACCCGCTCCCAGAAAAAAACACGAGTCACAAGCTTTCCTTTACACTTTTTATGATAAGAGTGAACAGGTTAAACCAGCGTTCAGAATTTAAAAAAGGGGGGGTTGAGAAAAAAAAAGAATGGCATATGTCTTTGGAAGATTTCTATGTGTACTCAGTAATTCGGATAATTTAGCATTGTATAAAACCATAAATGTGTATAAAAACAATCTGTAAATCAGAGAAAATAAGCTCTAAATACAACTTTGTACAACATCGCTAAAAAAAATTCTTTTTGGTTAGGTTTTGTTATGGGTTTATGTATGGGCGGCATATACCCATAACAACACTGTCCCGGATGTGTTGTTATGGGGCACATATAACACCCTATTACCGATTCTATTAGTAGTAACGAAAGTAACGAGTAACGAATACTTAGTAACGAATAGCGAACATCTAAGTAACAAATACATACGGATACTCATTTTGTCGTTACTTTTACAGCACTAGTCTGGAGCCGCTCTTGCATTCAATAAAACTGTTTAAAGTGTAAAAATTAAATCTGGTTTTAATTGTTTCTCGCTTTCCTGTAATAAGTAAGCTGGGTACCGCTTTTTTTAGTCATGTCCCGCATTTTACTCACGAAAGTCCCGTAAATCCATGTACAAAAGCTGGCAAGCCTAGTCGCAATGACCATGAAATTTCACTCTCTTGTGAAAAGGGCAATCACCAATCCACCAATAGGGTAAACGAATTATTACTTTTGAATTTGACTCGTTACTGGATTAGAGATGAGACGGGCTCAGCCCGAGCCCGAAAGCCCGAGCCCGGGCCCGACTCGGGCTCTGTAATTCACGATTGCGTTCGGGATCGGGCGGACTCGGGCTCGTGAAAATTTTCTTCTTTGTTGAACATACTCCTTGAAACAGATTTTAAAAAGTGATTCATGGGATAAATAGACGTACTTATTTAAAAAAAATAGCGGCACGGGGGACTAGAAGGTGTGTGAAGCTCCAAAATTTATTGTATCCTATTAATGAAGTAGTTAATTTTATTTGTCTTTAGCTGAAATTTCGGGCTCGGGCTCCAACTTTAATAATATTGCTCGGGCTCGGGCGGGCTCGGATTAAAAGTCCTCGGGCTCGGGCTTCAAAAAATGAGCCCGAACTCTATACTGGATCGCCCACGTGCAGAAGTTTTGACCCAAAAAGAGTGTTTCTTATTCGCATTCGCATGTCTGTTTTTTGTTTTTTGTTTTTCTTTTTTTTTTTTGTATGATCCATATGAGTTTGAATACTTGGCGATTTCGGATTCGTATAGTGCCTACATCAATTGAGTTTCAAATTCGCATTCGTTAATTCTAGGTTCTCGTGAGATCCGTATCCCGGTTTTCGGATTCGTAAAGTGTCTGCATGAGTTTAGTATCGTACGATCTGAAACGAATCTGAGCCAGTCGCTGATACACGTAGCAAGTCAGACGCTGATGACCTGCAAAAGACCTCCAGGTTCTGGACACTAGCGAAACCTTTGGCAGTGATTTTCAAAGAAGGGATCAACAGTGAATTGATAAAACATTTTTCAATTAGTTTAACAATCTTATTTTTACGTTACTTTTAAATACCATCAGTAGATAACGGATTAGAGATAATGCAGAGCTTAACCCTTTGAGTCGCAACCCTTTCCCAATGCTGAAAAAGGGGCAGCCGTTGCCATCGCTCGACTTAACTACCAGCAAGATAGCGGACGATCGAAACGTTCATCGCGTGCCGCAGATCTAGAGACCCTTTTTTGACAACAGCTGGCTGTCAGAATCGGGCAATCTATCCAGCTGTTCTTCCATTTTTTCAGCAGATGTCAGTGCTGTTAAAAATAATCGTGACAATCTTTTTACGGGAAATGACGCGCTAAGAAAGTAAAGGATTCTCGTCCGCAACTATTTTTATAGAAACCAAATCTATTCTTCGTGACTGGCAACAGTGAAAACGTCTGAGTTTGGTGTTCCCAGAGCGGGAACACTGCGCATTAACCCTTTAACGCGCGGTGTCCTCGCCGTCAGGACACCCAACTCTGACGTTTTGACTGTTGCCAGTCACGAAGAATAGATTTGATTTCTATAAAAATAGTTGCGGGTGACATAGCTCCACGAGAATCCTTTACTTTTTAGCACGTCATTTCCCGTAAAAAAATGGTCACGATTATTTTTAACAGCACTGACATCTGATGAAAAATGGAAGAATGCGAGAACAGCTGGATAGATTGCCCAATGCTGAAAAAAGGGCAGCCGTTGCCATCGCTCGACTTAACTACCAGCAAGATGGCGGACGATCGAAACGTACATCGCGTGCCACAGATCTAGAGACCCTTTTTGACGACAGCTGGCTGTGCCGCACAGATCTGTGGCACACGATGAACGTTTCGATCGTCCGCCATCTTGCTGGTAGTTAAGTCGAGCGATGGCAACGGCTGCCCTTTTTTCAGCATTGGAAAGGGTTGCGCCTCAAAGGGTTAAAGCATAGGTTCCCAAAGTGGGCGATAATGTCCCCTTGTGGGCATTTGAAGCTTTCAGGGGAGCGGTAAAAGACCCAGAGAAAATTAGGGGGCGTTGATATGGCACGGAGGGGCGTGGGAAGATTAACCAAATATAGTCTAAAAAAGACTTCAAAATTACGCTGATAATAAAATTTAAACAAAAAATACTTTTTAATATAATTAAGTACGCGTTTTGGTTATTTTCTGAAACTGTCAATTTATTTATTTAGAAAACAATAGTATATCTATTACTTCTCAATCTATTACTTCGTATCATCAAAACCCCTCCTGTCCTTTTAACTGGTAAGCTAAAACTTTTATTCCTCTTTTTAAATGAAGAAAAAATTCAGTAGCGTTTCAATTTCAACAATATTCTATCTATTAGTATTTTTTTTTTTTTTTTTTAATTCTTGTTTTCACCATGCATTATGTACGCTCTTGTTTCTCTAGAGTGGGAGGGGGGCGGTATTGAAATATTCACTAGAAAAAGAGGCACCAGTTCAAAAAAGGTTGGGAACCTATGGGTTAAAGGGTTAACATGTGCTCTCATCCTTACCTTGCCACTGCGGCGCTTCTCTGATGGGCCCCTTCTCAGGCCCGGACTTGGCGCCCATTGGAGAACCGTATCCGTCAATGGGGATCTGAAGAGTCTTGATGTCGTAAGCGTTCATGTCGTCTTCTCCGCCACCTTCGTCGTCGTAGACGATGATGTTCTCCCGCACGTCGTCGGTCATGTGCTTCTGGTCGTACGGCTTCTGCGATCGGAATCGAGAGTAGAGGACTACGACCAAAACCAAAACTAGAAGAAAGAAAAAAAAAAGAGGCATCGCAAATTACAAACTAGAACGATTGCTACACATTTTTACTAGAGAAAATAATTGTAAGCTACGACAATTCCGATATGCCTAAGGCCGATTTCCAGTTGCGTCTTTTTCCGGACGCAGCAGGGTTTTTTTTTTTTTTAATGGTCAAGGCATTGTACAAGGGGGGATACAGTGCAGGGTCGAAGAATTTATTGACTTTTAATGACCACCGCCAAAGGATAACGCGTGAAACCACAAAAGCACGCCCACCGCTCGGTGGGGGCACTGTTGGATTTAAAAAAAATTACTTGCTTGTTGTTGTTGACTTATTTTAATGTCTCAAAATTTGACTTCATTTTAAGTAAATTAACTTTTAAAATTCTTTGACCGTTTCAAAAGAGGTGCCGTAAAATAAACCATTTCCTTAAATTTTCAAAATACAAATAGATTCAATAAAGCAACAAGAATAACTTAAAATGGCTTAGTGATCGTATAGATTTAAAAGCTGTACAAAACCGTTGGTGTTATATCTAAATTCCTGCAAAAACCCTATATAGTTCGAGTGAAAAAGAAAATGCACACAAAAACACTCTAAAATTGTGGAAACAATTCATTTATTAACATTAACAACTATATTAGATTAAAACTCCTGAAGCAACATCATTTGCAACTTAACAATGTATTTACAAGCAATCTTAAAAATTTACAATCTTTATTCTTCTGCCCAAGGTTTCCACAATTAGGAATAAATCTCGATTATAATGTACTAACATAACATTTAGCTTAACAAATTTTACTACATTACAATTATCTTCCAACATAAAACTTATTGTTGAACATACTAAAACAATTTACATGAGGCACTCTAGAACCTAATTTCTAATCTTTAAACATCTATTTCATTTAATCCAAAGACTACAAAAATTTATTATGATTGATCTTTATATACCCTATATTAATCAAATTAAACAATATTACCAGAAAATATCACATATTAATGCCTCTTATTACCCTTAAAAATTTAGCTTACATTTCCGGCTTAAACCTACATGTCACACTAAAAAAAAATTGGTGTGGCTGACAAAAAAAGCTATTAGTTAAAGGAAGCATGCATAAAAAAAAACTTATCCATGGATTAGATATGGGAGGGCCCTCCTAGGAACTTCCTTTCACTCAAGTCTCATTGTCCACCATCGTTCCAAAGACGCCGTCCATCGGCACCATCGCTCCACTCATCTATCAGGAAGAAGACAGCGAGCCGCATGAGAAGTCGAGAGAACAAAAAACGAATCAGGAGACCGAGACGCCACCGCTGGCTCTGATATTTATAGCAATCCTCATACTCTCGTACTCAGACTTCGATTGCTGCAGCGAAATGTTGGCCATTGAGTTGATGTTTAAGTCAGCACTCTTTATTGACTTCGTAATTACGGCCTCTAAAAATTACTTTGTAAATAACGATGTGTATATTTTAGTAAACGAATATTCTTTGCACTTCCACTTGAATTTAATAACTCCTTATAAATTATTTGCAAGATGTAAAACACATCGTGAACGGCCGTAAAAATTCTTGTTCCTTGAATCTGGCAACGTCAAAGACGCGGGAACGCATGTATCTGCCGGGATCGTACTGACTCCAAAAGAAAATGGCTACCCAGTAGTGATTGTTGTAAATCAAAAGAAAATTAGTAAAAAATTAGAATTGTTAAAATTTATTAATGTTAATATATTAATTAAGGGAACTAGAAGATCGTTATACAAAAAAAAATTTTGTCAGCCACAAAAAAAAATTGTCAGCCACCAAAAAAAACACAAAAAATACAAATGTAAAATTCATTATCAAAATCATTAAGGCAGTTTTCAACATATGTGCAACCCATTATGAAAGAAACTGTATCAGGTATTTCACTTAGAAAAATATGTATCTGTCATTTAGCGCGCAATTAATGACAAGCACATGGATCTCTAAATTACAAATCCAACTGACACAAAACCCCCCATAATGTCCTCACATACCCCAAAAACTTAATTTCTCTGGGTAAAATTAACCTAAATAAAACTTTCTTTAATTATTTTCATTTTTCAAAAAAGAACTTTTTAAATACAATAAAAACCCGTTAATTTTCCACTTAGTCCAAATGTTATTTATTCCCTACGACATAACAAATACCTTCCCCTTACGGAAAAAAAAATTGTAAAACAATTTTTTTTTTTTTGTGTACCTTTGCAAATGGCATAACACATCATAATCACAAAACAACATTATCGATACTGATCATATAACATGTATCATTCTCAAACACCATACAAAAATCAACAGTTACTACAAAGTGTGTTGTTGATAATAATTTTCTTTGGCCTCGACACATCATGAAGAAAAAAAAATATACATATATAAAACACTATATCACACCTTGACTAGCACTTCATTTATAATTTCAAAAACAATACGTGACAAAGATACAACATCTCACTCGGTGAATTGTGAAGACTTTAGTGCAGATAAGTCCATTGTTTAGAAGGAGTCTTATGTTTTATGAAGATGGTAAAACAAAACGTCCCTAATTGTCCCATTTCATTCTATATGTAACCATAACTCCTTATTCAAGCTTGTCATCACACTGGAGATTCACCAGAAAGTCCACACTTTCATCTGCAGCTGTCAGTGTAGTCTGATGTCCAGTCTTCACTTAACTCACACTTTTTTTTTTTTTTTTGTTAAATATTGACCATACACAGTAAAACATTTTAACACATAAATAACGAAATATTACTTTACAAAACCTTGAGCATTACGTGGACGTAAATTATACCCCCCTTTTGGTTGTGGAGTAGAGATAACTTGTGTACTAGAGTCTGACAGACCATCGTTACCAACATTACCTTGCTCATTCTCTGTTGAGTGTTCAGAATTACTCTGATCAGAGCTGGACACAGTATCACTGTTTTGGCTATCTACTGGTGACCTGACCTCCTCTATTACGACCTGCGAGTCATTATTGGGATCTACTGTACTTGTGTGTTCATATCTCCTACGCCTACAACAAGGTAAAAATTGATAATTGAGGGGATCTATGTCTTGCTCTACATCCTCTAAAACAGGCTCATCATTCGCCTCCTCAGGTTTATTTAACTCAGGCATGGAAGGAAATACTATTCTTTCAGTGAGTTTAGTTAACCTGTCTACATGAACCAATTGTTGATCATTGGGATTGTTTACATGTACGACTATATAATTTACATTACTTGTTTTCTCCTTAACTCTATAAATCCCTTTGTTCACTACTGTGAATTTCTTAGATTGCCCAACTTTCAGCTGAGGTGTGTACAACAAGACTAGATCTCCTACAACTATTTTCTTGTCCTTACAGTGTTTCTCTCTATATTTCTCTTGGGTTTCAGCCGCCTTTATTAAATTATCTTTGACTATTTTAAATGTCTTTTGTAATCTGACCTCTATGTCCTCACTTAAATCTCGTGTGTCTGCATATGACCTGAAGGTGGGTTTAACAATCAAATCCACTGGTAGAGTTATATCTCTTCCATAAATCAAATGAGCAGGAGTGTCTTTTAATGCTGAGTGTATAGCTGTTCTATGTGCCAATAAGGCAAAATGTAAATGCTTATCCCAATCATGGCCCGTTTTATCTACTAAAAATTTTAACGAATTGATAATTGTGGCATTGACTTTCTCGACCACGCCATCCGAACTTGGGTGATAACTCGTTGTGAAATGTTTTCGAATTTTAAGTTTATCATAGACCTTAAGAATAGCTTCAGACAAAAAGGAACTACCTCTATCAGTTATGAGATGTTCAGGTATGCCATGTTGGCATATAAATTTTTCAAAGATAAAAGTTATTGTATGGGTTTGTAAGTCTGTTACAGGGTAAGCTTCTACCCAACGTGTAAAATAATCACTTATAACAATAATATGTCTGTGTCCTGCCTCAGTGATTGGAAGAGGTCCAACTGCATCCATTCCTATCTGTTGAAAAGGTCTACTGGTAACTTCTATTCTTTGTAATGGCGCCTTTTGGTTTTTCTTAAATCCCTTTCTTTCCTGACACGGTATGCAAGACTTTACATAGTTTAAAACATGTTTATATAGTCCCCACCAAAAATATTTGTCTTTTATTCGTAGTAAAGTTCTTTTGAAACCAGGGTGTGCAACCGTGGGAGAATCGTGAGCTAAAGTTAAAATCTCTGAAATTAATGTCTTAGGTATAACCAACTTTTCTGGGTGATTCTGTCTATCATTAGAATTGTGTTTTAAGCAATAAAGTAAATTGTTTTTCTTAAAAAAGGTCATCTCATTAATTCTAAGTTCTACATTATCTTCATTTAACTGATTTAGTATTTCAGCACATTTACTGTCATTTTCTTGTAATGTTTTAACCCTGTCTGTTGAAAGAGATTCAGTGTGGACTTGTTCGACAACATTGATAGCATTTACAGGTCTCGACAACACATCAGCAGGAACATTTTGCCTACCTGGTATATGTTTTATCTCATAATTATATCCCTGTAAACTTAACGCCCATCTTGTGACTCGACCACCATCTTTTAGTTTAAGTGCATATTCCAAAGATTTTTGATCACACCACAAAATGAATTTCTTACCCCCATACAAATAATTTCTAAAATGATTGATGCCCCACACCACAGCTAATGCCTCTCTTTCGTATACACTATATCTAGTTTCAGCATCATTTAGACGTCTACTGGCATATCCTACAGGGTGTAAACAACCATCCTCCCCTTTTTGGCTTAAAACTGCTCCTATTGCAACACCTGAAGCATCAGTGTTTAGGGTAAATTCCCTGTTCATGTTTGGAATAATTAAGCATGGATAAGATATTAATTTCTCCTTTAATGTATCAAAAGCAATTTGTTCATTATCCCCCCAGTTAAATTTTACTGATCCCTTAGTTAATTGTGTTAAAGGTAAGGCTATTTCAGCAAAGTTATGAATAAATTTTCTGTAAAAATTGCATAGACCCAAAAACGAACGTACATTCTTCTTAGTCTTAGGTACTGGAAAGTCTTTAACAGCATCAATATTACGTGTATCGGGAAATATTTTTCCATTTGTTACTTGGAAACCCAAATACGAAATCTTGTCTTTAATTAATTGGCATTTTCCTGGATTTATTTTGAGGTTGTGTTTTCCTAACCTAGTGAAGACTACATCTAACTTTTCAAGATGTTCCTCAAAAGTTGTTGAAGAAATAATTAAGTCGTCTAAGTAAGTATTTATGTTCCAATTGTTTAACCCAGCCAAAACAATATTAAGTAATCTTTGAAAAGAAGACGCAGCATTTTTGAGTCCCTGAGGTAGACGATTAAAATGAAATAAACCAAATTCTGTCGTGAAAGCAGTCTTATGTCTATCTTGTGGATCGAGCTCCATTTGCCAATACCCCGAGCAAAGATCAAGAGATGAGAAAAACTTTGCTCCTTCTAAGGAATCTAACAATTCGGAAATCAAAGGCAAAGGATAAGGTAAAGGCATCGTTTTCAAATTCAGCTTCCTATAGTCACAAACTAATCGGTAAGTATTATTTTTCTTCTTTACTAAAATAACAGGTGCTGCATAAGGAGAGTCGCTTATTGATATTATTCCTGCATCTAATAACTGGTCTAACTGAGCTTTTAATTCTTCCCTTAAAGCATAAGGAGCCCTATATGGTCTTTGTCTAACGGGTAACTCATCGGTGAGATAAATTCTGTGTTTCAAAGTTTTGCACCCTGTCAGCTGCGACACAGATTCGGCAAAAACTGACTTATGTTTATCCAGTATTGACATTAATTTAATCTTTTTCTCCTCATCTAAATGATCTAATTGAAATTTCCCCCCATATAAATCAAAATCATCCTCCAACGTCCTAACTTCCCCAACATTTACATGAGTGGCCTCCGATTGTACAACTTCAACAGGTTCAATTTGAACAATATTAGTGTTTTTATTTATATGGATTTTACAGTTAGAAAAATTTGCTACTTTGACAAAAAAACTGTTGTTACTATTATTGTCATTGATCGAGTGAGATATGGTCCAATCACTATTTAAGGAATGTGTAGATGGTGAAATTAATACATGAGGAGTGTTTTGAAAATTTGCTTTTACTTTAACTTCGATTATCTGCTCGCTTAAAGGAGGGATTATATGTTTCTTTACACTATAACCAAAAACAAACTCTTTTTCTGTACAAATACAATTAACTTCATTACCCACTGTACTATTGTCCCAAAAAATATCCCCTTTCTCGTGTATTAATTTTGAATGTGGAATATCTATGATTAGGTTATTGTCTTTTAAGAATTGCATGCCCAAAATAATATCATAGTTTACATAAGTAGTAGGAGCAATATAAAAATCTGAATGTATTGACAAATTTCCCACTTTTAAATCCACCTTAATTATGTCATTTAAAAACATATCGTTGAGTGTTATGCCTACTACTCTTAAAGCACAAGATTCCCTATCCAAAATTAAATTCTCTCTGATCAATCTTTCCGTAGTCTCTTTCTTCATCAAATTAATCGAAGCTCCCGTATCAATTAAAGCTCTGAGTTTGATTTCCCCTACTTTACAGATTATTATGGGCAGCTTGTCTTTGTTGTTGTGGGTAGCGTTGATTTGCATGCACTCATGGGGTCGAGTCAAAGACGGTCGTGCACCTCCGCTTTGCCCCTTCTTTAGTTTAAATTATCCCTCCTATTATTTCTAAAACCTTGCGATCTGTTCTGCCTCTGATTTCCCCTTTCCCTACAAAATCGGCTTATGTGTCCGGGCTTTCCACAAAAATAACAAATTATGTGTTGTTGTTGTGTCCTCGTGGTTGGCTTATGTGCTACAGCCTCCTGTAATTTTGTCATGTCCTGCTCTAATTTTTGAATTTTTTTGTCGTTTTCTAGAGAGGTAGCCTGTAGTAGATGTTTAATTTCTTGCAAATCTCTCTCTATCGGTGTGACCTGTGAGCTCACCGCTCCAAAGTTAATAGTGGCTGAACTCTGTTCTAGACTAGCGCATTCCTCCTCCTTAAGCACTAACTGCCAAATGTCTTCAAATTTTTCGTGTTTCTGTGACATGACAAATCTCCTAACTGATGGCTGTAGCCCAGCCAAAGCCTGTGAGACAAGCATTTTCTCCCTGCTAGTCTCATCCTCAAAACATCTATGCGCCAAACCTTGTAGTCGTGATAAAAACGTTCGAGGGGCCTCCATGTTACTTTGTGTACACGTGGTAAATTGAAGGAGATAATTTGTGGAGCCTGTTTTTGTGAATCTGTCTTTTAGTGTTTTCTTGAAAGTCTCTAACTTGGCATCATTTAACTGAGGCTGGGATCTAACAAATCTAGCAGCCTCCCCTACTAATTTCGTTTTAGTTACAAATAACATGTGGTCTTCGGACCATCCCGCGAATTTTGCTACCTCCGAAATTTTATCTAAAAAGTCATTTATTTGCAGGTCTGGGTTTTCACCACTGAATGGTGGAACTAATGATAAAAACTCCCCAAAGTGTGGGATTTCTTGCCCAGGCATTGTTACAACAAATGGATATAATTTAGGTGGGCTTAAATCTAAATTCCTGTCACTACCTTGTGACATAAATACTATCACAATATAATATATGTATAATACTGTTAAAATCTAATTTCAAAACACTTATAAAGATACAATAAAACTTTTTTTTTTTGTTATGTTGTGCTCTGCCATTTACTAATCTACCCAGAGAAATTAACAAACAACAGTATAACTACTCCCAATCAAATCATCATAACACAATATATACCTCAGAGTGCATTCTCTCTTTCACTATTTAAAAGGACGCACGGCACCATTGTTGGATTTAAAAAAATTACTTGCTTGTTGTTGTTGACTTATTTTAATGTCTCAAAATTTGACTTCATTTTAAGTAAATTAACTTTTAAAATTCTTTGACCGTTTCAAAAGAGGTGCCGTAAAATAAACCATTTCCTTAAATTTTCAAAATACAAATAGATTCAATAAAGCAACAAGAATAAACTTAAAATGGCTTAGTGATCGTATAGATTTAAAAGCTGTACAAAACCGTTGGTGTTATATCTAAATTCCTGCAAAAACCCTATATAGTTCGAGTGAAAAAGAAAATGCACACAAAAACACTCTAAAATTGTGGAAACAATTCATTTATTAACATTAAACAACTATATTAGATTAAAACTCCTGAAGCAATATCATTTGCAACTTAACAATGTATTTACAATCTTTTTCCTTCTGCCCAAGGTTTCCACAATTAGGAATAATTCTCGATTATAATGTACTAACATAACATTTATCTTCCAACATAAAACTTATTGTTGAACATACTAAAACAATTTACATGAGGCACTCTAGAACCTAATTTCTAATCTTTAAACATCTATTTCATTTAATCCAAAGACTACAAAAATTTATTTTAATTGATCTTACGAACACCCATATTAATCAAATTAGACAATATTACAAGAAAATATCACTTATTAATGCCTCTTATTACACCTTAAAAATTAGCTTACATTTCAGGCTTAACCCGCATGTCACAAAAAAAAATTAAGTGGCTGACAAAGAAAGGTATTAGTTAAAGGAAGCATGCATAAAAAAAAACTTATCCATGGATTAGATATGGGAGGGCCCTCCTAGGAACTTCCTTTCACTCCAGTCTCATTGTCCACCATCGTTCCAAAGACGCCTTCCATCAGCACCATCGCTCCACTCATCTCTCAGGAAGAAGACAGCGAGCCGCATGAGAAGTCGAGAGAACAAAAAACGAATCAGGAGAGCGAGACGCCACCGCTGGCTCTGATATTTATAGCAATCCTCATACTCTCGTACTCAGACTTCGATTGCTGCAGCGAAATGTTGGCCATTGAGTTGATGTTTAAGTCAGCACTCTTATTGACTTCGTAATTACGGCCTCTAAAAATTACTTTGTAAATAACGATGTGTATATTTTAGTAAACGAATATTCTTTGCACTTCCACTTGAATTTAATAACTCCTTATAAATTATTTGCAAGATGTAAAACACATCGTGAACGGCCGTAAAAATTCTTGTTCCTTGAATCTGGCAACGTCAAAGACGCGGGAACGCATGTATCTGCCGGGATCGTACTGACTCCAAAAGAAAATGGCTACCCAGTAGTGATTGTTGTAAATCAAAAGAAAATTAGTAAAAAATTAGAATTGTTAAAATTTATTAATGTTAATATATTAATTAAGGGAACTAGAAGATCGTTATACAAAAAAAAATTTTGTCAGCCACAAAAAAAAATTGTCAGCCACCAAAAAAAACACAAAAAATACAAATGTAAAATTCATTATCAAAATCATTAAGGCAGTTTTCAACATATGTGCAACCCATTATGAAAGAAACTGTATCAGGTATTTCACTTAGAAAAATATGTATCTGTCATTTAGCGCGCAATTAATGACAAGCACATGGATCTCTAAATTACAAATCCAACTGACACAAAACCCCCCATAATGTCCTCACATACCCCAAAAACTTAATTTCTCTGGGTAAAATTAACCTAAATAAAACTTTCTTTAATTATTTTCATTTTTCAAAAAAGAACTTTTTAAATACAATAAAAACCCGTTAATTTTCCACTTAGTCCAAATGTTATTTATTCCCTACGACATAACATAAATTGGATGGTAAGAAAATTATTTTTAAATTCATGCTTCATATCCTTCTTTTTTTATCTAGCTAGAAGTTAGTTTTCTGTTGAAGTATAAATCATTTTTCTTTGTAGGTGCATTGTTACATCTCTTGCTGATCCTAATTCATTTCTCCTTGACCATTTGTTAGTTTTAAAACCTGTGCGATTTTTGGAGGGTGAATTGATTCATGATTTACTTACAATATTTGTTTCTGAGAAGCTGTCTTCATATGTAGCTTTTTATGGTACCAATAAAGATTTTGTGAATTCCCTTGGTAAGATTGTTTGTCCTTCCATATCTATTGAATTATTTATTTGTTTGTTTATTTGGTGTGTGTGTCCAGAATTATTTATTCAAATGTAATTGTTATTAATTGCATAAAAAATTATGAAACTATTCAATTAATTTTATTACAGGTCTGTCACATGAACAAAATCTTCAAAAAATGAGATTATTGACATTCATGCAAATGGCAGAATCAAGAAAAGAAATTCCTTTTAGTGTAATTGAATCAGAACTGCAGTTGAAGCCTGATGAAGTAGAAGGATTCATTATTGATGGTAAACAAATTGTGTGTCGTAGATTTATGTTTAATATTTGTTAGACTTATAGGTACTTATGTAATATACCATTGACTATACTGTGGAAAATCATCCTTGATAATTTTACAATCAAAATACTTAAATGATGAAGTATTGAATAAGTAAATGGCCATCTTATTTAATGTAATAAACTAGGGTTAATACTAATAAGAGAATTATGTAATTGTTTAATGTTGATATTTAATCCTGCAGATTGGGAGGGAGATTGTCGCCGAAAATGGTTGACAATATTGTTTATAAGTACTGTTATATAATCTAAAAGAGGTTATGTGTTTGCTCATTTCAAAAGAATTTCTGTTTTATTTTGATTTCAATGCTTAAAGATTCTGGTGTACTAGTCATATATATATTTATAAAACAACTGTTTAAAATGTGTCCATTTAAGCAGCTGGGAAAACAGTAAAATTTTCCTACTATGAACTTCACTTTTATGAATATTTCAGATAAATGAATAAAATATTTCTGTAAAATCATATAGTACAAAATCATTCCATGAAATTTTATTTTATTTACATGTATAATTCTCAGATATCATCTCTCTACTTCTTTACTTAAAACATATGAAATCTTTCAAGAATTCTATTATTTCCAGTTTGTGCATAAATGCCTATTTTCTATTATAATTAATCATTATTTATAAAGTATGGATATACAATTTTAAAAATTTGATTTGGACACCATATAACTTTCTTATACATCTATCAAATTATACACATTTTTCATGCACTTCATTTAAACTTATTTTATTATAGTGATACTTGAATAACATTGAGGTTTGGTGAGATTTGACAATATTTTGCCGAGATTGAGAATTTTGAGGATGGTGTGATAAAATATTGAAAATCTTATCAGTTGACCCTGTAAATAAACTATACAGTCGATTGCAATAAAAAAAAAGACACAATTAGATGTTACATTTTTAAATACATTTCAAGATCCTGCGGCTAATCATTTTTCATTTATGTGACATACATGCATATGTATGTACAGACATCACACAGAACTTTACCAAAGTAAATTACCAACATTTTCACAATTACAATACATCCTTTACTCAATATATATAAAAGAAATCTAGCGGGTATCTACTTGTCATGGAATTCAAGGAAAAGTCTGGAATTTTGATACAAGATCAAAAAAAAAAAAAAAAAAAAAAAAAAATGTCCTACAGCCTAGTCCTAGTTTATAAAAAAAGAAAAAAAAAAGTTTTGCAATCAGTCACTCTCTGTGGCATTTTATTTATTTTTATATTTTTTATTGCGACTAACATTTCATTCCCTTTTGACCAATTCTTTTTTGTGGACAAAGAAAGTTCTTGGAACTTAATTGCTCCCCCTTAACCCTTCCATTGGAATTATCAGGGAAATGCCACACAATGAACCGAAACACTTGTTTACTTAGCTCTTCCCTTATCTGTAGTGGGAAATTTTCTGTTCAAAGGAAATCCTCCGTCGTAATCCAGAGTAACAGTTGCATTCACCTATTTCCCTTTTCAGTAAGAAATGACGGCAGCTTTACAATGGAGAGATTGTTCCCCCCCCCCCCCATCTGCAATATGATAGACCTTGGTTCTGGGTTTTAAAAAACCTTTTTTTTTTTTTTTTAACCCATCCCAGGTGGATTTTATTGGGTATTTTTGGGTTTTATTAAGATTTTTTATAGTATAGCACTTTTTGGGACTTAAATTTTATAGTTTTATTTCAAAAGGGAACAATTTTAGTCTAAAAGAAAACTTTCATTACAAAATAATAATTAATTAAAATATAAAAATAACTTCAACTTTAATGCAGTACCATCTTTTTCTGCTGGCATTCATAAAAGGCTTCTAATTTGTTTTATGACCATAGATAAAAGTATATTATTGCTTACTTAGAAAAATATGTTGTTTTTGATTGGTTGTTTTATATTACTTTTTAAATTCATGAATTTATGGATTTTTTTTTTTTTTTTTTTTACCTTTTATGTTTTTTAAGTCATATTTTCTAGTTTAGAATAAAAGTCATTAAGCCCCATTTGCTGGCCAACTTACCATAGAACTACTATTTATTTAATAATCTTCTTTATAGTTATTCATTTTTACTTTTTTAAATATATATTTCTTTTTGCTTTAAAAAATCTAGAACTTATATGTCTGATATTAAATCCCACATCTATATACATAAAACAAAGTCAGGTTTGTTCCAACACTAGAATGGCTGGACCAATTTTAATTATCTCTGATACGTTAGATTTATCTTCGCCCCGAATAGCAGAATAACTATTAAAATTTTGAAATTCCAGTTGGAATTGTTTTGTTTTATGCGATTTTTTAAAAATTTTTCCTCACCTAATTCGTAAAAACGGCGGTAATTACGTTTGCAGCAAAATGGCATTTACATCAACGGATAGAGGAAAAAATTTTCTTTTAAAAACAGTTCTTTCTGAATATGTAGCATAATTTACAGATTTTTAGGAATTTTTTTACGAAAAATGAGTTTGGTGTATCTTTTACGGCAGTTAAACCTTGACATCATAGATTTAAAAAATGTGTGAAATTTGTATACTCTGCAACACTAACGTCCTATTCGCAATTAAAGCGATTCTAAATAGCTCCTCAAGATTATACAGCTTGATGTTTTATACGAGACTGAACCATGGAGGATTTACAAAGTATCACTGTATTAGATACATGGAAATTAAAATTGGTACAGCTTGAATATTAAGTAGTTCTAACATTGTTTAAATAGTTAAAAATTAGTATGGCAAATGAAAATAAACATTTATGTTATACTAGCTGACCCAGCAAATTTTGTACTGCCTAACAGTCCACGAATGCAGTGATAACTTTTAACTAAACTTAAGTTATGATTTTAATTAATGCCATAAAATGAATGCATTTCATGGTTGGAACGCCACATTCAGAAATGCAGGAGGCTGCTATTTTGAAGATTTCGTTCATGTTCGCAAACATGCTACAGCCCTTAATAGGGCTGTAGCATGTTTGCAAACAAATAGCAAAGTGACGTAACGTAGAGCAAGCCTACTGGTTAATTTGCCTACCAACACGTCACTCACTACAAGCCTATTGGCTAGTTTGCCTACCATGACGTCACACACTACAAGCCTATTAATCGTAGAATTTTTCAACAGAGCAACTGGATATGACGCTTCAGTGACGTCATTTGAGTAACAGCCTAGTGCACATCCTTTCTGAATTTTTCTTTTTAATCTTGAAAATCTAACAACAGTAAACCCATTCTTTTTTTGTGGGTTAAGGGGGAACAAAAACCTGGTCTTGGTGATTTAAATCTAAAAAAACTCAAAGTGACTCAATATGAGTAAATTGTACAAAAGACAAAGATGAAACCAGTTTTAAAATCAAAGTTAATTTTATTCAACAAATTTTCCTTTATAAGTAACATCAACACTTAACAAACGGTTAGTTAAAAACAACTTCAAGCTAACAAGGTTAATGTTTGACATTTAAAAGTAATTTAAAAATCTATCCCTAGCACTTGACATAGTTAACCCTAGCATAAGACTATTTTAACAGTCAAGAAAAACATACAAGCCTGGAGAAGGATTAAAAAATAGTTATTACCTACTAGCTGAATAATATGATGCTTTACACACTGCACTGCTGACAAACCTAACAGATCCAGTCCATATATACTTGTAACATGACAGTAAATTTGCATATTAACAACATCCAAAAACTAGATGTCATCATGACAGTTAAAAAGAAAAAAGGTTGAACATTTCCTGACAAAACAAATAAAACTTGATACTTGAACAAGCAACCAACACTCAGTTAACTTTAATTTTCTTAACTGAACCTAATCTGTCATGATGACATCACAACATGGCTGACTGTGCCAAGTCAGCAGAGTTGTTTACATTTCTTCTTTACCTTAAATAGTTATTAATAGATACATCAAATTACAAAAAAGGGGTACCATAATTTATGGAAGAAACGCCGCATCCACGAAAATGAGCCTAGTTAGCTAGAAAATCATCAGAAACGCCGCAGCCGCGATCGTTGGTGGGGGGTGGGGGATGATCGTGGTCAGAAAAAGTCAATGGCAGATAAAATTCAATTTCTAAAATAATTTCTTAATTAACAAGAAATAAATAAATAAATAAAAAATATGTTGCATTACTTACTAGACCTAATTTATTAGAAAAGTAAACGGTAAAAAAAAATCTCCTTTTTTCCCCCCCTTCCCATAGAATATTTTAAAGTATTTACTGCTATTTTACGAAACTTACGATTTCTATTTTCAAATAATCAGATATCAATGTTCATATTCACAAAGGCGAATTTATAGAAATAAAAAAATAAGTTCTAAAAACCTTCTTGCATCCGCACAAAGTTCGGACAGACTACCAGGCGCCATTAAAATGAAAACAGCAATCGATGTGTGAGAAGAAGCTCCAGTTAAAAGTAAACATTTTTCCCCCCGCAGATGGCCAGCTGTTGATTACGTAATGAGCTTGCTTCAGCAAATTGTTGTTTTAAACTGAATGTTGTGTAGTAACACTTGATCGTTCTATTTATTTATTATTTTTGATATTTATAACATTGGGATTTATTTTAAAAGCACTCAGCATTTCTTGAGCATACCAATTAGTTGGCAGTGTTTATTCGATAGTTTTCCTGCACAGGGTGCAAAGCCGCACGGCGATAAAAAAAATAATAACTTTTAGATTAACTTTATTTATTTTTTGTGGGGGTGGGGGAAGGGTTAAACTCGCAGCGGGCACAACATAGACTAAATTTGGCTGAAATTCAGTATTTTAAGAACAATAGAGGTTCATGTGAAAAACGGGTGCATTTAATAGAGGGTAGTGCACTTTTGCGGTATTTTACAGAACTTTAACCTTCAAAATATATATTCAAAACTTCATTAAAATTTAATTATAGCTCTAAAATGTAGATGTAAAAGATTTACTTCTTTTTTTTTTTTGTTTGTTTGCTTAATTGAGGAGACATTGGTTGGATGTATGAAGCCATCCACTTCAGAGCACCGGACATGTACCCATCTCAGGGCGCTCTTTCTCCAAAACTGAATCTAAGATTAAACCTCTTTTCTATGGGGGTAGATTCGCATTCTGATTCGCTACGCTGTGATCTGTGCACGTTAAAGAGTACGTTCAGTGGTGGCGCCATCTTTTGAGAAAATTATCACTAAACGAATTTTTTGATTTTTCGTTAAAGATCGGCTAAAAAAAATTAAAAATATTGTAAACGCCGCACTTACTATTTTTGAACTTTTAAACTCTTAAACGCCGTGGCGTTTCTTCCATAAATTACAGTATTTAGTGAAGAGGGTGGGGGAAAATATATCTTTAGTCTCTAATCTAAGTCTTTAGTTTTTCACAACATGCAACAACATTTTTTACATTATTGTAATATTTTGAATCGGTGCTGTATAAGCTGTTAATCGCTTATACAGCACCGAACAGTCAAAATAAAACAAGTGTAATTTTTTTGTTTTATTTTGACTGTTATTTGTTTTAAAAAAGGCATTTAAAGTTTTCCAATCGATTTGTTTGTTTTGTGCGAGTGTTATTAATAAGTGTTATTGTGGGAGTACAAATATTAAAAATGCCGCGACCCCGAAGATCTAATCTTTAAAAAATAAAATAAATAAATAAATAAAAGCCATACTGCAATTAGGCTTTGTAACATAGCTAATTAATCCACGGAAAAAGAATGAGAAGAGCGCCACGTTAGTGAGGTCTGACGTCGTTCTTCTCAAACACAAGAGCAAAGAGAGGCAGCCCGTGAAATGACTCGGTTGGCAACAAGAAATCGTCGAGCTTATTGCACAGATCAACAATGAGATAATCTTCGACGTGCAAGAAGAAGTGCTTCAAGTGTTGATTTGAATCGAGCAGTGTTTCTATACGGGTGCACAATTGATTACAGCTCGCATCCTTTCGTTCGCATTGGTCCCAATGGACGTTGCTTGTGGGCATTGAAGTTTGCTGAAGAATCACCTGGATTGTGTTGCCTTAATGGCAAAGTGAAATTGTCGTTATTGACTCCGCCACCTAAGCCGTTGCATTCATTGCTTCATGGCGAAATACCAGAATCATGACATTTCCTAGCGAACACTCAAAATTACAATGGCTGTTTTCAAATGACTTCATTTGGGGCAGACATTATTGAAAAACATGGATATAATTCGACATTTAAGGTAGTCTATGCTGAAGAGAATAAATCTGGTTGATTCCATTACTACTTTAGCCCCCCTCTTCGGCGGAAGCTTCGGTGTTATGAGTCTCTAGGAGTTAATGCACAAGCTTTAATGAAAGTGAACAAATTAGCGATAAATGCACCATTTAAGTAATTTTATGACACTTAATTATTAAAGCTATATTAATTGGCAACCTAAAAGTGTAATAATAATAAATAAATAAAAGTAATGGTATATTAACATGCTGTTCCAAACCGCCATTTTAATTTTGATGGTTGCCACATAAATGCAAAAAGTCGTCATGGTAAATGCATTATGAATAGTAATCTCACCTTGGCGAGAGTCTGGGGGGGGTGAAGTAGGAATCATTTTAGTAGTGTTTAAAATCATCATCTAGGACGAATGCACAATAACGCACAAACTCACACATTGGACGCACTGGACCGAACATTGAAAAATCTGCAAAAGGACTCTAGATGTTTTGGATTGTTAGCTCAACACACTAACGTAAACATATTAAAGACAAAACAAAACATTTATTTCTAACATAACGTACAGCGTTAACTTGAACTAATTCATACATATACCGTAACTTGAATTTTATACAACACACTACGTACTTTTCTTTTTTTTAATAATTTTCTTATTTTTTTAAATACCATCGCTTATACGTTGCCACCAGTGAATTTGTATTACACTCTCAATATAATTAATCGTGCTCGTGTCAAAAATGTGTGATAATAAAAGAAATATTAGCATTAAGAAATGTTTAGTGTCTACATTCGGCCATCCTGGCATTTCAACTGTCCTCAGTTGAACTCTCACTACCGTAACGCAACGGTTTTCGGACAGTTCGTTTAGGCCTCTGACTTTCGGATTCCTCATCTGAATCTGCACTCGAGCTACTGCAATCATCATTCCAGCTCCTCCAGGTTTTTAGCTAGCTAATACGAGCTGTTGTTGCATATAGGTGACCGTCGCTTCCTTCTAACTGCGATATTCTATATGTGTCACCAGGTAGTACTTCTGTCACAACCATTGGTCCTCGGTACTTTTGTTGAGTTTTTGTCGGCTCACCGGTTGCTTTTGGATTTCTTCTTACCACAACTATTCCTTTATCAAATAATAATGTGCCAGACTTCTTTTTATCAAAATGTGCTTTCATTTTCTGTTGTTCCATCTTAATTTTTTCTTTAGCTTTGGATTGTAGTTTTTCTGGGTCGTTCCAAACTTGAGCATTTTCATCAGCTAATATTCTCAACATTCCATCTTTAAATCGTGGTACATATCCGTGAAGTATTTCAAAAGGGGTTTTTCCAAGAGTGTTATTCACCGTATTGTTCAAGTTTCTTTCTACATCCTTAATTTTGCTGTCCCAATCCTTTTGATTGATCTTTTCGATAGAAGGTATGATCGTAGATAAAATCGTTCTATTCACTCTCTCACGCATTCCATATGAAGTCCTTTAATGATTTTAGAACATTCTTGGTCGAAGTGTCTCTTACAGGATAAAGGCGTACGAATCTCGTCATGGACCAAGATGGTCTAAGTGTATAATAGCGAAAGGTCTACGGCCAGTTGCAATAGGATGGAGAAGACCTTGTCTCTTACCACTTGGTACCTTATTGACTAAGCATTCGAAGCACATTGATATATGTCGACGAACGTATCTTTTCATTGATGGAAACCAATGATCCTTGATCTTCGATACTGTTTTGTCTACTGCAAAATGTCCCATGAGGTCATGAAATTTTACAACCGTACTCTTCCTCATACTTTTCGGTAAAACGTACAAGAGTTTTTCCTTTCCATCTTCCTTGATTACCCGAAAAAGTCTATTTCCTTTGAGAATATAATGATCGACTTTATTATTTTCTTCTGGACCTCTTTCATCCTTATCTTTTTTAAGAATTTCTATTAATTCTTTTAAGATTTCATCTGCTTGCTGCATCATAAGAACTTGGTCTTCTATACTCAGCGTTAGGCATACTTCAAGCTTGTTTTCTATCGGGAAATCTAGTGTATCCGTAGGATTCAAAACTGGAGCTCTGCTGATAGCATCGATGTGAGACATTTTGACACCTGGCCTGTGGCGAATTTCAAAATTGAATTCTTGAATGAGGAGACTCCAACGAGCAATTTGAGGGTTACTTGATTTTTTTGCATTCATATAAACTAAGGCGTCATACTCTTTACTTGCCAAAATCATTTTTTTTCAGATCACTCATTATGAGATCGTCATTAACTTGTTCACCTAACTCTTTGGCTAATACTTTTAAGTCACACTTCTTTGCTTTTCCAAACAGAGACATGTTCAATTTCTTAATTAATTCAAAAACGAATTCGTATTTAAACATACACTTGAAAAAAATAGAACTTATACTATTTTCTTATCGTAACTTATCTTCTCGTACTTATCTTACCGTAAAATCTGGATTAGTTTATCCCACTTCTGAATTGTTAGCTCAACACACTAACGTAAACGTATTAAAGACAAAACAAAACATTTATTTCTAACATAACGTACAGCGTTAACTTGAACTAATTCATACATATACCGTAACTTGAATTTTATACAACACACTACGTACTTTTCTTTTTTTTAATAATTTTCTTATTTTTTAAATACCATCGCTTATACGTTGCCACCAGTGAATTTGTATTACACTCTCAATATAATTGATCGTGCTCATGTCAAAAATGTGTGATAATAAAAGAAATATTAGCATTAAGAAATGTTTAGTGTCTACAGGAGGTGCAATGATTTTTCTGTCTAGCAATTTTCGGCAAACACTGCCAGGCCTTCCAAGATCGACTGCTGCTGATGAAATAAACGCTTGCATCAAATCTCTGGCGCTGTGTGAAGAAACTTAGCTGGCAGCAAACATGAGAGTTGCATTGCTGAACTATCCATCTGCTCAAGATTTCTCCAAGCAATTGCTGACTATCGATAACGGCCGTGTTCCTGTTGACAAATCGAGCTGATTGATTTCATTTCCTCTGAATTTTTTCAATTTTGTCTCATCGAAAGACGAGCTCATCAACTAAGTATTCCCGAACATCATTGTTAACCAGAAAAATAATGATGGTTGAGTGAACATGCAATTTTAGCGGCTAAGAATAAAGATGTTTACGACTTTGTCATTCAAAATCAAATCATTGCAACTCTGCATTCATTCAAATCTATAGACTGTGTAACAAACGAAGACAAAGCCAACAATTATCCAACTGAATTTTTAAACTCCTTGGATGTGCCTGGCTTACCACCGCACAATTTACCGCTAAAAGTTGGCTCAGTAGTCATCATGCTTCGAAATCTAAACCAACCAAAACTATGCAATGGAACGCGTTTGGTTATTAAAAAACTGATGATCAGTGTGATTTACACAATGGTACTCAAAGGAAAATTCAAAGGTGAGAAAGTTCTCATTCCGATGATCCCAACCAATAAGCCCTTTGAGTTTAAACAAATTCAATTTTCCATTCATCTTGCATTCACCATGACAATTAACAAATCTCAAGGCCAATCTTTGAATGTTCGTGGTCAGAATTTAGAAAATGCATGCTTTTCTTATAGGCAGTTGTACATGGCATGTTCACGTGTCGGCAAACCACCCGCATTGTTTGTTCTTCCACTTGATAAGAAAACGAAAAATGTTGTGTATCACAAAGTGCTTCACTGAAGAGAATCAACCCAAGTGTAACCCATGCAGCAAAATACATAGCTTCATCAAAGCAAATGTCTTGCCAGCACGACATTGAAATACTTCATATTTGAACTTTTATTAAATTTATATTTATATATATATATATTATCCTAATGAACTATTGAACTCAATAAATTTTTTCTATTCATTTTATTACAATCATAAATTAAGTTTAGCTAAAAGGTATTACTACATTCATTGACTGTTAGGCGTTAGAAAGTTTGCTGGGTCAGCTAGTAAACAATGTAAATGAATTAGTTTTATATTTCTCAGTGCTTAAGTAATGCAGCAACTAATGCAATAGGGTTGGTTTCCTGAACCTGATTTCTTTCATGAGACGCATGCTTGTAAGAGACATATCCTATTCTTTTCTCATCTGGAAAGGATTATTTTTTGTCACTATACTGATAATTACATATTTTATTCATATTTGAAAACTTATTTATTAAATTACTAAGTTATCCCTGCCTGCACTCTACACCTGTTCATTTCAAAACAAATATTGCAGATAGAATTGGTTCAAGGTATTATTATTTTTAAAAAAGGTTATTGTTCTTTATGTTGAAGTTGGAAAAATTATTGTATAAAATTAAACTGGTATATATGTATCTAATATAATGCACTAAGTTATGTAGGTAATATTATATGTATTTAATGTCAACTAACAAATGATTTAAATGAAAAATCAAAGAAAGGAAAAATTTTGATAATATTAATAATACCCGAAAAAAAAAACATTTCTGTGTGGGTTTAAAAAAAAAAAAAAGAACACCCAGGTTTTTTTGGGTTTGTGTGTGGGTCCGAAACCTTGCCTTGGTTGCAATAAGAGCAACCAAGGCAGGCTTAATTACATTTCTAAGGCAACAAAATGTTGGTATGTTCTGTATAAGGTCATAATCTTTTTTTTTTTCTTCTTCTTCTTCTTCCGGAAGTCCAGTGAACACCCTGATGTAAGAAGCTTCTGAAAGCTCTCAGGGGATACAGGTACTTTCAAGAAAAAAAGTGTTTCAAAAGTCATGCTATTTTGAGAAAAGTAATTTTTTTAAATTAACCAGAAAAGGCTACTTTATGTGGTGCAAGCATGTGGAAATATTACTGTAAAAACGTGCTCAAAAATGGGGGGGGGGAGAGAGTTCTGCTAAAATCAAGTGTTGTTTGAATAGGAAAATACTGTATGAAATGTGTTTTAAAACTAATTGCCTTTTGTTGTTTTGTATATTAATTTTATAAATTTATGTTTTCTAAGTTGTGCTTTACTCCTTGGTATTTAGTTATAAGAACAAAACTGGCACGAGCCAAGATGGATGAGCTGCAACAACGTGTACTCGTGAGCTCTACTATGCACAGAACATTTGGAAGACCTCAGTGGCAACAGTTGCGTGAAATACTGACTGAACGACAAAAAGAATTAGCTCAAGTGCAATCGCATTTGCATGCAGTCATTAGAGAAAATCTAATTGAAAATGTATCTACCATTCAAGGCTAATAAAAAAATCTTTTTCACATTTTTATTCTATTTAGTATCAAGTATAAAAATTTGAATCTTGACCAATTGAATCAATATCTTACTGTATTGTTGTTCATTTTTACTAGAAATATGTTTAACAAGATAAAAATAGAATAAGATTTTAAATTACTGTTTAATTTTAAAATAGTTGAGAATAACCCACATTGCTTACATATGTACTGTATTTGCCCGAATATAACACGTTATTTTTTGGTTGATTATTTCCCATTAAAAACCAGACTTGCTCTAAATTCCAGGTCTAAATATAGGATTTTTCTAGTTATCTTGATGAAAATTTTCAGTGTCACGTTATATTCAGGCTAATACAGTGGTAATACTTATTCCATTGCAAACCATATTCCCTGCATATCATTATAGGTTACCTAAAATCGGTTGATATAAATTAAAGGCCATTGTTTCATTATAAAAGAGCTTTTAAAACCCTATAATGGTTGAAAAAGAATGTTTCCTCTACTTTTTAAGACAGGAACAGTAAAATACCTGTAATTGTCGGTGCTTTTCAAGGAGAGTGCTACTTCCGGAAGTGTCAGTTATATGCCAGCGTAAATCAACTATGGTTTTCATTTGTATTAGTATTTCAATATGTGAAAACCAAAATTACTCTCATATCAACCAAAATATATGTAATCAAACCCTCATATAATGCCATTATCCATTCGAGAAAATTATGACACTGTAACAAATTCAGCATTATGTCTAATGAGGTAAGCAGTGTTAAATTGCAATAATTAATTAATTTTGTATTACATATAGAACCTATTATCTAGAATGGTTGGGACCAGATATATTCTGGACAACTGGTTGGGCATTAACACAACATCCACTGAATTGATTGGTAACATATATTATTCTACTTTTGATTATAACTAAACATTAATTGTTAATATACTAGAAAAGACAAAGATAAATAATATTCATATTTAGAAAAGAAAATAGTAAATGTATGGTAAACTTAGTCATACACACTACAAATAAATAAATAAAACACCTTACCTGATTGCTTACATTTTAAATTCTAGTTGAAATACACAAAATTAAAAAAAAAAAAAATTACACAGGCTTTTCTTTTGGAAAAAATGGGAATTTAATTGATTGGCAAATTTATTTGGATTTGGCATGACTGGTTTTCGAGATAGGTTCCATACTGTATATAAATCAGCATTATAATGTCTTTTAATTAAATTTTCCAATAAAATATACTAGCTGGAACCCGTCGAATTCGACGGTCACTTTATTGACTGTAATATTCAAAAATAAATGGGAACGATCAAGAATGTCACCAAGGTCTTGAACAAAACTAATAGGAAAAATCAAAGAGCGACGCTGACGGAACATGACTTGTGACAGAAAGTAAACAAAAGGTTTCACGCCAGTTCTTAGCAACTGTACAATGACGATGAAATGATTGAAATCTTTAAAATTTGTTTATAACTATCTTTATTAAGTAAAAAAGGAAGAGTAGACATTAAATGAAGAATGAGAAAATACAGTTACAAATTCTAACTGAGCATTTCGTTGAAGACGATATTTTGTTAAAGTCATCGACCACGAAACTTCCAGGTGATTTCTCTTAAGTGATCTTGACTGCCACAGCATTCTTTGATCTAACCATTGAAAGAATGACATACAACATTCGATGAGAAAATACGGGCACAGAAAGGTAAACGCCAAAAGTATGAAGCGAAAATAGTGAAAAATTTCGGAATTCTGCAAGAGATAAAAAAATCTAATCCTCCAAATGGCGATCGCGTGCTCCCTGCTTTATTTGCCTTTTCTCAAGCTACCCTCGATGGTAAAGATCCAGTATCAGACAGAAAACTGAAAAATTAAAGAAACAAAAGATAAATCGCTAACTAAAGAAGGAGTTTATAACTGTCGTCAATGTCGTTAACAAACCACAATGTATTTGTATGCAGAAAAGTTTGAAAAAAATCTGAAACACTTTCATATTTTAAATACTCACTAAAGTGCTGTATATTAAAAGTGTATCATTATTCTGTTCCCAATGGTTATTTGTGAACAATAAATATCCCAACTCTTATGTGTATTTAATTTCTGACTTACCTGAATTGTGAAACTCTCCAACTCTAAGCGCCACAATAAAAGGTTAAGATAAAATTTCAACAACTTAAAGCTAATTAAATAAACTCCTAAAGCCAAGCAGTTTAATTCAAATGCTAAATAAACTTAATAACTTTTTGTTAAATTTAAACCTCGCTTTAACCGTGGCTTGCGTCAACAATCGTTTAAGACGCACGGCTCCGATCTCCAGTTCGTCAACAGTCGCCATCTTGGACGGGCGTAATGGTTGGTTGGCGAAGTGAGTATCGCCCGGAGAAAACTGTTCATCCAATCGCCGATGCGCTCCCGAAGCCCGGTAAACGCCGTTCAACCGCGCAGCCGGAGAACAACTCAGAAATGAGATGCGCAGTCGGCAGTGACAGATAAAAGGAGGGGCTTTCGCCGTAATCGTGGCAGATAGGCAGATAAGCAGACCGATAGCAGGTCGACAGCAGTCGAGGCAGTTAGGCCGATCGTCGCCGTTAAGTAATTAGACAGTCAGGCTGTATTAACAGTTGACCGACGTTTTTGGCGAGCGGTAATGCTCTTTAAGCTCCAGACATGTTATTTTTAGCCAGCTAAACCTGCTTCTATTTAATCTTTGAAATGACAGTACGTTTTTAATCAACATTTAATGCCGATTTTTTAACCTGTTTTTAAAGTGAAATAGATGTTAGAATTTCTGTTTGAAGTGCCGTCATATAGAACATCGTGTTTCATCGTAATTTAGGGATCTGAAGTTCTCCCTGTGGACTTGTTCTTTTCAAGGTAAAGCAGCTTTTGAAATTGAGATCTAAACGGCTTGTAATGTTTAAATTCATTTAACCATTTTTGCCAGTACTTATGAGTTTCTTCAGACTGTGATATTTTTCTGTGCCTAACTGTGATAAAGCATAGCTGTGATATTTAATAGTTCTCTTGCAATGAAGTCCTGTTCTACAAGTAATTTCTGACTGTGATACATTTCTGTGCCAGACTGCTATAAATAAAAGTAGATGTCTCTCAATTCAGTTGCTATCCTTGTTTCCATAACACTCTTCACTCATGGCCAATCACTTCTCAACACCAATTTTGTTTCCCGGGTGTTGTCATTCCCAAATTTAACCTGGATTGTCGGCACTTGCGGGAACAATAAGGGTTATGGGCTTGCGTTGTAGAGTGAAAGCCCGTGACTGAAGATATTGAATGGAAACCCCCAGTGCCGAGATGGAGGGGCAACTGTAATATTTGAAATTCTTTAAAGAGGTTTAAAGCTTACCCTGAAATCTCCGGAAGACTTCGATGTTTATCCTGAAATTAGAGATGATTCTGAATCTAAGTTCAATTTGAAGTTTAAAGTTGAAATTTTTGAAGTTTAAAGTCGAAATTTTTGAAGTTTAAAGCTGAAATTTTGAAGTTTTTGAAGTTTGATGCTGAAATTTTTTATACTTTTGAAGTTTAAAAATTGAGAGTTTTTTGAAGTTAACCCTTGGAAGTATTTTTGTCTTTGAAATTTGACATTTTTGAAGTTGAAATTTAGTACATTTCTTTGAAACTTAGAATTTTTGAGAAAGATGGCTAATTCACCAGGGATCTCAACTTTCTACCAAACCGAGAAGTTAAATGCTACAAATTACTCCTCATGGTGTGTTGATATGAAGTTCCTACTCTTGGAGAGAAATTGCTATGAAATTGTGTGCGGTAGGGAGAAAAGCCCGGTGATCAAAGAGGGCGCTGTCACAGAAAAGGATGTGGAGGCATTTAACGTCCGAAAAAGGCTTGCATTATCTATGCTGTACCTCAATGTGCACAGTGATTTCCGACAAATTATCGGTGACTTAGATGACCCGTGTGAAGTTTGGGACCTGTTAAGAAAAAATTTCAAGCCCGACAACCGCAGTCATCATATGCAGATCTTTAGCGAATTGATGCACAGTAGAATTCAGCCGAATGAGAACGTCAATCTTTTTGCCTCACGGATCCAGAGCTTAGCCAACCAGCTCAAGGACAGCGGAAAATCTCTCGATGAAGTTTTTCTGTCATACCAATTTCTTAGAAATCTGCCGTCAAAATTTGATTCAATTGTCCAAAGTGTTCTACGATGGGACAGTGAAAGATTTGTGTTTAAAGACATCGTCTTGGAAGTTGTGGCTGAAGAGACTCGACTAAACCTCCGTGACTCCGATAGAAAGACGTCAACGAAGGAAGCCTTTAGTGTCCAGGGAAACCAGGCAAGGTGTTTCCGGTGCGGTCGTCTGGGACATTTCCAAAGGAACTGTCGTGTCCGTCCAAGGTCTCCGAGTCGTCCCAGGAACAGATCTCATAGTCCGGGTGCGTGCAGAGTCTCCAAATCAACATCCAGCCCAGCAGAAACCGAGCGGCAAAGGTCCCGAGGTAGACGCCAGAACCCAGGTAACCAGTCGAATAAGAACACTATCCCCAAGACCATTAAAGGTAACAATTTAAGTTTTTTTGTGGCAGAGGCCAATCTAAATTGTAATGTCGACAACCATACGTGGATTTTGGATTCGGCCGCCAGCCACCATTTCTGTAATGATCGCAGCATCTTCTCTAATTTTGTGACTGTTGAGAATGAGAATATGGTGCTCGCTCTGGAGGATCTAGAGTTTCCAATCAATGGAAAAGGGGATGTAAAACTTAAATTCGGTAAAAATGAATGTGTTTTGAAAAATGTCTTTTTCTCTCCAAAATTAAGGAGAAATTTACTATCAGGCCCCATGCTCGATCAGAACGGTTTTAAATTTGTAGGGGGAAATGGAAAGATTAAAGTCTTTAAGAAAAAATTTTTTGTATTTTCTGCTAAACTCGAACGTGGCTTGTACCACGTATACCCCAGTCCCGTTAAGCCAGCTTGTAATGCAATAAGTAAAAATAACCTGAGAGAACTCGAATCATGGCATGCACGTTTCGGTCATGCAGGTGTAGATTTCATCACAAAAACTAGTACTCTAAATGCTGTTAAAGGTTTGCCTAACCTAAAGAAACACCCAGAATTTTCATGTGAACTTTGCAAATTAA
Organism: Cheiracanthium punctorium; assembly: GCA_038373885.1. Taxonomy (NCBI): domain Eukaryota; kingdom Metazoa; phylum Arthropoda; class Arachnida; order Araneae; family Cheiracanthiidae; genus Cheiracanthium; species Cheiracanthium punctorium. The sequence goes on from JAWZYV010011617.1 coordinate 221,968, forward strand.
ATAAACACAGGCGGGTATCATTTAAGTCCGTTAGTGGGAGCAAAGTGAGAGGTCCATTAGATCTAATCTGTTTGGACGTTTGGGGTCCATCAAATGTGGTAGGCAAACGTGGGGAAAGATACTATCTGTCAATTATCGATGAATTCTCTAAATATATGACCATTTATCCTATGAAGGAAAAATCAGACGTTTTTGACATATTTACTAGATATGTTTCCCGTGCCGAAAGATCACTTGGGTTAAAAGTTAAAGCTGTAAAAACCGACAATGGGGGTGAGTTTACCAGTAATTACTTTGAAGACTTTTGCACTGAAAAGGGCATAAATCATGAACACACAAACATTTACACGCCCGAGCAAAATGGATCGGCTGAACGACTCAACCAAACTGTTGTAGATGGAGCCAGGACCATTCTCTCAGAAAGTGGTCTTGAAAAAAGCTTTTGGCCAGAGGCCGTGTTATTCTTTGTTCATGTGTGGAACCGGTTATGCCATTCAGAACAGTCTAAAACCCCTATAGAGTTGTTTAAAGGAATCAAACCTTCGGTAAGACACCTTCGAAAATTCGGATCAAAAGTTTACGTTGGTACTCCTCGACCCTTGAGAGGAAAACTTGACCCGAAAGCCAAAGTAGGCATTTTAGTTGGGTACGCGTTTAGTACCAAAGGGTATAGAATTTGGATCCCGGAGGAGGAAAGGGTGATAGAAACCTGTAACGTGTCATTTCCAAAAGTTTCGGAAAGTGACAGTGGAGCGGTGCTGGCGCCCAAAGATGATTCTAGCCTTTCTCAAATTGGTGAAGAGAGTCGAGAATCGGTCGAAGACGAAAGTCTCCCGAGTTCCTCTCCCACACCCAGTATAGAGTCTGATGAAGAATCTGATGCAGATGAAAGTATGGATGATAGTACAATTAGCTCTCCTACTTTTCGAGATGCGATTTGGGTAAGAACCGCCGTCCCTCGACCGGATGGATCCAGGACAGATATTTACTTTCATGAGGAGGGTCAGAAGCGTAAACTGAAAAGCTTAAACGAAATCCAGAAATATTGCGAACAGAATAATATTAAGTTTGATGATGTAACTAAAAGTATGTTCAGTTTTAAAGGAAAGGATTCCTTCCAAGGTGTCATTAACCCTAAGCCAAGCAACGCGGAAGTTAAAGTTAAAAACAAAAGTTGACTAGTACCTGAAGTCCCTCGTACCTATAAGCAGATGCTCAGGTCCCCACAAATTGAAAAATGGAAAGAGGCCATGGATACAGAGTATCAGAATCTAAGAAATAGAAAAGTTTGGGTTTTAACCAGCCTGCCTCCAGGCAAACAAGTTTTGGGGTGCAGATGGGTATTTAACATTAAAAGAGATGAGAAGGGAAACGTCGCGAGATATAAGGCCCGCTTGGTGGCACAGGGATACAACCAGGTCAAGGGCGAATCCTATGACGAAACCTTTTCTCCCGTTATAAACTTTTCTTTAATTAGGCTGTTTTTTTCTCTGTTCGTGGTCTTGTTAAAATGGAAACATATGCAGTGCGATGTTGCCTGTGCGTATCTGTATGCAAATTTGGAAGAGGAAGTTTACATGAAACAACCTGAAGGGTACGTAGAGGCTGGTAGGGAAAATTTAGTTTGTCACTTAAAACGCGCTTTATACGGCCTTCACCAAAGCGGTCGTGCTTGGTATTTCGAACTCAAGAATGTTTTGCTAGAAATTGGACTTGGAAAATTCGAATGGTGCAATTGTACTTTCTTCTCTAACAATTCTGCTGTACTTTTAGTCTATGTAGACGACATAGTCATTTTTGGAAGGACTGAAGATGAGATAGGAAAAATTTTAAACAAACTACAAAGCAAATTCGATTTAAAAATTTTGGGAAAAACCAAAAGGTTACTCGGTGTAGAATTTGAAGAGGCTGATAACGGTCTTATAATCCACCAAATTCCCTACATTGACGAAATTTGCAAAAGATTTGATAAATTTAAACTACCAATCTCATCACTCCCAATCACAAAAAGCGTACAGTACAGTAAATTACAATCGCCTCAAACCAACAGTGAACAATATCAAATGCAAATCTACCCATATAGAAGCGTCTTAGGATGCCTATCGTTTCTAGCTAGCCGCACGAGACCCGACATTTCTTACGCCGTAAATATCTTTTCCCAGTTCCAGAGTGACCCGGGCATGGAACATTGGAACGGACTGTTGAAATTACTCGGATACGTAAGAAAGACTAAATCATACAAATTAAAGCTAAAATGTGAAAATATGAATTTAATTGGGTACTCGGATGCAGATTTCGCAGCGAATAGAGACGACAGAATATCCATGGGGGGAGAGTTCATATGTTTAGATAAAGCACCCATAACTTGGCGTACATTTAAGGAGAAGTCAGTTAGTTTATCCACTATGGAAGCTGAATTTCTTGCCATGGTTGAGAATATCAAAGAACTCACCTGGCTAGATAACGTTCTAAAAGAGGGTAATGATTGTGGGTTAATCAAATATAACTCTAAACCTACTCTATTTGTGGATAACCAGGCTACTATTGATTTCCTTAAAAGCCCGATAGAAAATCATAGAACCAAACATATAGATGTTAGATTATTTTTTGTAAGAGATCTGTTTTATAAAGATAAATTTAAAGTAAACTTCATCAGAAGTAAATCTAATATGGCTGACATCTTTACTAAGCCTATCACTCAAAATGAATTGAAAAAGTTTGTTGAGGATGTGTTTGAGGTCTAAAGTTTTTGATATTTTTGATCCACCACCATATTTTTGAATTTTGATATTTAATGTTTGATAAAGTATTAATGTATTTTGAAAAGTGTCATTTTTCATTTTGTAAATATGTCATTTAAGCAACTGTTTTTCATGTCATTGAATAAAAGTTTGGTGTGTGAAAATCCTTGGCCAAGGTATGTGTGAATTATGTGTAAGTTATGCGTAAAAAGTATGAGCATAAAGATTGTGTATATTTGAATCATTGGTAATCACCAGGTCATTAATCATTATCATGTCATAATGTTGTTTGAAATTTTTGCACTTATATATCGTATTTTTTCTTTTTAACGATTTTTGCACTAATATACTGTGTTTTCTAGTTGATTAAGGTTTTTGGTGGTTGGATCAGTGTTTAAGAGTTTAAACGTTTAAGATTTTCATTGTTTAGAATTGTGCTTAGAATTCAAAGTTTAAGGTGTCAAAATTAACATTTAGAATCTTTGTATTTTTGATTAAGTAGAATTTTTGAATCTTTTTAATTGCCGTTCGCGTCGTTCGAGCATGGGACAACCTGATTAGTTAAAATCCTAACTGTGAAACTAAACATATGCAACTGTGTGAAGTATAGTAAATTTTTGTAATGCTTTAGTGAAACCTTTTTGCATGATTAATTTTGAATCTGTTGGAATTACTTGTGGTTTTTAGTAAAAAGGTGTTTTTAGAGGTTTAAAAGGGACTTTATATTTGAAAAGTATTTGAGAACATTGTTTTAAAATTTTCTGATATTACGTAATGTAACTGCAAAAATTAATTTTTGAAACTTTGCCTGCCTTCTTTTTCTGAATTGTATGGAACATTGTTTTAAAGTTTTCTTGGTACATTGTTTTATTAATCTTTTGAAGTATTGTTGCTTGCTCGTTACTCGCCTACAGGTATGAATTGATTTGCACATTGTTTTATTGCATTTGTAAAAGGTTATGATGTTTGATTGTTATATTCTTCTAAGTGCTGGCAATTGCAGTCCATAAGAGCTGGGAGGAGGGGCTTTTGTTCCCAATGGTTATTTGTGAACAATAAATATCCCAACTCTTATGTGTATTTAATTTCTGACTTACCTGAATTGTGAAACTCTCCAACTCTAAGCGCCACAATAAAAGGTTAAGATAAAATTTCAACAACTTAAAGCTAATTAAATAAACTCCTAAAGCCAAGCAGTTTAATTCAAATGCTAAATAAACTTAATAACTTTTTGTTAAATTTAAACCTCGCTTTAACCGTGGCTTGCGTCAACAATCGTTTAAGACGCACGGCTCCGATCTCCAGTTCGTCAACAGTCGCCATCTTGGACGGGCGTAATGGTTGGTTGGCGAAGTGAGTATCGCCCGGAGAAAACTGTTCATCCAATCGCCGATGCGCTCCCGAAGCCCGGTAAACGCCGTTCAACCGTGCAGCCGGAGAACAACTCAGAAATGAGATGCGCAGTCGGCAGTGACAGATAAAAGGAGGGGCTTTCGCCGTAATCGTGGCAGATAGGCAGATAAGCAGACCGATAGCAGGTCGACAGCAGTCGAGGCAGTTAGGCCGATCGTCGCCGTTAAGTAATTAGACAGTCAGGCTGTATTAACAGTTGACCGACGTTTTTGGCGAGCGGTAATGCTCTTTAAGCTCCAGACATGTTATTTTTAGCCAGCTAAACCTGCTTCTATTTAATCTTTGAAATGACAGTACGTTTTTAATCAACATTTAATGCCGATTTTTTAACCTGTTTTTAAAGTGAAATAGATGTTAGAATTTCTGTTTGAAGTGCCGTCATATAGAACATCGTGTTTCATCGTAATTTAGGGATCTGAAGTTCTCCCTGTGGACTTGTTCTTTTCAAGGTAAAGCAGCTTTTGAAATTGAGATCTAAACGGCTTGTAATGTTTAAATTCATTTAACCATTTTTGCCAGTACTTATGAGTTTCTTCAGACTGTGATATTTTTCTGTGCCTAACTGTGATAAAGCATAGCTGTGATATTTAATAGTTCTCTTGCAATGAAGTCCTGTTCTACAAGTAATTTCTGACTGTGATACATTTCTGTGCCAGACTGCTATAAATAAAAGTAGATGTCTCTCAATTCAGTTGCTATCCTTGTTTCCATAACACTCTTCACTCATGGCCAATCACTTCTCAACACCAATTTTGTTTCCCGGGTGTTGTCATTCCCAAATTTAACCTGGATTGTCGGCACTTGCGGGAACATATTCATGGCCGTGCCGTATTTTTCTTCCTTGTTCCACAAAACACTTCTTTGGAATCGAAATCTATAGCTGCTAAAACTGTTTTACAATCTTCGTAAAGCACATTCCAACTATACTTCACCATTTTAAATACTGTTCGGAATGAGCATCATAATCCATGAGTGTGCTATATTTGTCTTTCTCTTTGCATAAAACACATCTTTGGAATTAATATTTATATTAAATTTGCCTACTAAAGCTATTTTACAACCATCGCCAGGCATGGTTCGGTTTTTAAGGGTTTTTTTTTTTTTCTCCGCAAACTTGGTGATCAATTATCAAAAATCGCAAACCTTGTCAGACTTATTCCCCCCTTATGTGGCAAACACATTTAAAAAGATTTCCAGCGTGACAGTTCATCTCTACAAAACATGTCTACAAATCATATCGACAGAATCGAGTAGACAAAGTCTGGACGTGAACGAAATAGCACCCTAGTGCTAATAAGCGATAAAGCGCTAAAATAAAGAAGACTTTTCATGACAGCAAAATATATTTAATAAACCACAATGTTATTTCTATGGCGAAAAATTGCACATTTGCAGTTCCGCTACGCCTGATCCCTTCTGCTTAAGAACTTTTTCTCTTTAAATGACACATCTACAGACCAAGACCTTTTTTTTTTAGACCTCAACCAAATTTTTACACATAGCTGTTCTTTCAATTTAGTGGATACCGAAAAAACATGTTTCAAATTAATATATCGAAAAAATTAAGGAAATAAGCGATAAAGCGCCAAAATAAAGAAAGCTTTTATGATTTCCAGATGTATTTAATAAACCACAATGTTATTTCTATGGCGAAATATTACCAGTTTTGACGAGTTATTGCCAAGTTTGTCGTCAAAAAATAAGTCTCCAAGACTAAACTCAATTTGGCAATATCTGCTATACTTCGTGAAATATTGGCCAAAGCCTTTTAATTTAGAATGCGATTAATTTTTCTTTATGGTGAAGTAATTCGAAGTCGGTTTTCATTTATTTATTTTTTTTAATCGCTCTTATTCTAATCAGAATTTAGAGCAACACATTTATTATCACTACACACTGTTGCCACATTTGCCACAAAACATTTACAAACGGACGCAATTTCTAACAAATATTTTCTAAATAAATCAAACCTTACGGAGCTAAGGCAATTGTCTGCATTAATAAACCACAATGTTATTTCTATGGTGAAAATTTGCACCTTTGCCGTTCTGCCACGCCTAAACCGTTAGACTTTTTCCGATTTTCTCTTTTGATGGCACATTTACGGGCAGAGACCTTTCTTCAGACACCTCAACCGAGTTTTTACACCCAGCCGTTCTCTCAATTCGGTTATCGAAAGAAAAACACGTTTCAAAATAATATATAGATATATATATTGGAAGACAGAAGCAGATTAACTATTGAAAGCACCCTATGCTAGCACCTCATCGGCACCCCCCCACTGATGGTCATGAGGTATTATAAATTATAGCTACTAATATATAGATTGAGAGTGAAAAAAATAAGAGGGATAGTTATTGTGAACATCATAAATAATTTATAAATAATTGCTTTTTATTATTAATTATGTGCATAGGATTAAATATTTAAGATGTAAAAGCAATACTGCTATGAATAAAATTATTTAAAATTGGTACCGACAAGCAATTATTAATCCAATTGCATTTGTTAAAAATTTCTTCATCTACATTTTTTTCCTGCAAATTTCTCAATAACATTGTCTTAGTTTCAAGATAGCAATAAGTTTGATTCAATGTTAAGTATTGCCGACCAGTGAGTAACCAAGCAAAGCCTGTTTTTACACAAGCGAATGGAATATCTCACGCTGATCTGCAACAAGACAGGAATCTTCAACTCCTCAGCACCAGTTATGTTTCTGACGCTGGTGTGCAACAATATTAGGAATGTTCACTAGCAGACTCAAAAACTCCTCAGAACCAGTTATGTTTCAGATGCTGGTGTGCAATAAGATAGCAATCTTCCCTAGCACACTTAAAAAACTCCTCAGTACCAGTTATATTTCTGACCCTAGTGTGCAATAAGAATCGAATGTTCGCTAGCAGACTCAAAAACTTCTCAGCACCAGTTATGTTTCTAATGCTGGTATGTAACAAGATAGGAATGTTCACTAACACACTTAAAAACTCCTAAGCAACAGTTATGTTTCTGACGTTAGTGTGCAACAAAATAGGAATTTCTATTTACAATCAACTGCACATACTAACATGTGAATTTTTTTTAAAGGTGAATTTGCACGGGTCAGCATATGCTGGCCAGCTTCCTGGCTAATAATCTCTATATATAAAGGAAGATGTCCTGATTGAAAAACTGACTGGCTGACATACGATCACCGCACAGCCAAATCTACTGGAGATATTGACATGAAATTTTAGGAGCTTATAGCTTTTGTGCCTAAGGCATCATTTAAGAAGCGATGTATAAAAATTCGAACCCAGATGGGTGTGGCGACCCAAAACGTTCTTTTCACGTTTTCCTTCATATCTCAGGGGGGAAAAGAGATAGCCGTAAAATTCTTGCTTTAAAATGTAACTAATACAAATACTTAAAAATCAATTTCGGGGTTTTTTTTTTAAATTCGCACCCAAACAGGGATAAAGGGGCCAAAACACTCTTTTCACATTTCCCTTCATATCTCCGAGGAAAAAAGAGGTAGCCGTAAAACTCGTGCTTTAATATGTAACTAATAGAAATACCTAAGAGTCATTTTCAGGGTTTTTTAGAATTTTCATCTAAACCGGGTTAAAGGGCCAAAACGTTCTTTTCACATTTTCCTTTGTATCTCAGAAGAGAAAAGAGATGCCGCAAAATTTTTGCTTCAAAATGTTACTAACGGAAATTGCTATATATCAGTTTCAGGGTTTTTAGAATTCGCACCCGAACGGAGGTAAGGGGCCAAAATGTTCTTTTCACATTTCCTTTTATATATCAGAAGAGCAAAATTATGACTTTAAAATGTAACTAAATTAAAGACCTAAAATTCGTTTTCAGGGTTTTTAGAATTTCAACCCGAACGGGGGTAAGGCGCCAAATCGTTCTTTTCACATTTCCTTTTATATCTCAGAAGTAAAAAGAGATAGGAGCAAAATTCTTGCTTTAAAATGAAACTAGCTGAAATACCTAAAAATCATTTTCAGGGTTTTTTAGAATTCCCACCCAAATGGGGGTTAGGGGCTAGAACGTTCTTTTCCCATTTATCTTCATATCTCAGGGGCTAAAAGAGACAGCCATAAAATTCTTGCTTTAAAATGTAACTAACAGAAATACCTAAAAATTATTTTCAAGGTTTTTTTAGAATTTTCACCCAAACGCGGGGTAAGTGGGCGAAATGTTCTTTTCACATTTTCCTTCGTATCACAGAAGAAAAGAGATGCCACAAAATTCTTGCTTTAAAATGTAACTAAGGAAATACCTAAAACTCATTTTCAGAGTTTTTTAGAATTCGCACCCGAACGGGGGTAAGAGGCAGAAAGGGGCCAAAACGTTATTTTCACGTTTCCTTTTATATCTCAGAAGTAAAAAGAGATAGGAACAAAAGTTGTGCTTTAAAGTGTAACTGACTGAAATACCTAAAAATCATTTTCAGGATTCTTTAGAAATCGTACCCAAACGGGGGTAAAGGGTCAAAACTTTTTTAACGTTCTTTTCACATTTTCTTTAATATCTGCGGCTCAGAAGAAAGAAAAAAAAAGATAGCCTCAAAATTCTTGCTTTAAAATGTAACTAACAGAAATACCTAATAATCATTTTCAGGGTTTCTTAGAATTCGCACCGAAACGGGGGTGAGGGACCAAACTGTTTTTTGACGTTCTTTTCACATTTCCCTTGATATATCAGAAGAAAAAGGCATTGCCTAAAATTCTTCCATAAAAATATAATGAACACAAACGCTTTAGAATAATTTATAGAAGTTTTTAGAATTCGCATCAAAACGGGATGATAAAGGGGCCAAAACGTTGTTTTCAAGTTTACCATCGTATCTCGAAAGGAAAAGGAGATAGGCATAAAATTCTTCCTTTAAAATGTAGCGAACATTAATACCTAAAGTCATTTCAGGGTTTCTTAGTGTTCGTGTATAAACTGGTGTAAGGACCCAAAACGTTGTTTTCATATTTCGAACGAAAATTATGACAACCTAAAAATTTTGCATTAAAATGTTAAGAACACAAATTCATAAACATCCTTTTCAAGATTTTTCGACCTCAAAAAGAGGTAGTTGCAAAAAAAAAAAATGTGTTTTAGCTCTTGAGTGCTGTTAATTTCAGACAAAATTTTTGTCTACCTGGTGAACTTTTTAAATGTTGCCAGATTAAACGTGAAAAGTCGCAAAGGTTTGCCACTTTTTGGTGATTTATTGCCAACTTTGGCATAAAAAAATTTAAGTTCCCGAAATTGGAGCCAGCTTAGCCATATCTTCCATGTTTATAAAGATATTGCCTAACCGTACTGTTTATTTAATTGGAATAATGGTGTCTATATTCATGAAAACAAAGGTGAAGTATACTTAGAACATGACTCGTGAGAATTAAAACAGTTTTAGTAGGTGATTTCAATATAGATTTCGACTTTAAAGAAATATTTTATGGAACAAGAAAGACAAATACGACACACTTGTGCATTATAATGCACATTCCAAACAGCATTTAAAAAGATCAAGTATAGATAGAATATGCCTAACGAATGCTGTAAAACAGTTTTTAAGGTGATTAAATCTAAAAATATATTTATTTATTTATATTCCATTTGTTATTTTGGTTTAACAATATCCATTCCGTGCAAAGAATGGTTACTTCTGCTAGTTTTTTATATGTAAGTAAGTACTTACTACTTTTTTTTTTTTTCTTTTAAAAACTGTCATATGCCCTTTTGAAATCTCACATGTGCCTAGTTTGCCTTAAAGATAATCTGCCACTGTTGGAAGATAAAGCCTGTTATAGAGGCAATTACAGCAGGTGCTAGAAAAAAAATTCAACAAAAATATGTCTACACTCAATATATTTAACCTTTGTCCCATTACAATAAATGTAGCATATTCATTTTTTATAATACAGTTGAACGCCAGAAATCCGCCGACCTAAAATCTGCAAACGTCCGAAATCCGCACACCTTCTCTGATATAAATAATGAAATTCGCAGTATTCCACCAATGAAGAAATTGTTGAAAAATTTCTTGAATCCAGATAAATATGAGTCTGGTGATGATCTAAAACTTGGGTAATAATAATAATAAAATCCATTTGATAAAAGTTTAAAGTTAAAAGAATACCCCAAATTTTTACAACAGCTAAGTTCTATAACAAAACAAAAATTAATCATAATTCTGTTTAAATATTCTGATGAAAATATGCAGTTTAAACAGTTATTGTTTAAACTGCATATTTAAACAGTTATACAATTTTCAAAATTAAATAAATAAAAGAAAGAAAGTAGAAAAAAAAATATTTTAAAACAAATCATTATAGAACATGGATTTTTTTTTTCTCCTATGCTTTTGTATTTAAAGTGAAAATATAAATGAAATACTTTTGACTGTGTTTTTATTTCATTGTAATTGTATTCTCCTTTTCTTAAGTCTGAAATGTAATAGGATTTATCTTTTATGGCCTGAAATCTGCAAAATCCTAAAATCCGCACAAGCCTTGGTCCCAAGCTGTGCAGATTTCTGGCTCTCTACTGTATACCGAAATCGGAATTTCATTTTTTTCTAAAAATGTGTGGAAACTTTTCTCATTTGAAGATTTCGTTTTGTGGGAACAAAGAGAGCCTCTCTTATATCAACACTTCATGTGGAGGAAATCATTTAATTTGTGAAAAAAAAAAAAAAAAAAACTGTTTTCTGGAAAAACTATTTTTAAAAAATTGGGGTCAATATGGTGTCAATTGCAACAACTAATTTTGTCACGCAAATGATTTAATTTTTTTTTTTACTTTTGGATAGAAAATGGAGCTGAAAATAGCATAAAAATCATTTAAAAACTAGCCCTGTAAAATCATTCATCTAATCTGACAGATGTTTCAGAGAGGCAACTATCGAGCTGTCCTAGGGGCAGGGCTATAGGTCCTAGTGTCTTACACCTCAAGGTTAAGATAAGGTTTGAATGGTTTTTTTCAGAAGAGAATAAGCAACCCAGTTTGGCAGATGTATTCAAGAACTATCAGGGGTCAGTCCAGGTTTCTTTCCCAGGGTCCTATTTTTGTGAAATTTTACCTACTTTTGTGAATCTTTCCTTATTTTGTGAACTTCTTCCAATTTTCTATTTCATTCTTGAGCAAGAAAGCAATCACGAAATAGAATTGAATGTTTTTTTTAAAATTAAAAATAAAATGGGTATAGTTAGTTCCCTTTAAAAAAGTTGGCCAAAACTGAATAATTCCTGTTCACCGAACATCCGGGATAGTCATATCCTGGAACAATATTTTTTATAAAAATTTGATTAAAATTAAAAATATAAAGCTTTAAATCTTTTCCTTTTAAATGATTAAAAAATAGATTCTATAATAAACGTAGGCCGTGGTAGTTTTGATTTTAAATTGCAGGTACTAAACACTTTTATTTACACCCCAAATTAAAACTTAAGTAATTTTTAAATATTACAATGTCTGTCAGTTTCGACTGGAAATACTCTAATACTAAAGATGTGAAAAATGCAATTTTTAAATCTAGTTAAATTTCAACAATTGAAGGGAAATCAAAAATAAGTTGCAGATAATTACAGATAGGAGAAATTAACTAACATTATATATTAAAAAATTAATTTCAATTTGTGTACCATTAAAGAAAAATTACTTGTCAGTGTACACAGAATATCCCAAAAACACTGACCTGGGGTTTTATTCCTTAAATATTTTTCACACATATTTTACAGTAAATCACAAATTTATGTTTAAAAAAAAAAAAAGGGTACAGAATTTTACAGTAATGATTATAATTTTTGGAAGATTAAACTAAATACAAATGTACATTTTTATATGGTCTCCAAACAGAAAATTCCCAGTCTGTAAGATGTGCCCATACATTAATTAAGTTTAAAAAATTTAATTAAGTTATAAATTTTCAGTCTTCTATCATTTTTTGCTCGCTACAGCCCTGCCTATGCCGATAGCATTTCTCTGTAGTGTACCCCTATGACCGCTTTTTGAAAAGACATTAAATCCCAATAAAATCACTCCTATGCTTTGTTGTTCACTCCCGAGAATGAAAAAATGCAGTATTACACTATTTCTACCCCCCCCCCTTTTTCCAGCCTTGAGCAATGATTGACGTATATTTATCCCATTTCACAGTGTGGATTCTCGACCGATTAAACAGGGTGCGGCACCCGGCAACCCTTTAACGTCTGGCAGTCCTTTTTCTCCCCCTTATGCCTTGGTATGTCGGTCCGTTTTTCCATTCTTATTTGCCAAAACTTTTTCTCCTCCCTTACCATACAGTTTTCCTTATACAGGAGACAATACAATGAAGTCAAACTCGACGTTTAAACGACCCTTTACAAAACAGGAGGTATAACTGTTCCTTCACAAAATTCCAATCAGCCTTTTTTTTTTTTTTTTTTTTTTTTATTTTTTTTTTTTAATGCAACCAGATAAAATGTCCTTTTATAAATAATTTTTTCTGTTTTCTTTCATTTGCATGATCTGAAAGATGCCCCTGGAATGTTTGTTTCAGCAATGTAAAAGGGCCATCTGGCACATTACGCTTTCAGTTGGGGGGGAGAAGGGAGTTCAAAAATGATTTCACCCATAAGGATGTTATGTTTGATAAGTATGCAGTTGTGAATTAGTAAACAATAAGCTTAGACTTAGCCACATAAATGACGGCAGCTCCCGTTGTTTTGAATTGGATGTTATGCACTCTTGCAAGTTGCTCTTAATGATTGCTTTTAGTGTAATCATGACATGGCCTTTCTACTTCAGATTATTTATAGTTATTACAGATATTTACTAAACATTAGAGAATTATGGATTCATTTCAAAATGCAAAACGACTTATTGCGAGTTAGAAAGTTTGAGCGATTTCGAAACATGCATTGGTCTGAATTTATGTCTGTCTTTAGGAATAAGATTTAGGACTAAGTTAATCATTTTGAGATTGCATCAAACGATTTCTGAACATTTACTACATGGTGCATAAATGTGCCAGTTTGGAAAACAAAGTGCTTTCTTTTAATCCCCTCCCCAACCTGGCTACCCTTTCTACACACGCCACTGGCTTTATTCATGAAGAACGTTGTAATTTTCCGAGAATGACAGCTGTCATCACCTTTTCTTCTGGCAATGAGCCTTATTAATATTATAGTGGAATAAGTCTTGATGTTTAATTTTTTGGCATAAACACAACTCACATGAAAAGAATTAATAAATGAGTGCTCGCTACTAGTCTGATTTTTATTCCCAGAAAGGCAGCTCCTACATAGCAGGTGGAGGGAACTTAGGAGGAAGAACAAACAAATGCAGGCGTCTGCTTCAAACTGCAATCGTAGGCGGCGTAATTTACCCCCCTGGCTTAGGGTCTCCAATCAACCTACCTCCAGTCGTCATCATCAACGTTGTTTACATTTAGGCCAAGATATTATTGGGTGATGATCAGCGATCGCTAATTGATAATAATTCCTAAACTCAATTGAAAAGTGCAATAGTTATTTAGTGAAAGGGCCGTTTTGGTCAAACTGAATTTTGTGAAGGGTCCGTTTTTAACTCGTTCAATTTTGTGAAGGGTCCGTTTTCGGACCCGATTTCGACCTGGACAGACCCCTGACTATTCTAATTCTTTGTTTTATCCAATATTTTTTAACACACACAAAATATTTAAAAGCCATTAAAATAAATCGTAGCAAAATTAATGGCGACGATCAATTATCTTGGAAACCAGTGTCATCCAATCTGCCATATTGTTTACAATTGGCATCGGCAAGGCAAACTTGGGTTGGCGACAAGATTTTATCACCAAAACAAAAGCGTGCCATAAAGGACCCATTACTAAATCTGTTTCCAATACAATAAGTATATAAATGTTCATAATTCTTTACTCTTCTGTTAAAAGATGGAAATAACTTTTTAAGTTCTTGTACAGGGTCTTGCGAAATTAAATAAATACAGTAGAAGATCTTTATAACGCAAACCTCGAAACGCAAGGTTTTGCATTATACAGAATTTTGCGTTATATGGATCATTCATTTATATCATTAAACTTCCCTAGTAAACATATTAAAATATAGCTGGAACACATAAATATAATGCTTAAAAATAATTTTTAAATACAAATACTACTTTAAAAAAAAGCAATTTATTTATTTACAGAATAAATAAATAAATTGAAATTACCAAAAGCATTAAAGTTTGCAGCCTTTGAACAGGTAATAATTTTACTTCGGTTACACAGTCTTGTGTTTCTAGGAGTTTGAAATATTGATCTCTTATGGAAATTTCTTCAGATTCTGAAAGTTTTTCAACTTTCTCTCCAGCATTTGATTCTGTTTCAGAATTGTTTTCCTCTTGTTTTGAAACAGAGGAAATTATTTCAGCACTGGTCAAATGATTAACAATTTGTGACTTATCATCAATTACCAAATATTCAAAATGCTGTCTTCATGCAGGTTTTCAAACTGACTGCCTTCCATTTTGTGCACGATGCATTAGTTCAGCAGTTTTCATTTTAACTAATGATGGATTAAATCCAGTTCCAAAATTCAGTTTTAAAATAGTGTTACATTGAGAAAACTCAACCTCCCCTACTTCTCACAGCCTGTTCAGAAGTATTTTACTGCCAATATTGAGACATAAGCATATCGTCGGGCAGGGAGGGGGGGCAACTTTGTTTAGAAAAAAATTCATTTTAGTTTTTTTTCTTGTCAAACTTAAAGAAACATTGCATATTCTAAAGTAAAAATAGCTATGTGCATTTCCCACACACACATTAAAAAAAAAAAAAAAATTTTTTTTTTGGTGATGCTAAGCATATGATTTAGGAAGCCAAATAACAGCATTCGATTTAATATAAAACAAACCAATGTTTTTAATTTACAAAGAAGAATATCACTAAAAAGTAAATGTCTGTTTGGGGGGAAGTCAATGGTAGAGGAGGGAGAAAGAGAGAGGTTGGATAAAGGAGGAAAAAAGGGAGAGGTTCGTTGTTTTTTTAAAGTAAACAGTTCTTCCTCTTTGACCCGGCCGGCCAGCTGTTATGCTGATAAAGCATAATGCATGCATCAGAGAATAATTGTTTATTTTAAGCTTGACATGTTGTGGGATTTATCTCAAAATTAATTCCCTACGAAAGGAAAAAAAAAAAAAAAAAAAAAGAGCACATTGTATAAATTTCTTAATTGTGATTTTCTCTGTTTACATCCGCAGTGGCAATGCGGTTTATGGAGAATTGCGGTATATCGATCTTCTACTGTACTGATGTAGTGTGACCAGTAGTACTAATGGTGCTCATTAGCTATTTTCTAAACCATTAGTCAGACACATAGTTCCTGTTGCAAAAATGGTTTAAATAGTATTATCTATTATATCAATCTCCTATAAAAATTATGAAATTCAAATTTTTATATGATTCCGCAGTCCTATCACAGTCATACTTAGGAAAATTTGCCCTATATAATTTCAAGCAAAATTTTTAAAAGATTGTCCTTTTACAACAAAAATTCACAGAATTATGAAGCAGCAAACATTTTGACTTAAGTTACTTTTCCATGTTTAAAAATGTTGTTTTATGGTAAACTGTTAAGGGTCCATGTAAATACTGAAATTTGAAATCATGACATGAACGAACAAGCACAGCTCTGCCACGAGCAGAATTCGAGAGTAGATGTAGAATTGACATAGGCAGGAATACAGTCGAGAGCCAAAAATCCGCCGACCTAAAATCCGCACATCTTCTCTGATGTAAATAATGAAATTCGAAGTCATCCGCCAGTGATGAAATTGTTTAAAAGTGTCTTGAATCCAGATAAATATGATTCTGATGATGAAAACTTGGTTAATAATAATAATAAAATCCATTTGATAAAAGTTTAAAATTAGGAGAAGAATACCTTAAATTTTTAGAACAGCAAAGTTCTGTAACAAAACAAGAATTAATGATAATATACAGTTTTCAAAAATAAAGGAAAGAAAGAAAGAAAAAGAAACTGAAAGTATGCAATGATATTTTAAAACAAATCACCATAGAACATGCTTTCAAAATTAGAAAAGGAAATTTTGAAACCATTTGCTTTGGTAATCTTCATGTAAGATTTTCTTTTTTCTCCTATACTTTTGTATTTAATGTGAAAATATAAGTGAAATGCTTTTGACTGTTTTTAATTTCATTGTAATTGTATTCTACTTTTTTAAAATCAGAAATGTAATGATTATTGATTATGATGAATTTTATGGCCCGAAATCCGCAAAATCCTAAAATCCACACAAGCCGTGCGGATTTCTGGCTCTCTACTGTATATGTGCTAGTGCATAGAAAATCGGGGATCAACTTTTGTTTGAATTTAAGGCACTTCCAAGACATGTTAGCAACTGCGTTTGTCATGTAATACCTAATATATTATGTGAGCGGAGCATTTACACCTTCCTTCCTTTTTTTTTTTTCCTTTCATATGTCCCCTCCTGTAAAATGTTTTCCTTCAAATGTCTCCCCCTGGAGAAAATATTCAATTCACACCCTGGTGATGATTGATGAAAAACATTTTTATCATGAATTCCTTTTTTAAAGAAAGGCAGGGGAAATATCTAATATAAGAACCAAATATTACCCTTCTAAAATAATTGCACTTTTATAATAACAGTGAATTTTTAACTTCTAAAACACTTATGTTATTGTAAGCAATAAATGTTGCTGTAATAATTCTAAGGAGAATTAAAAATAAAATTAGATCTTTTTCATTTCTAATAACTTTTATGATGTTTTATTACTAATAATCCACTAAATAGTACAGTCAGATAACAAAAATAATTTATGAATTTATTCATAACTTGTCTTGAATGTATACAAAACTGAGTTAATAAATCATATCTCTTTGCAGCAATGTGCTCTGAATAAAAGCATATCACTTTGGGGCTCAATATTCATTAAAGAATGACAAGATATGAAAACGGTGTTCCCAGTACATAACTCATCTCTGTTATCACCAGCTATATAAATTGCACTGCCTTTCACTACCAGCAATATAGAGGCACTATCCATTTTTCTCAATGAATAAGTACTGCATTCTGCAGGCAGTTCAATAACATCAATAACAAATTCTTTTACAGGAGGATTGTATATTTTTAAGTAAGGATCTTCTGGTTTGCTCTCATATGGAAAAATATTTTCAGTTCCAGGTTTGCATCGAAAAGTTAACATACCACATAATGTTTGCACATCTTTATATTTTGGAGTTAAACCTGCCCTAACTACATTGTCTGAACATGCCATGCATTCAACGCAGTCCCCAAACAGATAAGCATGCGGCTCATTTGCAGCAAGGAAAATCGCCTCTCCAGGTTTCAATTTCAAATAATTTAGAAAAAATAAACAGAAACATCCAATATCGCCAGGATATTGCGAGGCAATCTTTAAAAATACTTCCTTTATAGACTGACATGATTCACTCTTGAGCAGATCTTCTTCAAAACTTTTAACAATTTCAGAAAGTTTGGACGAGAAAGAATTAACAGGGCATGTCATGATCGCCGTAAAGAGAGATTTTAAATTATTTTCTGAAGGCGATTCTATGAAAGTCTTAACTTTGTCTTCCTTTACTATAGTTTTCATTTGCGGTATAGCAATGAAAAATTCTTTTATTTCTGATAACGGCCGAAACCCGCAGAGAGCTTCAAACTCGGTAATAGCAATGGCCATTTCAGGTTTGTGGTTATCATCGGGATAGTGTTCGGGAAAATCTCTATGCAATTTTACAGCAGATTCCTTATCCGGATGCACTTGTATCGACAATGCCTTATTTACTGACAAAACTTTAAAGAGGAAAGGTAAACCCATTGATGCATCATTTATTTTACTAATACTACTGCCTAAGCATTCGGGATGATTCTGAATATATTCTATTAATTTCATTCCTTGTAATGATGGTATTTCTGCAGGACCAGATATATGTGTACCCATCCATAACTCGGCATATGGTATTTCATCCACAGTAAAATCACTGAAAGCTGACTTTTGAAGCTGTGCAACCATACTACTCGATCCAATTTTACCCCATTCATAATTCTTCAGTGAACCTCGAATTTTAAAAACTTTATTCATTTTTCTTACGAATTATAGCTTACACAACAGATTGACTAGTAATTGTCTATGGTTTACACTTCAGATGTTAGAGTTTCTATTATTTCAGATTTATTAGCATGATCTCAAGAACTTGTTAAAATACTTATAAATCTTTTATAATCCTCGAATTCACGAAATAGTAATAATCTGCGAATACGGTAAGGTCAAACAGATTTATTTCTTATTTACATACATACACACACGCATGTATCTAGTGTTGCCATTCTGAATTTCGATTTTACGTTTATAATCTTTCACTCAGTTAAACCGAAACCAGTCGGATAGGGGATAAAGGTGAATTCATATCTGCCGGGCCGCACCGCAACCATGCCGTACTGTTTCACCGTTTTGGAGGGTTGGCTATGCCGGGGCCTTCGCAATTAGTAACCGGCCTGTGCGTGTATTTTGATGAGCCATCCAAAGAGGCCTGCGGATGCTCGAGTCTTCAAGTATACATCAGGCATTTCTTAAGCTTCCCAGTGCTTTCAAACGTTATTTGATGTAGTTTTAAGTAGTAATTGTGTTGCTAATTCAAGTACGAACTCATGATTAGTTTGTTTGCTATGATACATATTTACATAAAGAAAATAGATGCATATAATTTGAAGGAAAAACAAAGTAGCGCTTACTCTCATGATTCACTATTGCTTATTTTAGTTTCACAAGTGGATATTTAATATAATTTAAAATAACTAAATACACAAGACATTTTTATAATGAATATTTCATGAACGTAGTCGTATTTCCTACGTTATTTTAAACAATTCAACATTAATCTTTAACAAATGATGTATTAAAGCGCATTTCAGTGTTTTCGGGATATCCTGTATATTGGAGAAAATTGATAAAATACGCTCTATAGCGCGATCCCTGAATTAATTATTCTTTAATAAAGACATTTCATATAGTATATATTATTCTTTTGTCGCTTTCTCAATCGAACTTAGGAATTGAGCAAGCATAATGAACGCTTGTACAAAATATTAACTACATTTGAAGTTTCTGTATAAACGGGCAAAAATCAATAATTTATAATTTACTGTATTTCTGCACTGTACCAGATGTAAGTCTTAATCACATAATCAAGGCATATATAACTGATAAATAACATTTTCAACTGGCAAAATTAAATTGTCTAAATAGTATCACAACGTCATGCTTATTTACAAGAATAAAAACTACTCAAGTAATACGATTTCTGATTAAAATAATTTATTTATAAATAACACATGAGTAATTATTCACCAAACATGATTAACATACATATATTTAGAATTTCTAAATACATTATAATCGTTCACTTACCTTTACATTCAGAGCAAAATGTTCGAATTTTTGGATAAATTTTCATGAAAGAAATGGCTCAAGATTCACCAAACGATTACCTACATCTAAAGTTCTTTAGTACGACAAAAGTATAAAAAAATTGTTTTAAAATAATAAAATAATATAACATTTATAATACTTAGAATAATAAAATAGAACACTGTGACTGGGGGAAAACAGGCCTCAATGATAAACTCATTTTTAGTGATGGCAACTCATACGCAGGCCCGTTGCTAATAACGACGGCCCCGGGTATGCTCGCGGCATTTTCGCCGATCCCAACCGCCCTGGCGAATACCGTGTCTGCACATGCTCAGCGAGATTGAGAGACCGGAAACCGCACAGAGCTTTAAGGACGGTGCTGGCGCCATCTGTTCGGTGAAAATGTAGTTAGTTTATTATAGTGATAATCTATTATCTTCAATGAATATTTTACAACGCTCATTTTAATGTAACATAAATTTAGTTAATGAAAATTAGTTTATTTTATAATAATCAAATAAAAGTGACTGAAGATGACACATATTGAAATGTAAATTTTATTACCAGATCTTCAATTTTGCTTTAGCTGATGAAAAATAAAAGCATAAAAATGTTAAATTATAAATTTAATTTACATATGAAACGTAAATTAAGGCTTTTTAATGTAAATTTTTGAATTTTTTATTAAAGGTATTTTTTATTAAAAAAAACCAATACTTCACATTAGTATTATTAAACAGATTTAAAGTTTTTGCTTCTTAGTTTTAAGAAATTATTTAAATCAAATGAATTTTAATAACTTGATAACTTTATTAAATGCTCAATTTCTAATAATTTAGTCTTGCTTTTTATTTGTGCATTTTGCATTTTAAGTTAATATTGCATAATCCACATCCACAGTTTTTCTATTTCAAATTTGGTGTAAACTTACCATAGGCGTAGAGTTATAATGGGCCCGTGGGGATCGAGCCCCCTCAATAAATTGTGAATAGGGGTTGAGCCCACCTAATAATTTACCACTAAATACAGAAAACTAATTTATACTAACATTAAAAAAAGTATTTCACGCCATTTACAAACGTTTAAAAAAACCTTTACTTGTACTTTTAAAAATTTTCTTCTTTTGATTTCAATCATTATTTAGTATCCATTGTGACGCAACGTAACACACAATGTTACTAATATGCTGCCCTCGCCAGGCTCTGGTTAATTAAAATCAGATTACGCAGTGTAAAGTATGTAATGAAGAAACGTTCAGATGTGTCTAAAATGCACTATCTCATCGAAAATGTTTTTTTTTTTTTTCCCTATTGGATTTTTTACTTTGCTTCTATTTTTAACTTATAACATGGTAGAAAGATACTAACATGGATACTCACCTTACATAGGTGTAGAATTCTATGGACCCATAGAGCTCGAGCGCCTCCAATAATTTACACTTATATATAGTAAGTCATAGCTGCCAACTACTACAGAATATAATAAACCACTTTTTGTAAACAGTATATTTTTTAATTATTTTTTTCAAAATAGTAACCAGCTCGAGCGCGCAGCACAAAAATTTTGCTATATTTTAAGCCGAAAAATCATGTAGAAAAAGTGGTTAATTCTATTCCGTACTAGTTGGCAGTTAAGAGTAAGTTATATGTACGTGAATCAGTGGCGTAGCCAGAAATTTTTCATAGGGGGGGGGTACGACTTCTTCAACTCACATATATGTATATGGTATGGGTGTATGATAAGGGAGTGAGGAATATACATTTTGTATGGCAAAAAATTCTTCATGGGGGAGTATTACCCCCCCCCTTGGCTACTCCACTGACGTGAAAATATGTGGTTGTGGGGCCCGGCCCCCCAATAATTTTGAAAACTTTACGCTTATGAAACTTACACAGATATTTTTTTA
The DNA here is from genome assembly GCA_038373885.1 of Cheiracanthium punctorium. Lineage (NCBI taxonomy): Eukaryota > Metazoa > Arthropoda > Arachnida > Araneae > Cheiracanthiidae > Cheiracanthium > Cheiracanthium punctorium. Next base: position 243,452 of record JAWZYV010011617.1, read on the forward strand.
AAAATTCATTGTTGCAATCAAATTATTTGCATATAGATGAAGCAAGTATGAAGCAAGAAATGTTTTGTCATTTGGAATGGGTGGCATAAAAATAGGTAAATTTTATATCTAAGATACTAAATAGTCAAATTACTTTTATCATTGGTATTACAAATAAAATTTTATGAAATTAAACATATATTTCAATCTGTGGTTAGTTAATTTTTTCCTCTATCAAAAGTTTTACTGTAACACTGAAGACTACATCTGAGCTTCGCATGACAAAATTTCAGGAAGAAGATGAAGGATTTTTACCAGAGATGGGTCATTCCTTTACCCCCGCATTCATTTGTAATTTTGAACCCATGTTTAAACTTTTCATTGCCATCATTGAAAAAATGCTACAGACTCACCTTCTATATTTGACGCATGTTTGGAAGCTATATCGGTAAAGAAGTATTCTTCATTGTGCCTTTTCAATGATGAGAGTGAACAGGTTAAACTCTTTAGCAACTCGAGAAATTTTTAGGTTTACTTGTAGTCAAGAGAAGGGTGTACCCACAACTGCACTAAAGTCATTTCAAGTTAATGCTTGGGAACATGTTCTTTTTGGAAAAATTACGAAAAGAGTGTCTGTCGAATTGGGATAAGATGACACTGGACAGTTTTTATGCAAGAAGAAAAAAAAATATAGCATATTGGTATACACACTCAGGGATTGTTAACAAAACTGGTGTTACGATATAATTACAATAAACAGGGGCCGATGCAAACGAAAACTGGGTATGTTTTTCCTTACAATTTAATCTGTTTTAACAATGGCCTTTTATCTTACAATTTAATTTGCTTTATCAATTATTTTAACAAAAAAGTGACTTTTATTAAAAATTGGTATGAAAATTCACAAAAATCAGTGTTGAATTTCGCAAAATTAGTATTGAAATTCACAAAAATGGGAGACTAGGAAAAATTCTTGGACTGACCACCGATAAAATACTTTGCATTAAACACACAGATAAAGAAAAAAAGCATAATAAACTTTTCAGATGGTAAAAAGGGTTCACTATTCTTTAGCTTCAAAAGTGCCAATGGATAAAGAGAGGCTCTGATTTGCTGTTGGTTTTCGCTTGCGCTGCAGCTGAAAAAGGGTGGACTCTTTGTGCCACTTAAAATGCTCATACTGCACTTTATCTGTGTGTTTTATAAAAGTATTTTCTTGTAATTACAGTCCGGGTTTTATCACTGGTATTTGTAATGTATGGTCAATATAAGGAGTGTTGACTGTGCCAGGATTATACTATTACAATAGTAAATTGTAATAGTATTATAATACTGAAGTATTCTTTAGTATTAAAACAATATTCTTATATTGAACTCAAACGAAAAAAAAAAATCCCTTATTATTGTGTGTCTATTGTTTTTCAATAGCAGTAACATTCAAAGAAAATTTCAAAATTAACATTATATAATTATTACCATAGTGTCTTATGAACATACAAAAGCACTTGTAATGTAGTCTTTATATATTGTTAATTTTGCTGTGCGCTTTCATGTTTAAGATTTTTTTTCTGAAAGTTTCATAAAAGGCACCATTTTCAAATTTATATCAATGTGTAGTGCAGCTTGTAAAGACTTCCTGAATTTTTTTTTTGAATCTTTAGTGCAATTACTTTATTTTAATCCGTGTACCAAGTGAGACAGATTTTGTTTCTTAGACATTAGACGTATACCCTTAAGATTATTTTCTCATATCTTACCCGCTAGTCTACAAATTCATATATTAAAAATGCAAACATTTATTTAGTTAAATTTAACCAATGACAATTAAGTTTATTATAAAACTCCTGTGTGTATAATCCAGAATAAATAAAGCCTAATTACATTTATCATTATATATACAAAATTAACTAACATAATATTATGAAACATCTCATTACTTTTTTGAGACATGTGTAGAAGAATAGATCAGATAGATATTTAAAAACAATAAAGTACAAAAGTAATGGATGTATATATTTAATACTTACCTATTATATATATAAATATATATTTATCAGCTTATTTTTTTTTTTTTAAGAAAAACAAAACAATGTATGTAACTTATTTATTGCATCCTATTATTACAGAGCAGTTACTTTTAGTTATAAAATATTCAAAAAAATACCTGATACTTACAAATTTATTTAAATAAACCGAATTTTTAAAAAGAATATAATACATGCAAGTAGAAAAATACCAGTATATTTGTTTATATGCATTATTGAAAACGTTTATTTCAAAGACCATGTATTTTTATTGTTTTCTTATTGTCAATCGTTACTTTAGGAAAACTTTTTATTTTAAGGGCACTTTAAAAGCTGAATTTTAAAACAGACAAATGAACACAAAAGTAGAGCATTCAAAACAATCTGCATTCGGCAAGTATGAATCCGGCTTAAGACTACTATGGAGCATTTCGACGTGACGTAACTGTGACGTCACGTGAGTGGCAGCTTCGCGCATCGTTCTGCGTATGCTATTTCTTTACCTAAATGTATTATTTTGGGAACTCGGTAATCCGTAAAAACTACGGGCGCGTTCGAGAATTCATCGGTTGTGCACCGGTGCACGACCACAGCGTTCGAAAAGGCGGAGCTCTGGAATTAACTGCGTTCGAAAACGTAGCGGTCGTCAGCTCAGCGTGACCAGACCGCAACCAGAATGACCTTGCTAGCGAGGTGGGTTATTCCGGTTATTAGCGTAGTGTTGCCAATGTTTATTTTTGTTTTCTTGGCTTGGAATTGGATGTGGTGGGGATGACCGAAACCGGTCGGGGCCTTCGCCATTATGTTGTACCTTCATTATTTCTTTCTTTTCATTTAACTAACCTTTTGTCCTGACTCAAAGATTTACCTTTTAAAATTTAATCAATCAATATCCTCGTAATTCATACTAAGAAAAATAAATGCTTAGCTTTAGAAGAGTTGTGACCGCAATATACCAACCAGGTTCTCGGCGTTACGTGCAAATGCCTTTAGGCCAAAAAAAAATTAAAAGCTGAAAAAGAACTGCTGAAATAAATTTACACGAAGTGAGATAAATGAAGAGGAGCCATTTTTACTTACAACAAATCACATTTATTAATTATGTCTTTTAATTCTTTTACATTTGACAATTAAACTAGATAAAATCGAAAAAAATATGATAATACTATAATTACAAATACATTCCATTTTTCCCTTTCCCCGAGCTGACCTTTTTTCTAAAAAATTTACCTAACTTTTGTGCACAACAAAATTTAAAAAAAAAAGGATTTAATTAAAAGAAAGAAAGAAAGGAAAGAAAGATAAACTTATCGTTATTAGTAGAGAAGGGGGCCCCCATCAAGAATTTTTTCATTAAGGCATCTTCCAGAATTCACTCGGGGACCTCAGCGCCATTTCTTTTTCTTTTTCAAGGCAGCGCGTGGGACTCACACCACAGTCATTCTCTCCAACCACCAGAATGATTCCACCCCACGCTTCCTTCGGCTTAGGTCACCTTTTTACCTCCTTTGTTGGCAGGCGCTTTCCGCTCGTAAAGTAGTTCGGTCGAAGATACAATTATTATTAATGAAAACTTGTGGATTTATAATCGATGGGCGTTGAAACTTAATTTTTTACTATGATGAAAAATGTGAAAGTTGTTCTTATCGTTGTAACTATTGTAGAAGTTCTATTTTTGATTTAAAAAATTTGAAAATGCTTGGGTGCCGATCTCCATATCCTTGCGCCGTTGTTGTTTTCTTCTTCGATATATTGAATCGTAGTATTGGTATCGATGCCCGTAGTTATGTTATTAAAAATTAGAAAGAAGGTTAGAGAATTCCAGAAAAGATAATCATAGTGAAAGAAAAAAAAAACTTAACTGTAATTACAACCACTTAATTTTTTCTAAGGAAAATTACCAATTTCAAAACAAACATTTTTATGAAACTCTTATTGTCAGCTCTAAAAATTTATTACCAACCCTCCGAATAATGTCAGCTCTCACAAAACGTATTTTCATAAATTTAAAATTTAAAAGAAAATTGTTGTACAAAATATTTTAATTACTTGAACAATATGTATAGTTACCTTACACAAAGATGGCAACACGATCGCTAGAATAACGATCTTTTAGATGTTTGGCGCCAAAATATAGAACAAGTAAACAAATAAATAAAAATGAGTCAGCCATGAGTCATCAATAGTAATTCAACATATACCTTAATAAATTTTAAACACTTCATTATTATTTTACTTCCTTTATGAATACTGGTATATGGTGACAAAACAAAACCACCTTAATAAACAAATTGTTTAAAAATTTTAATTTTACTTGATTTAAAATTCACTAATTAAGGTAAGGATTTTTAATTAAGTAGGCTATTAATTAATTACACTTTACTTAAAATTGAAATCATAACAAATACCTCCCTCTCACACGAAAAAAAAATGTGCAACATTTTTTTTTTTTTTAAAGAAACATAACAGTAAACTGGAATTTACACACCCTAAGTAACCCGCCTAACTCCAAATTGCAAACCAAAACGTTGATTTATAACACAAAACAAAAAAAAAACTAACACAGTAGCTTGAATAATCTGCTTCGCATAAAAATAGTATACATTTACCCCCCCAAAAAAATATCACAATAAAATAAAACAAAATTTTTAAAAAAATTGCAAAATACCTAACACTACACAAAATATTAGCACTTGAAGTTGAAATGCATATCACAAGTAAAACTTTCACTACCCTCCAACATTCCGAACCATTGCAAACTTTTACATATAACACAAACATATTCGATAATAAAGGAAAAATTTGTAGACTTTGGACTCTGATCAACTTCTAACTAGTGTGTTTAGCCTACAACAGAACCCTATTAATTACCACCTTGACAAAACATATATAAAATGATTTATAAAAAACTCTTAAAAAAAAATTAACACTTTGCTATATCTAGGTGAAGAACACATTAATCAAACCCAAAATATTCACATTAGATGGTTAGCTACTCCACCAATAAATATCTTAAACTTAAAAAAATTATGTTCAGCAGCAGATATATTTATGTTGGGCCCAACAAATTAGTGTTAAAGTTATATTAAATATTCATATAACATTAGTAAAAAATTCAAAACAATCAACACTTAAATCATATAAAATATAGAACAAAATGACACATAAAAATTTTCACACTATAATAATCTGATTCTTCATGATAACAGTTCATTTTTTTACGAAACCATTCTGTCTCAGCCTTAGATTGTATGGATGTTTGGTGGCCTGTCCCGTGCTTGGAGGCACCACAGCCTGTGGTGGGGTCTGGACAACTGGAGCAGAGGTTCCTGTCGTACACTGCTGTACATTACTGGGCACTCGATTGCTGTTCACGACTACTCTGACAGTTTTTGTATAGTTTTTGGGGAAAGGACTGTTATTGAGATCTGGCGAATTTAAAATTTCGTTATCTTCATTAGGAGCACTAGGCTCTTCCTCTATGAACTCTACATCCAAGGATGGGAAAATGAGGCGATCTGGAATTTTGGTTAATCTGTCAACATGGACTTCTTGTTTATCTTTATGGTTGTATATGTTAATGATTTCAAAATTGACTTTACTAAGTTGATTTTTAACTCTATAAACCCCTTTATTAAATGTAGAAAACTTTTTCCCTTGCCCAACTTTAATTGATGGCGTGTATAACATCACCAGATCTCCTATAACAATACCCTTCTCCTTACACACCTTTTTTCTATACTTTTCTTGTCTTTCTGCAGCTTCAACTAAATTGGCTTTTATGATTTTAAAACACTGTTGTAGACGAATCTCCAAATCTTCACTGAGTTCCCTCTGATCAGAATATGACCTCAAAGGTGGGCTACTTATAAGATCTATTGGTAATACTAAATCCCTTCCATATATTAAATGAGCTGGTGTATCTTTTAAGGTTGAGTGTACTGCTGTTCTGTAAGCCAAAAGTGCAAAATGTAAATATTTGTCCCATTCATGGTAAGTATTGTCTGCTAAGTGCTGGAGTGCGTTAATTATTGTAGCATTAACCCGTTCAACTACCCCATCAGTCGCTGGGTGGTAACTTGTACTAGTGTGTTTCTTAATATCCAGTTTTTTATAAACTTTTTGTATGCTGTCAGAAATCAAAGAACTACCTCTGTCAGTTATCAAATGCTCAGGAATCCCATGAGTGCATATGAACTTTTCTAACACCAAAGCAATCGTTTCAGTTTGTAAATCCTTCACAGGGTATGCTTCCACCCACCTGGTAAAATAATCACCAATTACTATAATATGTTGATTGCCTGACTCAGTAATAGGAAGTGGTCCTACTGCGTCCAACCCAATTCGCTCAAAAGGCCGACTAGTTATTTGAATTCTTTGTAGCGGCGCTTTATGTTTAGCGTTATACCCTCTTCTCTCAAGACACGAGTGGCAAGATTTGACATAATTAATGATATGGTGTGTCATGTTCCACCAAAAATAGTTTCTCTTAATTCGGGTTAAAGTCCTCTTAATGCCTGGGTGTGCTGATGTTATCGAGTCATGTCCTAAGGACAAAACCTCACTAATGAGTGTCTTTGGAATTACTAGTCTGTCTGTGATGGTAAATTTGTGACCCTTTGCTTTATCATTTACACAAAACAAAATTCCATCCCTCTTAAAAAATTTCATCCCATTTTGTTCAATTTCATTCGTGTTCTCTAACTTAATCAAAATCTCTTGACACCTAGTGTCTTGTTCTTGTAAATTCCTAATCCTAGCAGGGGAAAAGTTGTTTGTTGTGAATTCAATGACATTGACGGGTTCTACCTGAACTGTTCGTGACAAAGTATCCGCAGGCACATTCATTTTCCCAGGAGTGTGAGTTACTGTGTAGTCGTAATTTTGAAGCGCAAGTATCCATCTTGTAATTCTACCGCTATCCTTAAGTTTGAGTGCATAGGAAAGCGACTTCTGATCACAAAAAAGTTTAAAAGATTGCCCATACAAATAGTGTCGAAAATTGTTTATTCCCCAAACGACCGCTAAGGTTTCCCTTTCAAAAACACTATACCTAGTTTTGGCATCGTTCAACCGCCTACTTGCATAAGCAACCGGATGTAATTGTCCATCCTGACCTTCCTGACTCAATACAGCTCCAATAGCATATCCAGAAGCATCTGTATGTAAAACGAATTCTTTCTTAGTGTTTGGTAAAATAAGACAAGGGTAAGAGATTAATGCTGACTTTAATTGCTCAAAAGCATTATTGGCATTTTCATCCCAAACAAAAGTTACTGATTTTTTTGTTAATTTAGTCAAATGCATTGCTATGTGGGCGAAATTCTTTATAAATTTGCGATAGAAATTACAAAGTCCTAAAAATGACCGAACCTGCTTTTTGTTAGTTGGAACTGGAAACTTTTGAATTGCCTCCACATTTCTGCTGTCGGGCAAAATTTTACCGTCAGTGACCTGAAACCCAAGGTAAGTAATTTTTTCCTTAACTAATTGACATTTTCCCGGATTAACTTTTAAATTGTGCTCGCCTAATCTCTTGAATACCATGTCTAGTTTTTCGAGGTGTTCCTCGAACGTGTTCGACGCAATTATAAGGTCATCAAGGTAAGTATTAATATTCCACTCTTTCAGCCCAGCTAATACTATTTCCAATAATCTTTGAAATGACGACGCTGCATTTTTCAAACCCTGAGGTAGACGATTCCAGTGAAAAAGGCCAAATTCGGTGGTGAAAGCAGTCTTATGACGATCCTTGGGATCTAAATTCATTTGCCAATAGCCTGAACACAAGTCCAAAGAAGAAAAATACTTGGCTCCTTCTAATGAATCTAATAAATCCGAAATTAACGGTAAGGGAAAAGGAAGCGGTTGTGTTTTTAAATTTAATTTCCTATAGTCACATACCAACCTATACGTGTTATTCTTTTTCTTAACTAATAATATTGGGGAAGCATACGGTGAATCACTTACAGAAATTATCCCGGCATCTAAAAGCTGGTTTATTTGACTTTTCAATTCTTCTCGTAAAGGATGTGGGGTTCTGTAAGGCTTCTGCCTGACTGGCAAATCATCCGTTAGGTAGATTCGGTGAGCTATGGTGTTGCAACCCGTAAGTTGCTTTACACTTTCAGCAAAAACACCTTTATGTTTGATTAATAAATTTTTTAATTTAACTTTTTCCTCATCTCCTAAATGAGCCAGATCAAATTTACCTCCAAAAATTTCATTCTCATCTTCATAAAATTCCTCCGCCATGTTTACTTCTCCCATCAATTCATTATCGTCCTTATAAAATTCCTCCCCAACGCTTACTTCGTCGCTCTTAACTACCTCAATAGGCTCAATGTTTACAATTTTGGTGTCTTTGTTAATGTGAACAGGGTCGTTAGAAAAATTAGCTATCTTGACAAAATATTCGCCATTGTCATTTCCTTCATTTACTGAGCTCGAGACAATCCACACATGCGACATGGCATGCTTATGTGGTTGGATTAAGACAAAATCAGAAATCTTAAAATTATCTTTAGTAGTAACTGTTACAATTAATTCAGATTTAGGAGGAATGATACATTTACGTTTATTAAAACCTACTTGAAAATTTAGATTTTGTACAGAATTAACATTATGTCTAGAAATTTGTTTATTTGTCCAATTAAGTAAAAAATTTTCATTTGAAATGGTAGTCTTAGCAAAATTGATATGAATTTGATTTTCGATAAGAAAGTTCGAACCTAAGATCGCATCGTAAGTAAATAAATCTGTATTACATACAAAAAATTCTATTTCACACTTAAAGGTCCCTAATTGAACTTCTAACTTAACTTTTTGGTTCAAGGTTACTAAATTTTGTGTAATGCCCAATACTTTTAAAAAACAAGGTTCTACTAATTTAATGCAGCGTGTGTCTTTCAAAGATTCCAAAACACTTCCCTTAATTATGGAAATTGAGGCACCTGTATCAATAAGAGTATGTATAACAAAATCCTTAACATTAATTTTTACAATAGGCAAATTATATCTGGATTCCGAAGTCGCAATCCCAGTGCACTCAAAAGGGGGATTCAAGATCAGATGAGTGTCCCTGTCTTGCCCCTGATTTAGTTTCCCTGCCTGTCATTTCCATTGGGTCTGTGTTGATTATAATATCTTGATCGACAATCGCGACTATAATGCCCTGGTTTTCTGCATTTAAAACAAATTATCCGATTAGTACCGTTGCTAATGACTAATTTGTTCAATCTCTTTACCTCCTCTTGAAGATCGCTAACCCTTTCATCTGTTTCAAAAATACTATTCTGAACCAAGGATTTAATTTCTCTCAACTCCGTTTCAATGGCGGACGGCTTCGGTTCGGTGTCAACAATGTTGACACTCGCGGAGGCTTTCTCTAGCGCGGCACATTGTTCTTCCTGTAAAGCTAGAGCCCAAATTTTCTCAAAGGTGTCATGGTCTTGTGCCATGATGAATCGGCGAACGGAGGGTCGGAGGCCTTGAAGACATTGGGAAACCAACATCCTTTGCCGAATGGGCTCTTCATCGGGAAAGCAGCGATGTGCTAAACCGTTTAAGCGGGACAAAAAACCCCGCGTGGTCTCATTAAAACCCTGTACTGCCGTTGTGAATTTCAAAAGCGAACAATCTTTGTCGTTAGTGCCGAACCTGTCTTTCAACGTTTCTTTAAACGTTCTGTAATCGGCAGATTTCAACTGAGGCTGCGACCTAACAAAAGCATCCGCTTCTCCTACACACTTAGTTTTGGCGACAAACAGTGTTTGTTCATCCTTCCATGACGCGTGTTTGGCGATTTCTTCGATCTTGTCGAAGAAATCGTTAATCGATAAGTCCGGGTTATTTCCCGAAAAGGGGGTTACTAGGGGGATAAATTCCCCAAAATTTACGGTTGTTACTGTTAAATGACACGCATTATCTAAAGGGGGAAAATCCGAGGTGGAAGATCTAGCCATTTTAATTTAAATAATTGTAACCCAAAATACTAAATAACTAATAATAATTATACAATCTATTAAAATCATTCAGAAAAAATTTGACCCATGGCTGACCGACACAACAAAAAAAAAAAAAAATGGCTCGTCTCATTCATCACACTTAATTCGCCGATCCAAATTTGAACGGCACCATTGTTGTACCTTCATTATTTCTTTCTTTTCATTTAACTAACCTTTTGTCCTGACTCAAAGATTTACCTTTTAAAATTTAATCAATTAATATCCTCGTAATTCATACTAAGAAAAATAAATGCTTAGCTTTAGAAGAGTTGTGACCGCAATATACCAACCAGGTTCTCGGCGTTACGTGCAAATGCCTTTAGGCCAAAAAAAAAAATTAAAAGCTGAAAAAGAATTGCTGAAATAAATTTACACGAAGTGAGATAAATGAAGAGGAGCCATTTTTACTTACAACAAATCACATTTATTAATTATGTCTTTTAATTCTTTTACATTTGACAATTAAACTAGATAAAATCGAAAAAAATATGATAATACTATAATTACAAATACATTCCATTTTTCCCTTTCCCGAGCTGACCTTTTTTCTAAAAAATTTACCTAACTTTTGTGCACAACAAAATTTAAAAAAAAAAGGATTTAATTAAAAGAAAGAAAGAAAGGAAAGAAAGATAAACTTATCGTTATTAGTAGAGAAGGGGGCCCCCATCAAGAATTTTTTCATTAAGGCATCTTCCAGAATTCACTCGGGGACCTCAGCGTCATTTCTTTTTCTTTTTCAAGGCAGCGCGTGGGACTCACACCACAGTCATTCTCTCCAACCACCAGAATGATTCCACCCCACGCTTCCTTCGGCTTAGGTCACCTTTTTACCTCCTTTGTTGGCAGGCGCTTTCCGCTCGTAAAGTAGTTCGGTCGAAGATACAATTATTATTAATAAAACTTGTGGATTTATAATCGATGGGCGTTGAAACTTAATTTTTTTACTATGATGAAAAATGTGAAAGTTGTTCTTATCGTTGTAACTATTGTAGAAGTTCTATTTTTGATTTAAAAAATTTGAAAATGCTTGGGTGCCGATCTCCATATCCTTGCGCCGTTGTTGTTTTCTTCTTCGATATATTGAATCGTAGTATTGGTATCGATGCCCGTAGTTATGTTATTAAAAATTAGAAAGAAGGTTAAAGAATTCCAGAAAAGATAATCATAGTGAAAGAAAAAAAAACTTAACTGTAATTACAACCACTTAATTTTTTCTAAGGAAAATTACCAATTTCAAAACAAACATTTTTATGAAACTCTTATTGTCAGCTCTAAAAATTTATTACCAACCCTCCGAATAATGTCAGCTCTCACAAAACGTATTTTCATAAATTTAAAATTTAAAAGAAAATTGTTGTACAAAATATTTTAATTACTTGAACAATATGTATAGTTACCTTACACAAAGATGGCAACACGATCGCTAGAATAACGATCTTTTAGATGTTTGGCGCCAAAATATAGAACAAGTAAACAAATAAATAAAAATGAGTCAGCCATGAGTCATCAATAGTAATTCAACATATACCTTAATAAATTTTAAACACTTCATTATTATTTTACTTCCTTTATGAATACTGGTATATGGTGACAAAACAAAACCACCTTAATAAACAAATTGTTTAAAAATTTTAATTTTACTTGATTTAAAATTCACTAATTAAGGTAAGGATTTTTAATTAAGTAGGCTATTAATTAATTACACTTTACTTAAAATTGAAATCATAACAATTAGTAACGGGCCTGCGCGTGTATTTTGATGAGCCATCCAAAGAGGCCTAAGGATGCTTGAGTCTTCACGTATACATCAGGCATTTCTTAAGCTTCCCAGTGCTTTCAAACGTTATTTAATGTAGTTTTAAGTAGTAATTGTGTTACTAATTCAAGTACGAACTCATGATTAATTTGTTTGCTATGATACATATTTACATAAAGAAAATAGATGCATATAGGGCCCGTTTACATGTGCAAAAATGCGGAGTAAATCCCGGGACTTACACTGCTTTCTACCCCGCTTCCCCTACTTAGGGGGGAAAATGCGGGGTAGAAAGATTCCTAGTCGAAAGGAGGGTTAATGCGGAGTCAACCCCACTTTCCCATGATGCATTGCGAGTTTTTCCCTGTACTCCGCCGTAACCCGGGATTTTCCATTTTCACATGTAAACGGGCCTATAATTTGAAGGAAAAACAAAGTAGCGCTTACTCTCATGATTCACGATTGCTTATTTTAGTTTCACAAGTGGATATTTAATATACTTTAAAATAACTAAATACACAAATGAGAAAGACATTTTTATAATGAATATTTCATGAACGTAGTCGTATTTCCAACGTTGTTTTAAACAATTCAAGATTAATCTTTAACAAATGATGTGTTTTCGGAATATCCTGTATATTGGAGAAAATTGATAAAATACGCTCTATAGCGCGATCCCTGAATTAATTATTCTTTAATAAAGACATTTCATGTAGTATATATTATTCTTTTGTCGCTTACTCAATCGAACTTAGGAATTGAGCAAGCATAATGAACGCTTGTACAAAATATTAACTACATTTGAAGTTTCTGTATAAACGTGCAAAAATCAATAATTTATAATTTACTGTATTTCTGCACTGTACCAGATGTAAGTCTTAATCACATAATCAAGGCATATATAACTGATAAATAACATTTTCAACTGGCAAAATTAAATTGTCTAAATAGTATCACAACGTCATGCTTATTTACAAGAATAAAAACTACTCAAGTAATACGATTTCTGATTAAAATAATTTATTTATAAACAACACATGAGTAATTATTCACTAAACATGATTTACATACATATTTTTAGAATTTCTAAATATATTATAAGCGTTCACTTACCTTTGCATTCAGAGCAAAATGTTCGAATTTTAGGATAAATATTCATGAAAGAAAATGGCGCAAGATTCACAAAACGATTACCTACATCTAAAGTTCTTTACTACGACAAAAGTATAAAAAAATTGTTTTAAAATAATAAAATAATATAACATTTATAATACTTAGAATAATAAAACAGAATACTGTGACTGGGGAAAACAGGCCTCAATGATAAACTCATTTTTAGCGATGACAACTCATAAGCAGGCCCGTTGCTTAGCGATGGCCCCGAACCGGTTGACAACCGTGACGTCACTTAACCGAAGAATGACCGCCACCGGTGCATAACCAACCGGTGAATTCTCGAACGGGCCCTACGTGTAATCTGACGAGGTTCATTGCGTTTTCGAATTGCGAACGCTCCCCTCTGTGAAGAATGTAAACAAACTGTAGCAAGAAACAACAGGCGTTGGAGTTCAGATAGCAATCCATGCAATTTAACCCTTAAATGCATGAATTTTTTTCTCGTTCGCACGATAGCCACGAGTATAAGTTAAATTTCTTATATCAGTTTTATTAATAACTAATTCATTTCTCCAAGGACAAACAGTTTGAAAGAATTATGTGAAACTTTTATTACTCACGATATGAATCATATAAATCATTCCATATGAATGAATCCATATGAATCATTTATTATTAAAAAATACTATATTTTATATATGAAACTGACATAAGAAATTTGGCTTCTACTCTAATCCGGCACTGAAAAAAACGATGCATATATGAATCGCTATGCATTGAAGGGTTAATATGTATCTTTATTCCCCCCCCCCCCACAAAAAAAAAAAAAAAAAATTCGCCCTCCCCATTTTTTTCAGTGTGCATGAAAGAATGTACATTATTTATTTAGAATCATCGTAAAAATTTTAAAGCTGTACGCAACTAATTAAACTCTCATTGCAAAATTAGATATTCTTTCTAGTTTAGGATTGTGATATTTTTTTTCATTATAGTTTGATGCTTTGACTAGATAGGTTTATCCTTAGATTGACATGAATTTTAGTGCATGCTTTCTATGGATAAAACTTTCTGGTGTGGTTTCTGTTGTTAAATAGGCATATAACAGGGATGAGACCCTTCAGACTTTGGTCTGATTTTAATACTTTTTCAATGTTTCATAAAAATTCAGTTTTTTCCAATTTTTCAAAAATTTTCTGATTTTTTTTTTTCTTAAGACAGAATTGTATACAACTAGGATAGATTTAATATCAGTAGTAATTAGAATATTTATGAACTTGAAATTCAAATGTATTATTGCTCAAATGTTGTTCTTACATTCTTTCAGACTTTTTCCGGTACTTACGTATTATCCCGTCGGTCCGCCAAGACAAGCAATTTTTCACCAAGATAATTGTCAGCTTATTAAATTTAATTTAGCTAAGAACAGACAATTTTATTAAGCAGCAGGTACTTAAGTGAAATTAGCAAACATTCAGGTTAATTTCAAATGAGGACTGTTTAACTTGATATTTATTGACACTGAAGTTTATGTTCAAATTAATAAAATTCTGAACTTTTCAAACTATTATAGTAATACTTGGGATGGTAGGAAATATGAGGAGTTTCACATATATATGAAGCACTGGTTTTTTGGCAAAGGTTACATAAAATAGGAAAAAGGGTTTCGATTTGAAGTTATTATTTCAGTTTAGATTTTGATTTAGATTGTAATTCTAAGCAAAATTTATTGTATATGTAGAATAGGCTCTGTTCTAAATATAAGTGAAGTAAAGTAAAATTTAAATTCAATTTTCAGTTTTGGTTTAGATGTTAAGTATTGTTTTAGCTTTTGATTTCTTTTCTGAGTCTAGCTTGAAGCAAAATTAAATAATGTAATGTTAGAATTGTTTAGTACAGTTTCATGAGTTAACATTGTGAAACAGAAATGTTTTCCATCTTACAATAAAAATGCAGAAGCTTCATGTAACATAATCAAATTATCATAAATTTACACTTTGCACTCATGTTTACTGTCAATTTAAATACTTATGCAGCTAAGTACAGATTACATTAATAGGTCTGCGTCTTTAATTTAATTGATTTATTGGACTATTTTTTAATTCCATATTCATACGTATTAGATTAATTACATGTACAAATGTGTTATGCGATGCATATGTTGCACTTTTTTATTAATCGGACAACTGGTCTTATTTTACAGGCATTTACATATTTACAAGAATACTATGATAAACAATAACAAACAGTACATTTTATTTTCTATAAAAGAAAAAAAAAACAATCTGAATATATCGTAACAGGGATTTAAATAAACACTTCTTTTTATATTAATTTTATTTGATGTTTTCGAGGACATACAGAATATCCGATGAATTATAATTCAAAAATAAAATTTTACTCTCGCCATAAATCACATAACGTAAAAAAATTTCGCATGCACAATGATATTTGTAAACAAAGAGTAATCCGAATAACCTGCCGAATCTTAAAATAAACGTTGTGTTCACTCCCGTACATAATGTTGTCTTTCCGAACGCAGTACCAGCGGAAAAAGTCTCTTAAAATATCGTTAAAATATTATATGTTAAGCTTTTTAAAATATTAAACGCCACCTGGGACTCAAAAGTCAAAGGTCTGATTAACAAATTCCATCGATTAGAATCTTCCAAAAAAATAAATTTAATACTTTTATTGAATGTTGAAAATCATGTTTTTCCCATTGAAATATATTACGAGAACCCCAAGCTGTCATTCAAGACGGCGACCGATCGCTGAGAGGCGCAGCCCGTCTGGAGCATCTGAGCCTCTTTGGATGACTCATCAAAATATATGCGCAGGCCCGTTATTAATTGCGAAGGCCCCGCTTGGAATCTGATGTGGTGAGGATTAAGACTGACCGAGCTGACCTACGTCTTCTGAAAATTGCCCACATTAGGCTTAACACAGCACTCCTTGGCGACACCGCTTGGTGTTCTTATTCTGCATTTTAAACCAATAAATTTGTTATTATGGGTGGTTGTGCCGCCATAAATTGTTCTAATCATTCAAGAAATTGATTTAGAATGGCTAAATTCTCTAAAGATGAAGAAAAAAGAAGAAAATGGGTGATCAACATGCGACGAGATCCCGGATCGTCTGCTCAAATTTGCCTTGTAAGTTCGATTTTATTATTGAAAATTTTTACTGTTACCTTAGAAAATGCCTTTTTCTTGTAAGTTTATCTTTGTTATTTAATTTAAAATACCAAGGTTGTTCGTAGCTTGTTTAGTTTTGTTAAAACCATGGACGTATATTGGAAAGAACCTCCAACACCAATGGGATTCCTTCCCTGAAAACGGACCTAACGGCCGATTCAGTCGACAGATGGCGTTGTTGATTCACCCCCTGCGCCTTTAGTGTAGGATTGCTGCTACAGAAGTTGGATTTTTATTTTTAAATAGGTGAATTAATTATTTTTTTAATTCGAGATGGCCCATAGTGCATGTTTTGCTCCCGGGTGCACTTCCGGTTATGCGAGCCAAAGAAAGAAATATGCTGAACTTGGATTAAAGAATCCTAGTTTTTTCAAAGCTCCCAACGTAAGCCTTGTTTTCCTCTGTTTACACTTTTTTATTGTTTAAATTGAAGTTGTATCGTAATTGAGTTTTTTGTTGAATAATAAGTATGTTTTTACTTTATATAAAATCTTATTTACATACTATTTGTCGAAAATTGCATTTTCTGTGTAAAATATTCTACATATTTTTACGCAAAATTAAAATGAAATAAATCACTCAATCTGACAACCGGTCTTAAAACTAGAATAAAATTAAACGCGTCATTTTACAAATACATTTTCTGTCAAACGTTAACGATTTTAAGAAATTTCTTATTCCTTTAAACACTGAAATCGTAATCTGATCATCGCGATTAAAATTAAAACAAAAACTAGATTAGAGAAATGTATTCTAACAATGCAATATTTTTCATTTACAAGTCATTATTACTCGGTACATTTATTCAGAACTCTTAAAATTTAATTATATTTATTGGAGTAACTTAATAATATATGTGGAATTAAACACATGCTGTAAGATTCCCAGATCCACACAAACGGACAGACTTGGTGTCGCCTTTCCAGACAGTTTGTTTCTGGAAAGGAAGCAACCGCACCTTCAAAGAGCGCCGAAATCGATCGCGTCTACGTGAGCGGGACCTGAAGGTGCCTTCTAGAGGAGATGGACAGGCGCCATGTACGGACCAATTAGAAATCCTTGAATCCACCCCCGTCTGTAGAGATATCCAATAAGGAATCGATGAAAAGATGAGGGTGAGAGGAGAACCGGAAGAGAGCCGAGAGTTGGGTCGGAGCGAAGAAGCTGGAGAGGTGAGGTCGAGAGAAGGCCTCCGCCGACATTTTTTGAAGTCCGATAGAAGGACTGTAGGGCGCTGCCCTGTGAACTGTTTTTTTGTAAGTCCGGTGGTGGACAGAAGGGCTCTGCCCGTGTGAAAGGACTGGTCTTCTATTGGAAGCCCTTTTGGGACTCTGATTTACTTGTATATAACATCCTATTTAATCAAGATTCTTTTAAAATTGTAAATAAATAAATTAATTTCCTGTAAACGAAACTTAGCTGTAATTCTCAACGCTACCATTCCACACCCAAGACGTTACAGCTAAGAAAATGGTGGCAGAACGGTGTGGATTATAGGACAAGAATAGAAGTCTGCAGTCTGATATAAAGAAGGACGCCCGTTCCTGAAGGAGATAGACATCCAGTCTGAGAGAAAGAAGAACGCCCGTTCCTGAAAGAGATAGACATCCAGTCTGAGAGAAAGAAGGACGCCCGTTCCTGAAAGAGATAGACATCCAGTCTGAGAGAAAGAAGGACGCCCGTTCCTGAAAGAGATAGACATCCAGTCTAAGAGAAAGAAGGACGCACGTTCCTGAAAGAGATAGACAGCCAGCCTGAGAGAAGGACGCCCGTTCCAGCGACTAAGTGTTCCGGTCGTGATCCAGAAGCAAGCTCGAATACCATTTCGAGGAAGCAGACGTCGTCCAGAAAGGTAGGAAGTTTGCATTATATTATTACTCTACTGTACAAACCGGCAGGATCAATTGGGTTGAAAAATACTAAAAATTTCAATATTTTATTTTAAGAATTTCATAATATAAGGTTGAGACAAATTTTGAATTCATATAAAAAAAATTGCAAGTGTAATAATTAAATGGAATTTAAAAGGATAGAGCTCTCAAAAGGTTGTAATCTTAGAAAGAAATTTTTTAATATAAATTGAAATATTCGGAAAAGAACAGTTATTTTTTCCGCAGAGTGAATAGTATGATATGTGAAAGTTACTGTTTATTATATGTGATAAGTGTATTTAATGCATGATTAAGGAGTATTGTATGGTAAAAGTGAGAATTTATGTACCTTGTAGTAAGTAGTACGGGAAGTATTGTAAATTCTTGACTGTTCGTGAGTTCCTAGAAATTTGGGAAGCGTGTAGAGACCTACAGTTATATTAGTTTCTAACGTAAAATTTTGGGGAAGGGAAAAATGTCTGAATTAGCTCAATATAGAAAGGCCGATCTGATAACTTTGGCTGGAGAATTTGGAGTAGAGGTCGCTTCAAGTGACACGGTCATTAAAATCATTAAAAAAATTGAGGAAAGTGAGGATTTTAATAAAGAGATAGCTATAAGCCAGATTAAAGTGATTCAGGAAGAACGTTTAGAAAAAATAGAGGAAGAAAAATTGGAAAAAGAAAGGCAGTTGAAAGAGAGGCAAATGGAAAGAGATTTTGAAATTGAAAAACTGAAAATCGCGCAGACGAGCGAGACCCTCAGTTAAATTCTACTACTGGAGCAAGAACTCCAAAAGTTTTCTTCTTGAAAAATTTATTGGCCCTGTTTTGACCCTTAACCACAGGACTGCCACTTTTCGGGCATTGTGTGCTGTGTCTTGCATTAATTAGAATATTTGGAGGTATGGGATATGGGTGAAGACAATGGGGGGGGGGTTAACCGTGCCCTATAAGATTACAGCAGTAATGATCATATTTGAGGGGTGAGAAGGTGGTATTTGTGTGAGGATGGAATTTAGTGGGTGTTATGTTGCTTCTGATCAGGGTTAATATTTTAGTAATTTATGGTACACGTAATTAGTTTTTTTGAGAAGGTGCAGTTTATTGGTATTGGGATGTGTGTGGGTTGTGGGGGTTGAGTTATACTGTTTGTGTAGGGAGTGGGTTGGAGGGATTGGTTTGAGATGTTTTATGTAGGAGGTGAGAGTATTTGGGTTTGGTGATAGGGGTGATGGGGTGTGTTTGTAAGAGTAGAATTGTGGTGTGTGATTTGGAGGGTAGATGGGGTGATTTGGAAATGTAAGTTGGGGGTTGGGGGGGGAGTATTTTAGGGGGTGGTTGTGGGATTTGTGGAAGGTGGAATTGTTTTTGAAGGGGTTGTTTGTGGTTATATTGAGGGTGTGTTTTGGGTGTATGATTTTTGGAGGGGGGAAAACGTGTTGTTTAAGGTGTGTTTGGTTTGGTAATTTAGGTGTTGTTATTTTGTGGTGGAGTTATGGGGTGTGGGTGGTTTTAGGGGTTTCTTGTTTAAAAAGATGGGGGGGGGAGGGGGGGGGGGTGGTGATGGGGGGGGAAAATTTGGGAAAGTTTGGATTTATTGGAGCGATTAGGGTTTGTGGGGTTGTTGAGGGTGGGATGTTTGTGGGTTGATGATGGGGGTTGATTATGAGTATAGGAGTGTGAGGGTTGTAGGGTTTAGTGGGGTGGAGTAGTGTGGTAGGAGGGGGAGGGGATATAAGGGTGAAGTGTGAGAAAAATGGTTGGGGGTAGGAAGTATGGGGTAGGTGGGGGTGGGTGGGGAGGGTTTAATGAATATGTTTTTATTGGGTGTGGGGGTAATGGAGGGGGGGTTGGGTTGGGGTTGGGTTGGTGGAGGTGGTTGTTTGTGAGAGAGTTTGATTTGAGTGGAGAAGGAGTGGGGGAAGAGGTGTGTGGGTTGGATATGGTGTGGAAGTTTTGATTTATATTGTGTTAGGGTGATTTATTATTAAGGTTGGTGTTAGTAAGGTGGGTTGTGGGATTTTTTTTTTGGTTTTTGGGTGTTGAGGAGGTTGTTTTCTGGGGTGGTTGGTGTTTTTTATGGGGGTGGGGGGGGTATATTGGTTTTGGGGGTTGGTGTTTTTATGATTGGTTTTTAGGGTTATATTGTGGGGTGGTTGGGGGGGTTTGGGTTTAGGTTTTTGTTGTTTGTTTTTGGTATAGTTGTAGGTTTGTTGGGTGTTGTGGTTTGGTTTAGTTGTTGGGGGTGGTTGGTTGGTGGAGTGGGGTGGGGGGGTGTAGGGTGTTTATGGGTTGGATGGTTTGGGATGTGGGTGTTTGTTTAGGAGTGATGTGTTGGTGGTTTAGGATGATTTGTGGTATGGGTGAGTGTAATTTGTTTTTGGTTCGCGGGGGGGTAGGTGGAGGGGGATTGGTGGTGTTTGTATATGTTTTGGGGGTTGGTAGGGGTTGAAGGGAGTTTGTGGAGATTGGAGGTGATTTTGAGAGAAAGAGATTAGTGGTGAAATGTTGGTATGGGTTGGGGGGAAAGTGGTTTAGTCTGGGTGGTGTAATAGTGAGGATGAGGTGTAGGGGTTTTTTTGTAGGGGGGGTGATGGGGGTGGGGTATTTATTTTGGGGAATGTGTGAGGGAAAAGGGTTTTGTGGTTTGATGTTGAGGGATGAGGGTGAGAGGGGGTTTTTCCAGTCGTACTGGTTGTTCCGAAGTAATAACAGTGTGATTGGGGCACGAGTTTTGTTAGCGTACTCACCTCCACTTTCTTTCAGAGATTCGGAATTAAGGTGATTCATAGCTCTGTGCACCATCCACAGACGAACGCAATTGAACGCTGGCACAGATCGGTGAAGAGGTTATTAAGGGTTTTGTGATTAGAAAGTGGAAAAGACTGGGAGAGGAATTTGCCTTTTGCGCTACTAGCGTTGAGAACCGCACAGCACGACTCGACGGGTTTTTCTCCGAGCGAGCTAGTATTTGGTAAAAATCTGCGCACCCCTGAGACCTTATTGTATGAAAAGTGGAGCGCGGAAGAAGAAGAACCGAGTTTAGTCACTGAATATGTGTTTGACTTAATAAATCGGTTAAAAAGGTGCCAGGAGTTAGCCGCCGAGCGAACGGAAGAAACCAGAGAGAAACGTAAATATTGGCGCGATAAGAGTAGCGTAAAAAGGGAATTTAAAATAGGAGAACAAGTCTTAGTTTTGGCCACTTCAAAACCAAACAAAATGACCGCTAATTGGGTAGGCCCAGGGACGATCGAAAGTAAAATTTCGGAGACGAATTACATTGTAAGATTACCCGGGAAGAAAGAAAGATCGCAAATATATCACGTTAATCTCTTAAAACCATACCACCAAAGGGTGGAGATGATCAATGCTTTGGTTCAAGATAAGGTAAATAGAGCAATAGAGGAGACAGACTTAGAGATATCGTACCCGAACGCGAACCCAGAAGTATACAATTTTGAGGAGATAGTGAGGGAAGATAACTTGGATAAGCGGTGTACTGAAGAGCAGATTACTCAATTAAAACAACTGTTAGACAAGCACCGGAAATTGTTTTCTAATGATCCGGGTAGAACAGATTTAATTGAGCACAATATCGAGTTGATTAGTGATCAGCCTGTCCGATCAAAACCTTATAGAACATCGCCGAGGCAAACAGAGATTCTGTAAAGAGAAATAAAGAGGATGCTAGAGCTAAACGTTATCGAAATTGGCGAGAGTGAATACACTTCGCCAATGTTGTTGATAGAGACACCGGGGTGTGACCCGCGGCCGTGTATAGATTACCGGAAATTAAACTGGATAACGGAGGCAGAGTACTTTCCCTTGCCAAATATAGAGGAGAGAGTGGAGTTAGTCGCCGCAGCTAAGTTCATTACCATTCTAGATCTGACTAAAGGATACTGGCAAATACCGCTAACCCCCAGAGCTCAAAAATTAGCCGCGTTCGTAACAACCTTCGGGTCGTATTTACCGGTAACTATGCCCTTTGGGTTAGTCTCTGCACCTTACCGTTTCTCTAAATTTATGGATATGTTATTACGAGGAATGGAGGAGTTTTGTGTCCCATATCTAGACGATATCGCCATCTTTTCGGCACATTGGGAGGATCACCTCAAACACGTAGACTGCGTTTTAAAGAAATTGAAGGAAGCGAAATTAACGATAAAACCTTCGAAATGCAAATTCGCTCAAGACGAAGTAAAGTACTTAGGGCACGTAGTAAGAAACGGTCGCCGAACACCTTCACAAGCGAAAATTCAAGCGGTGCTAGATTTCCCATCTCCCACTAATAAAACTCGAATTAGGAAAATTTTAGGTATGGCTCAGTTTTATCAAAAATATATAGAGCATTATGCCACGTTAGTGGAGCCTTTAACGAGGGCACTAAAGGGAAAAAATAAAAAAGAAAGCATAGAAAGGACTCCCGAAATGGAAAAGTCCCTTTCCGAGTTAAAACAGAGGCTGACGGAAAATCCGGTGTTGTACGCTCCAGATTTTAAAAAAGAGTTTATCATTCAGACAGATGCTTCTAATGTAGGGATTGGGATAGTCATGGCCCAGAGAACCGGGAAAGACGAGCATCCTGTTCTCTATCTAAGTAGGAAATTTAGTGAGGCTGAGAAGAAATTTTGCACGACCGAGAAAGAATGCGCGGCGATAATATTCACCATAAAAAAGTTAAGACATTACTTAGACGGTCAGAAATTTACTATAGAAACTGACCATAACCCTTTAGTATGGCTCAAAAGCAACGCGGGGAACAATCCGAGACTATTGAGGTCGTCACTGGCATTGCAGCCTTTCGATTTCACAGTAGTTCACCGCGCAGGAAAAAACAACTGCCATGCAGACTGTCTAAGTCGTATCTAAAGGTGAAAGCATAAAATGTAAATATTTTCATTGTGTAAAAATTTAAAGTTGAGATTATATGTGTTTTGTATTAGGAAAATATAATCAGGTAATATGTATGTACGTATTTTCTAACTTAATATTCTAAGTATATTCTAAAATTTTATTTTGGAAAGGTTAGAAACCGTTAGATATATTCTGGATATATTTTCTCTCCTTTTTTTTTCGGTTCCTTGCCTATTGTATAGTAGAGTGTAATTGATCAACTGCCTGAACCAAAGGATTAACTTTTCCTTCGAAAAGTTCACCGGAGAAGGGGGGGGGAGTTGTAAGATTCCCAGATCCACACAAAAGGACAGACTTGGTGTCACCTTTCCAGACAGTTTGTTTCAAAGCAACCGCACCTTCAAAGCGCCGAAATTGATCGCGTCTACGTGAGCGGGACCTGAAGGTGCCTTCTAGAGGAGATGGACAGGCGCCATGTACGGACAAATTGGAAATCCTTGAATCCACCCCCGTCTGTAGAGATATCCAATAAGGAATCGATGGAAAGATGAGGGTGAGAGGAGAACCGGAAGAGAGCCGAGAGTTGGGTCGGAGCGAAAGAGTTGGAGAGGTGAGGTCGAGAGAAGGCCTCCGCCGACATTTTTTGAAGTCCGATCGAAGGACTGTAGGGTTCTGCCCTGTGAACTGTTTTTTGTAAGTCCGGTGGTGGACAGAAGGGCTCTGCCCGTGTGAAAGGACTGGTCTTCTATTGAAAGCCCTTTTGGGACTCTGATTTACTTGTATATAACATCCTATTTAATCAAGATTCTTTTAAAATTGTAAATAAATAAATAAATTTCCTGTAAACGGAACTTAGCTGTAATTCTCAACGCTACCATTCCACACCCAAGACGTTACAAAGCCAACAAAATTAAGAATTTTTTTTCTGGAAGCTTCATTGTTGCCCTATGTATTAATTTAGGAAATCATAGTTTTATCTCTTTTTATCGATATAATACTCCTTATTTATAGTTCTCTTTAGAACCAGAACACTAAACAAGCTATTAAAAACTGGTAATTTTCAAATGACTTTTATTTAATTCAGTAAATGATACAAAATTACAGCATGTGCATAATTTCAATGGCTTCCTGTGGCACTTACTTATGTGTAAGCAGTACAACAGTTGTACTAGACTAATTCAACTATGTTTTCTTTATCCTGTTTCAGTATCAGTCTTGGTTCATCAGTTTATATAACATTCAATTTGTCCAAAAAAATATTGAGTTCACTAAAATAAAATTACTATTTGTTTATGTAATGGCCACTAGATGGCAGCATCCCTTATGAGGAATTAAAACGTATTTAATTTATTCGAAATTCTTATGAATAAATTTAGATCTTATAAAAATTTATAATGACTAAGCTATCTTCTTACAAGGAGAGCTCGCGACCTTGGACTCGCCGATTTGAATGAAATTTAGTACAACTATAGCTCACAAGACATACAATATCTGATGCAAATTTTAGGACGCAACTCTTAGGCATTCTCAAGAAATCACGCTCCGAACATTCGAAAATCAGCGTATATAGCTTAAATACTTTATTGATAAATACCAAGAGACCGACCGTGGTGTAGAGCGCATAATCGCTAGTTTGCAGATCCATAGATAGCGAGTACGATTCCAGCTGTTGCTGGATTTGTTTTGAATGTTTCTTTTGTTCATTTTAATGTCCAACTTAAATAATAAAATAAAATTAATTTTATCATCACAGCTTGCGTAATTGAATCGATTTCATGTAAATTATTAATATAGTAGGTATTTTTCCTCTGTGTCGTATTTAATAAGAGTACAGCAATTTAATAAGCAAAAAATAATAAAAATAAACAATTTAATCCTAGAGAATGTTTCATCAAGGAACAGATGCTTGGAGTAAGCAAACATATCTAATTTTGTGAATGGTTGTATTACGAATAATACAACCATCTGTTCCTTAATGAAATATTCTGTAGGATTAAATTGTTTATTTTTATTATTTTTTGCTTATTCAATTGCTATAGTATTTATAAATACCACACAGGGGGAAAATACCTATTACATTAATAATTTACATGAAATCCATTCAATTACGCAAGCTGTGATGATAAAATAAATTTATTTTATTTTATTATTCAATTATAAATTGGACATTAAAATGAACAAAAGAAACATTCGGAATCGAACGTGCTACCTACGAGTCTGCTAATCAGCGATTATACACTCTACGCCACGGTCGGTCCCTAACTACTTTATCAAAAAAGTATTTAACCTGTATATGCTAATTTTCGAATGTTCGGAGCGTGATTTCCTGAGAATGCCTGAGAGTTGCGTCCTAAAATTTGCATCAGTGATTGTATGTCTTGTGAGCTATATTTTTACCAAATTTCATTCAAATCGATGATTCCAAGGTCGCGCCCTCCACTTGTTAGTGGCAATCCAATACTAATATAAACACTTTGTGCTGAAACCTGTAGTGACAAATAAATTTCCTACTTCAATATTAAGAATTTTTTTTCCTGAAGAATATTCACAAAAATAATAATAGTAAATAAAATAAAATGTATAATTCTTAAACGTTTTGTGGGAAATAAAGTTCATTATTTTTAAAAGTAATATTGGAAAAATGTTCTCAAAGTACTCAAGCCACAAACAAATTAACAGCATTGTATTTTTGTTACTTGTGCTATTACCATGTATATAAATATAAGAAAACAAAACTTTGCATTTTTTTAACCTCTTTAAACAATATAACAGGAATAGTGAAATTATAAAAATAATTAAATAAAACTATCAACTTCTCCTAGTGTCACAAAAAACTTGGTGGTGGGGTGTAAGAGGCACTAAAAGAAAAAAATATTTATTAATCTT
Source organism: Cheiracanthium punctorium (assembly GCA_038373885.1). Taxonomy (NCBI): domain Eukaryota; kingdom Metazoa; phylum Arthropoda; class Arachnida; order Araneae; family Cheiracanthiidae; genus Cheiracanthium; species Cheiracanthium punctorium. Next base: position 269,149 of record JAWZYV010011617.1, read on the forward strand.
AAAAATGCAGTTTAAATAGTTACAAAAACCTTGAGAATTACCACAAAAACTATTTAAATATGCATTTATTGTTTATTTTTAAAAGCGTTATTATGTTTTTCAATTTCTAAATATGAATAAATATATTAGTACATGGAATGAATAAATACATTAGTACTTCTAGTGCATGGAATAAGCTTTCTTGACATTGTTTGTAACTATTGACGCTAGATGGCAGCATCAAAATAATCTCCTACTCAATCCATCCTTTCTTCAACTGAAGCTGGGCTACTTTGATAGCATGGCGTTTGTTCTCCTTATCTGTACCTCCGTGGTTAAAACGCAAATGTTATGTTAAGACTTAAGAGTGTGTTTTGCATTATCGCCAAAGCTACTTGTTGTGTTTGTAAACAAAACATTGTTCTTTAGCATTAAAAAATGTGTTTAAAAAAGCAATAGACAACATATATGTTAATAAATTTAATTAAGCATCTTGAATATTGTTGTATACCTACAATTATTTAGCAATCATAATAAAATATTAAAGTTTATCACTAATTACGTTTACTTTAACGAAATGCCAAAGTAGCGAGATTAATATGTCAAAGTAGCGAGAAGTGCGCCAAAGATAGCAAACCCATAGTTTCGGTTTGGGCAACTTTTCGAGATGTAAGCCGGCTCTAGTGAGGATGACCGAAACCGGTCCACAACCGTGATGTCACTTAACGGAAGAATGATCGCAACCGGTAGCACCGATGCATAACCGACCAGTGAATTCCGGAACGGGCCCACTGTGATGCCACGGGCAAAATGTCATACAAAACATGGAGACATGCAAAAAGGCCATAAAGCATGGAATATACCCTAGTATTTTTTTTTGCAGTTTGGCTGGCAACAGTTTATTGGCGGGCCATTTCCGCGATTCCCTATCGCCTTAGTGTTCCAAGGATTTACTTCTTTGTATGTGAAGTTGTGTGAATTGCGACTGTATTTCTTTTAATTGAAGACTTATTTTGTAGTATTTTATATCTAAAATATTCTGCTATACAGACATTTCTTATTCTTGTAGTAAGTACGTTCTTTATTCTACAAAATTTAAGAATTTCTTTTAGGCTTAAACGATTTATTTTAGACAAAGGAATGGTTGTTGTCATGTGTTACTGTGTGCTAAGAATCTCTGACATTTAAGGTTTAACTAATTTTATCTTGCTTCATGCTGTTCATTGTTAATGTAATTTTATCATCTAGTTTCTGTTTCCTCTGCACTAAATGATAAATTCTAGTCACATGACCAACTTAAGGGACAAAGCGTGTCCTTTGTTTAATGTCAGTTTTATGTCTCGTCTTCTGTATGAGATTGGTTTTTCATATTAAAATCAGCGATGAATACGAATGGTATCCTTTAATTTTTTTACTTCACAAATGCTACGTTTCTTGCTGTATTATTTGTTAAGCATTGGTTCATTTTGTTAGTTGAGACTAGTGAGCATTTTCAGTGTTTTTCTGACTCATAACTTCGTGTAATCCAAAATTAGTTATTAGTGTAATTATCTAGGTTTGAGTTAACTGAAAACTAGACGTTTCTCTTTTATTGAATAGGTAAGATGTCAATAAATAATGATGGGTTACTTGCCCTGCAAAATGTTACGCGTTTAAAGATTGTAATCTGTACTATTACAAGATTTATTGCGGAAATGCGTCTTTAAAGAAAGCCCTACAATGCCCTATTTGTTGACGCCAAATTTTGTTATATTTGATATTCATTATTTATATTTAAGCCAAGGTTGGCATGGCTTAAACCGCGGTTTAAAGCAAATGGTTTTTTTAAAAGAATAATTTGAAATTCCGAATACTACTGATAGAATACGTTCTGATACCTTTTACAATTATCCTTATAAGTATCAAAATTAAGATTTTTATCAATCTAATAGATACCCTATTGCTTTCATTATTAAAAATTATTAATTAAACTTAAATTATAGGCTGCATTTTTTAATTTGAGGTTTTGTGTTTTAACAACTTAATTTTAAATCTTAAAATATCATTTTGAACAACATATCACCATTATTACTGATGAATCTAACTGCAAGATTCCATGAAGTAAATAATTAATATTGTATTATATACTAAATATAAAAATATCTCTAAATAAAATTAAAATTTAATAGTTTCAATGTTCACATAAGTACAGTAACAATTGTTTACTTTGTTTTAATTACTTTCAGAAGGAATATTAATTATTTCAACATTTTACAAATACTTTTAAGTATGTGACAGGTAATTATAAAGGGATTTAAAAAAACCTGGGTTTTTTGGTTTTCCCAACCCTGATTTAAGCAGTAAAATTCGTATTTGAAAAATCCTGAGTTGCAAAGGGAACCTAATATTCCTTTGCAACTATTTATTTTTTTTAAGTCAATATAATAGCTGCCGAGGCGGCCGGCTTTGCCACCCTATACCATACTCTTTATATTCACTGAGGTGTTGGCCCAATAATTGGACTAATATCAACAAAAACATGTTGCAGTCGGTACTATTTATAATAAATTGCTATCTATATAAATAATAAAGTAAAATGTTCTGATGCTTCAACAGTTGTTAAATCTTCTTTTAGATATTAAGGTTCCTATCAAACCATTAAAATGCTAGGCTATATAAATAAAACTTTGAAGGTAGGAATTACAAAAAAATAGGATTGACTACGATGCCTGACGAAAATAATCTTCCTTTGTTTTAACAGTATTTGTCATTATTGCTGATTCCTAGGTTAGGGTTGCTACAAATTTTGGGTGTCATCACAAAAGCTGATATTGACCATGGTAGCGATGCCAAGTACTAAGATTGTATATATAATTATGCCTTTTCATACATTTTGCATAGTGACATTTCTATTCATAAAATGATTATAAAAATACTGTATTGGATGATAACGTATTGTACAGATTCCTACATAAGCGCTTCTTAATTGCATAAGCTGAGAGGGTTTCTGGTACTTAAGTATGATCCTGGCAGTCATTCCCAAAAAATATTTCTTGTGTCCAGCATTTATCTGTGCAAAAGTTGCTTGTCTTGGTGGTTCGCTGGGATAATAGGTAATAAGTACCCTTGCATTATTTAATACGTATCCTTGGTTACAATAATAACGAAACAGGAAATGGCTAAAATGTGCTTCAACCCACTGCATGGCAACATTTTATTTTTTGGATGTGCGATAAACGTGCCAAGTATTGAAATTTCAATTAAAGCTGTGAAAATATCCGAAAGATCTCTCATTTTCAAGTATGCGTTAATGTTATTTTATGATTAAACTACAGCATGATGTAAGTAAAAGAAACCAGTAACGAATATGCTTGCTTCATTTGAAGTTATTGAACTGTTATTTTGGATTTTTGCACATGTGTTATTATGCTAAAGTTTACATCTAGTTGTTGCTGTTCGCAGTGTAGAAATATAGATTTTGGGTACCACATATTAGCATATTATAGGTACTTGCGTATTATCCCTGTGGTCTGCCAAGACGAGTGATTTTTCACAAAGATAAATGCCGGGCACAATGAAATTATGGATGGTTCAGAATAAGATTGGCAACAGTGCCAGCACATTTGACGGAAAAATAGTTTGGTGGGAATGACTGCCGGGATAACAAGTACAGTTTTATATAAGTAGATATGTTGCTTTAAGATTTTGCAACTATTGTCTATCCCTGAATATTAGCATGAGAGACTCATTTCTTTGATTCGATAGTCATTTTTAATTATTTTAAATGTTATCCTTTATTTACCATACTAGCTGCCAATGCGTCCAGCTTCACTACCCCATACCTTACAGTTCTTTATACTCAGTGCAGTGTTAACTAAATTTCTGGACTCATTTCAATGAAAATCATGTTTCTTTGTTTTAACAGTATTTTTCATTAAATTTATTTAAGTTAGGGTTGCTACACACTGAGGGCGTCATCATAAAAGGTGATGTTGAAAATGAAAAAAAAAAAAAAGAAAAAATTAAACTGGTCCAGAATGGTCTCTTGTAGAGGTTTTTTAATATTAGGTAGGGTGAAAAATCGGTTCCTTAAAAAGTTGATTATGTTGGAGGGGGGGGGGTCACTTAATAGGGGTGGTCGCTCAGAGAAGTTTCACTATATTTCTATACTCAAGGTCAGTCAAAACCAGAGTGCTGAGTCTCCTGGGTGATTGGAGGGTGGGGATCTCTTGGTGACTAGCTCTATTTTAGGGACTTTTTAACTGCATAGTTTGCATTTATTTGTAATTGGGTCATTCTGCAGTATTAGGCTTCACAAGCTTCAAAAACAAAATAAAAAATTAAGTGCAACATCATTGTAAAGCTTTAAGCCTCTTCTATTAAAGTTTATCAACAAAAAATCTTTTTTTTTAAACTAAACAAATTAGAATAGTTATATTTCAGTCATACAGAAAAATGTGTTACGTACTGACATTATATTTTTAACTATCTCAAGATATTTCATTTTTTAATTTTGACTGCTGTGTACTGACTGCCAAAATGATTAGGTCACCACCAAAATGATTGGTGTCTTTGCTGGCATAATACTTAAGTGTCAAAATTTTACTTTCTTCACTTGTATTCTAAAGTATTTTTTCTTTTACAGCTATGTGGGATGATGATTCTCCTGTAGCTGTGGCATCGGTATGTATTAAATTTATTGAGATTTAACAAGTTAATTAAAAATTTTGAGTTTAATGAAAGAGTTGAAATAAAGTGTCAACTTTTTGGTTAAAATTTTGGTTTTTACTATGTTGAAAACTTTTAACCCTTTTCCATTGACTAAATATGACTTAGCTCACATTTATTTGTATTTGTTCAAAGTTTTACTCATTTTTACTGTTTCTGTTTTTTAGTATTTAACCAGGGTTCATATCCTTAAGGGAAACCTGAAAAACAGAGAAGACTGAATTCAAAATTAGCTCTTAAAACTCAGGAAAAATCTTATGGGAAAACATGTAATTTTTGGAACTTCTTTAGTACCAACTGCTATTCTATTCTTGGCGCCTTTTGTTTTTTGCTAAACCTGCACAAAGTACAGTGTTTTGTAAAAGGTTTATCTTTCAAACTCTTGATGCAACTCCTGAGTTTCAGAATGGCAGACATCTTGTTTCCAGACACAAAAAATGTAACAATTTCATCTACAGTTACGATGTTATTCAAGAGCACATAAAAGTAAATGCATGTCATATGCTATAGCTTCCCAATTTTTTATTTTCCAGTAATTTTTAAATTATCACTTCTCTCCCTCCAAAGGATCTTTATACCAACAGTACAAATAAAAAATGTCTGCAATTCCTAGTCAATGCAAAACTCCATAAAGCTTAAGATTAAAATTCTCCCAATTGTTATCACCACACAAGAAAAAATAAAAAACTGTCTGTGAACTCGTATATTTTAAAAATTTTCTGCAAAAAAAGGCTATGTGCCTCCTGAGTCTTGTATCGCTGCCAACAGCTAAACATATTGGCTCTTTTTAATGACACTCTACTTAACAACGATCTCTGTTCAGATATTTCATAGTCCCGGACCTTCCGATGTAAAAACCCAATTTTATTGCATGGCTTGTACTCTTTTCTTAATGTAACTTAAAGTAATTCATAAAGAAGAAAATACCTAATTTTATTGCATGGTTTGTTTGTACCATTTTCTTTATGTAACTTAAAATTAATTCTTTGGGAACAAAATAATTTAATGATTATAAAAATGACATTTTTAAACATGCCAATGCATTATGAAATATATTAACAATCATAAGCTTGTAAAGTGTGAAGGGAAATGTTATTTTTTTTTTTTCAAATTCTGTTTAAGGGCAGTACTACTTTTAAACTAAAGTTCATATTGATGTTTATTTTGTAAAATGAAAATAAATATGATTAATTTACTGTTGTTTTCTTATATTATTATATTCATTATTTTATTTGCACAATTTTTAAAAGTTAAAAGAAAATTTTAAAATATCAAAGCTGTCTACAAAGTTTGAAATTTTTCTGCGAACCACATTCATCTATATTGTCTGGGTCTGATTATCACAAGTCATTGCACAAATATATCCTATCGCCATCTTGTTTCTAAACACATGATTGTTGATAACATATTTAAACAAAATTCATCAACTCATACATGAAATATCTAATTGCAATTCCTCACTTTCCCAAACTTGAGCAGGATTCTCTCCCACGTCACTAATTTTTCGCAGTCGTTAACTTCGCCCCACCTAGAGATCACTTGAGGTGGAGTTTTGAGGAGCGTCAAGGGGTTCTTGTTATTGGCTAAAAGACCTCCCAATGGCCTCCAGAATCGTTAGTGCAGTCGATAACCAAACAACTGGTTCTGCCCAGTTGACAGCTAACCACCGACGATTTCGGAAAACACCGGGAGAGAATTCCACCCCTTGTTCAGCAACTTGAAAACTGAAACATAAAATGCCTAGTCAAAAAAACTTACTTTTTAACTTCTCGATGCAAGTCCTGATTACGAAACAGTGGCTATTTTATTACACAATCATCGACAATAACATTATATTTAAACATAATTCCACGTAAACTCTTGCATAAAATATCTTTCTAACTCTTGGCTTTCCCAAACCTTTCCACTAATATGAAAAATCAAAACTGTTGATTATATTCCTTTAAAATCCACTTACTTTCCTGTCACAACAGTAAATCTACTTTTTAATAAGCCATAGCAAAGTACATGTTTTACGTGGCTGACTCCCCTTGAGATGCTACTTCCACCAATATTAAAAGCAAAAATTATTTAATTCCTGAAACATTCCAAACAGTGGCACTGTAATGGATGCTCATAAAACAGTTTGGGTCTCCACATTTGACAGTTTATCATCAGGCATGGCGAGAAATTTGGGTGGGCAATGCTAAAGGCCGCCCTAATTTTCCTTTGAAATCCAGAAAATCCAGCTTTAACTCTGAAATTTTAAGAAAGCTTACTCCTCTTTATTTCTATGACCTCACCCATTATATGGCAAACTACTTCCCTAATGATGCACACGGGTCATTCCATGTCAAATCAACACACTGATTGACTTGATGTCTCAGATCTTCATAATTTTTGGTATTCAGTAATATAGCATTGACCTATGAAAAAATACCAAATTTCAGTTATGTAGCACAATTATTTTTGAAGTTAATTTTTAAAGCTTTAAATTTTTATGAAAAAAATTCGTTTTGGCACCTTTAGATGCCTATAGGCTGGCAACCAATGATGGCATCATGGCTCACTGAGATAAGTACAGGATGTCCGAAAAGCTCAGTTTTTGCGTACGAGTAAATTTTCGCCGATTTGTCGCTGTTACTGGAGAAAATGTGCCTAAAATCAAAGTTAAAAGTATCCACAAATGGATAATATTTTCAAGCTAAGAAAAAAAATAATTTTTTTTTTGGCGTTTACATGCTTGTGCTGCTGAAATATGCTTATCTGCTAATGCTCTTTGAGACATTTGGACATTCATTTCAGATTTACAAAATACTTTGGTATTGCCAGTTTGCCAAGATCTTTTTCTCCTGCAGAGTTGGCAACAGTGATACAGTTGGATAAAAGCGACAAATCGGAGAAGTGAAATTTTTCTCGTACGCTAAATCCCATAGGAGAAACTGGTTTTCGGACAGCCTGTACTTATCCCAGTGAGCCATGGGTGGCATAAAGCTGAGAGTGGTCTCATTTTAAAGCTGTTGAATGGGGCTTTAATATACAGGCATGAAAATCTTCCGCTTTTCGGCGAATTTCCGCTTTTTTGTTTTTTTTTGGAAGACCTCCGCTTTCCGAAAATGTTTTAAAACCTTTCCGCTTTTTCAAAAAAAAAAAAAAAAAAAAAAAAAAAACAGTGATTACCGAACCTAAAGCAAAACATAGCGGACATAGCAGAGTAACAAGAGGACGATAATGCGCGCCTGGGATGTACGTTTTTACTGCATCTCGCACTGCGCCTAGACTAAAGTCAGCTAGAGTGCAATGTTACTGATTTCCTGAGTTGGTAAATTCAAAACTTAGTTCAGAGGGGCAAATTCTTATTTTAGATCTTCGATGTTTCGAAAGGCATCTGATACATAATTATGTACTTGGCGAACTACTACACAACAATAATTATCTATCGAGACCTTTCGCCACTGGAAAACCGTTGTCGGTGAGCTATTGTTACTCGCGACGTGTTTTTATTGCTGTTTTGCGCACTTGATGAATCTATAAATTTTTTTCACGGACACGTACCAGCTTAACTGATACTTCTGTTGTGGATTATTGAGAAAATGGCAGATTTATCGAATATATTAGAAAACGTGGATTGAAAACGAAATGTTTGTGGTCATTTTCGGATTCAAAAATTTGCTTGGTTTTGGAAAAATCGTCGGCCGAACGAGAACTTCCAGACATGCTAAACTGGAATTTTTGTTTAAATAAAGCAAACTGACGGTCTACACGACAAATAAAACTTGTATAAAAGTACAGCTTTTAGTAATGGTATTTAAAATATAAATCTTGTCGTATTCCTTTAGGTCTTCAACATGCAAAGGAAGTAAAATAATTTATGGTAGTTTAAATATACTTTTCTTAAATAAATTATTAATAATAATTCCAATAAATAAATACTTCGATATTTATAGCTATTAAAATGTACACGTCTTAATTTTATGCTGAATAAAAGAATAATGCTTTTTTAAAATGTGAGTTAATGTTAAGAAATCCGTAAGAAAAAGAAAACCAAAATTTTCAGAGGTTTTTTTTTTTTTTTTTTAACAGTTACGCGGATTTTACTAAAAATATGTACCGTAACTTCGTGAAAAGTTAACTAATGGTAAGACCACGGACGGATTAAAGGGATTGGGTGGGGGGGAGCGAATACTCCTCCGCTACAGGAAAAAGAAATTCTATTTTACATCCATAAACTAGACAAATTTCAACTAACCGACCATAAAATTGCATTAATCCGTCCTTAGGCAAGACGTATCGCCTCCTTAAATAAATAAAAAGATTACTTTTATTAATCATTTATGAAAATGTACATAACCAAGCCAAAAAAAAAAAAAAAAAAAAAAAAAAAAGAAAAGATCATTACTAATTTTCATGGGTCAATCCACATAATACTTAATTTTAAACAACATTCAATTCATATACTCTCTCTGGGTTAAAAGTTAACGAAATATGAAATTTAAAAATGCTCTTTATTAAAAATTCGAGGTTCGCAATTGGAAAAAAAAAGAAAGAAATTGAGGCGACTAGGCGACACAAGTCATGTTTTAACGTCTCAGCGGAATTCGCTCTCTTGCTTTATTAGCCAGCTGGCTGAGTGAAGACAAAACAATAACAACCTTCTCGATGTTGACGCGGCGTCGGTACCTCGGTTTGTGAAGGCCCGTTTTCCCCCGTATTACATAAATTATTATTTTTTTTTTTAAAGCACATTCAAAATTTGGTTCTTCTGCATATCGGACGGAAATATTTCTAAAATGGTTTCACGAAGCTTGTCCGCACCTGTAACTACGTCGATGCTTTAAATGACATAATGGGGGGGAAAAATTCAAATGCTCCCTGCATGCCGACTTCAAGTGCATCTATGTGCTTTTTTTTCTACAGAAATAAATTTGTTAGCATCGGCTTCACTGGAGCTTGCGCGCTAACTACAGATCAAAAAGCAAGATCAATATACTAAATTTTTTTGCAAAAGAAATTTATTTCAGCCAGATAGTCCGTGTCCTGGAAAAAAATCCCTTTTTGACATGCATAGTCCGCGGACTATACTAGCGAAATTATGGTAACTATCCCCGATCTCCGGGTTCCATATTTGCCAACTGAACTTCAATCTATTTGCAGCCTTTTGGTAAATGAATAATTTTAAAAACAAGATGTAAAACAGTTTTTAATACTCTATTGTTAAATTAAAATTTAAGGCATTTTAGTAACTCAACAGAAAAGTATTATTTTCCCCATAATATGTTTATTGATTTCTGAAACATTTTCACTTCAATTTTAAAATCAGGAAAATCGCTATTTCGTTTTTTTCTCATGTGCAGGTTTTTCTTTGGTAATTATTTTTACAGTTAATTTTAAAAAGCATAATCTTGTAAGTTGGTATTTTGCAGCTAATATGACAGGGACATATGTTCTGCTCCTTCCTATAAGTTCCACTTCTGTGTGCTGATGTGCTGCAAGACTGCTAAGATTCTAAAATTTTACCTGAGAAAATATTTAGACATTTATTAAAGAATTATTCTTTTTCCAATAGAACAAGAAAACTTCACTTTTATTCTATCATTTGAATGCTTATTTTAGAAAATGCCAATGCCATATGAATAATTTTTCATTCCATTTCTGATCAAAATTAAAAAAAAAAAAAAAGATAGGTCTTAAAATTTTTGAGAATCAAATTTTTATTTTATTTTCATATCAAAAGAATAATCTGAAATTTGGATGTGAGACTTGATTTGTTTTGATCTAGGATTTTACGATATTGTTTAAGATAATTATTTTAAATAATTATAGCCTGTTTTCTTTTAATAAATATTGTATATCTAAAACTGATTATTAAACATTTACAGTGCATAATTATTTTCTTCAGGATCACAGTCAATTTGTTTGTGGTTGAAATTTAAATGGTAGAAATTGTTTAGTACACCATTTAGTTTAACAGTGGTTGAATTTAAGCTCACACATTATTCCCCAGTTCCATGTTTTTGCATTATCAACAGACGCGTAGCCAGGAAAATTTTTTGGAGGGAGATATGAACTTATATGTGTATAAATAGATGGAATTTCATCACTAATCCAAACATTTCGGGGTGGGGATATATCCCGATATCCCCCCCCCCTGGCTACGCCCCTGATTATCAACCTTGTTATATATGCCTGAAAATACGTGCACGTAAATTTTTCAATTTTTTGCTGGAAAATATGTCCACGTGTATTTCCTCTTTTTTGCTCTTCAGCTGTTTTCATGCCTGAATATATGCCACAAGATAGGGGTTACAATTTTAAAAAATTGAAAGTTTTAAAATTTAAATTTCTCAAAGTGGCAATTTAAAAAATTCCAAAATATTATCAAATATAGTTTGTAATGTCTTACACACAGCAAAATTCTATCATGGCATCAGGCGATCCTGTGCTTCAGAAATACACGTGCTGTGAAAAATACAAGAATTAGTATCGTTTCAGAAAATTTTGAATATTTCATTGAATGAAACAAGCAGTGGCTATTACTTTTACATTTTTGTTAATGGAGAAAAGTCACATACACTTACTATTAAAACTCTAATATGAGTAAAGTTAAGGGCTAACAAATTAGTTAGACTTCAATTGTTGGAAGATACCCACACATTTGTTCACTCCACTGTCTTGTAAACTATGTTCGGCCAGTCTGTGTGACGAGGTTAACTTTGCATATCACATCTGCAAAAGGGATCCACAGTGTATCGGGTGGTGTGGCTGTGGGATATATAAATGAGGGGGATTGGACCTGAAGGATGGAGGCATGTAACTTGCACTTTACTGCAATCTTCATCTTTATCAAGAACATAAACTCAACCACAAAGTGTCACCATAGATTGATGTTACATACCCACTAATATCTGCTGTACATCCTTTACAACAGGAAATATGCTCGAAACAACTACAGAAGAAAATAATTGCACATTTACTTTGGTTCCACATTTGAGAGCTATGAAGGAATGAAATTTCTTGGTGCCTGATATAGTTACAGCTGTATTGTACCAGTTGGCCAATTGTTCTTAGTTTTAAGGTACTCTTCTAGGGTCACAAATACAAAGTCTATGTTAGCTATGTTCTGATGTGACCATTCAAACAGTTGCCTTGCATCCATAATTTGGTCCTTAACCATGTGCTTTTGCTGAAAAATGCCATTCAACCTCAGTTTCGAAATCTTGCTTATGATTACACAAGTTAATAAAGTTTTTAATTTTTATATTGGGCCACAGAGCCATCAGAAAAATAGATTTTTTGGGGTCTTTTAAAGAAAGGTTTCCAAACATAATACAGTGGAACCCCGATCTATCGTTCCCGCATTCGTTTTCCCGTATTGATCATTTTATTTCTATGGTCCCTGCACAAACTGTATTCAAATAACGTTAATAAAACCCGCATGTATCGTTCATCAAAAATTTGCTTTCCCGCGTTTATCGTTGTAAAATGTTTCTGCCCGAAATGAAATTGAAGGTCAAGTGGATCCATATGGCTCACAAATCTAATTACTTCCTGGTATGATATCTTGGGTTGATGATGGTATAGATGAAGCCTTCTTACATCCAATAGGGATGTGTATGGTGTGAAATGTAGTGATTATATTTCCATTGTAGATGCAACAACGTGCGATATCCTAAGAATGGAAGAAATAGACTATGGGACGAACATTAATATTCTTCAAGTTCGTTTACCATGCTTTGGGACTACGCAAACGCATGATTAAACTATTCTAAATGTTAAATTTTATCTTAAATCTTAATGTTCCCACGCTTAAAGGTGCACGTTTTATATAAAATAACAACTCTATCGCGAACTATATTTTTGTCTTGTTTGCAGCCATACATAGAATAGCCACCAGATGGCGTGTGCATTTTTTTTTTTCTAAATTAAATAAATAACATTGTAAACTCAAAATGCTAGTTTTTAATTCATTTCATGTCATTAAAATAATTAATACTATGTAAATATAGTAAAATTACACATCTTTATTTTATTTTTACTGCATTTCTTTCTGCGTATCACTCCGCCGTTTGTTTGTGTACATTCGTTTGTTGACACCCATCGTTCTTACGCTATAATAGTCCTTATTTTTAAGTGTAAAAGCTGGTTAAAACGGGTGCTACTGCCGCCCCATTTTGCTGCATTCATCTTTTCGAAGATATAAATGATGATCTAATTCTTTTATCGGACGAAAGCTTTGAAAAATTAAGACTGTGGGGGTTGTTTCTTGATGGCAAAGAAAAAGAAATATCTGAGCATTTAAACGCTTTAAAAGTTTAAGGACGATGAGAACTTCGGAAAATGGGCTGAAACGATGTAATTATCAATGTAATATTTATCGTAGGTGTTTGGAAAATTGTATTAATGCTCCAAGCCCACCTGAACATGGATGGATTATAAATGACTGCATTTCTGTTCAGTGGGGTAACTTGCCTATAGCAGAAGATTTCTTACTGAAACACATCTTATGTGCATGCCTTAAAACTGCATGTATGTCAAAGAAATGTACTTGCAAGTTGAATAATTCAGCATGTTCAGATTTTTGCTCTTATGAGAGTAACTGTCAAAACTCTAACAATGAAAGATGTGTTTTAGATTATATTGATGATTTAAGCGATTGTTCAGAATAAATTAATGTAAGTAATAATTTTTCGTGTACTAATATTACTCTACTATTTATATCGATCAACTATATGTATCGATTGAGAGTTTGTAGTATAGCATTTTAATTGAAAAAATATGCCTTTTAAAGTGCTATCTGCAGTCTCTGATCTTGGACGGGTTACCACCTCGCTCACTGCCAAGCTTTATCCAAACGTTCTCTTGTGGACCTATATGGGAGGCTAGGGGTCTTCTGGATGCATAGACTATTTGATACAGCTGTTCTCTGTAATTTTTCATTTATATTCTTTGCTGTATTTGTCTTTTTATCTGTGCCATTAGAAATAGACAAAAAAAAGTACTATTACACTTTTAGGTATGCCCCTAGTGTAGTATTTTTATTGATTTATAACAACTTGTAGCTAATATTGCTTATGTAGTAGTAATTTTTTATTTAAATTACTTTTTCCAATTTACATTTCATATTTCTCTGTCATTGATTTCTCTGTTATTAATGTAAATAAAACACATTTGCTGAAATTTGCTTTCTGTCCCATATTATTTATTCCTAGAGTGTTATTGTTTCATTGTATCCTGATATATGGAGTAAAATGAAACACTGTCAGGTGTTTACCTTCTGTCATTTTCTATGGAAAATAAATGCTACGAAGATTAATTTTAATGAAGAAAATAGCTGGCTGAAAGTGTACATTATATATATTTTTGTAGAAGCAAAGTTGTGGGGGAAAAAATAAGTAGTTTTTTTTTATGTACACCATCTGCCTATACTGAACTTGTGGTGGAGTACTTCCAACAAGACAGGACGAATATGATTTAATAAAGAAAAATATATAAATACAGCATATGAATTTTATAAGTAACTAAAACATTATGTGCAACAATTATTTGTAAAAAAACTTTACCTAGAGTGTAAAATTTATTTTTAGGTGTTTGAATTTAATTCATAGTTTAAAAATCTTTAGAAAAGTTTCTTTTTATTTTTTTAATGCAAATAAATATGAAAAATTAAGAAGTGCATGTAAAATTAAAAAAAAAATTACTAATTAAATATTTGGTATGTCGTAGAATCCCTGTTGGGCAACTAGTACTAATCAAAATATTTGTCACTTAGATTCAGATATGAATCCTTAATAAATCTAGTAATATTTTTGTAAGTAAATTAAATATTATTAATTTTTTCAACTTCCTAAAAAAATTTATACTAGTGAAAATATAAAAATATTAATATGTATTTTTCAAGATCAATATTCTAAAAAAAAAAAAAAAAATGGAAATTTTCAAAATTAAAATGTAGGACTTCGTAAGATGTCTGTTTACGTTCGTCTGCTCAGCTCAACCGCCGGTCGAAATGTAAACAAATAGCGGAAGGTTACAATGGCCGTTTATTGGTGATGAAATAAAACCAAAAGGAAAATACGAACTGTATTTATTGGCATATTAATGCTTTTTTTGACATAATATGAAATAAAAAGAAGTATATTATTAGTTAGCAGCATTTAAAAAAAATTAATGAGATTATCGATGCGCCATCTCGTGGTGATTTCTAAGAATAGTTGCAAATAGGACAGAAATATAGTTCCAGGTATATTTGACTTATTTTAAAACAATGTGCAAGATTAAGTGTGGGAACATTGCAATTAATAATAAACTGCACTAAATAGAATGTTTTAATAACAAATTTGTGCAGTCCCAAGTTATGGCAAACGGAATTTAAATTCCATGTGTCTATTGGGCGAGCGTCCCATGGTCTAAAATGTGATGCAAAAAATGAAAATGGTGAAGCTGAGAATAATATTCATGCCGATGAGACTGAGCCAACTAGTTTATCCTACACAATAAGTGTATTTGAAATTGTATGACTTTTATATACAATCATGAATACAGATAAAAAGACAAAAAAAGTATTGCAAATCTTGAAAATTTTGTTTAATTAAAAGATTAATGAAAAACCCAGTATAAAATTACTGTTTTTTAAATAACTTAATTTCTGCACAACTTCAATTTGTTTCTTTTTACAGTTTGGTAACAAATATAGTATTTTTGGTATACTGTATAAATTGTGTGTATTGATAAATACTGTTTTCTTCGTATTTTGAATTTCACCGGCATTCGTCGTTTTCCCGCATGCATAGTTTTTTACTATGCAAGGGGTCCGGATCGTTTTCCAGACCCCTTGAAAAACGATAGATCAGGGTTCTACTGTACTATAAAGTAATCATTTTATTTTATTAATTTAATAGTGTTCTGCATAGCAAAATTAATAATTAACACTAGATATACCAAGACCAGTCAAAATAACTGGTTTGTGGCTACTTTTCCCTTAAAAAATAAAATTTTAATTAATTTGGTACATTATTTACAAAACGTGTATTTCTGAAGCCCAGTATCTCCTGATCCCATGATAGAATTTTGCTGTGTGTATTAAGACATTACAAACTATACTCGATAATATTTGGCAATTTTTAAAATTGGCACGTTTTGAAATTAAAATTCTAAAATTTTCAATTTTTAAAAATTGTAACCCCT
This sequence comes from Cheiracanthium punctorium, assembly GCA_038373885.1. Lineage (NCBI taxonomy): Eukaryota > Metazoa > Arthropoda > Arachnida > Araneae > Cheiracanthiidae > Cheiracanthium > Cheiracanthium punctorium. The sequence goes on from JAWZYV010011617.1 coordinate 284,998, forward strand.
ATCTTGTGGTGTATCATATTAAAGCCCCATTCAATAGCTTTAAAATGAAACATCTCTCAGCTTTATACCATCACTGGTTGCAAGCCTACAGGCATCTAAACGTGCCAAAATATGAATTTACTACTTTATCCTACACAATAACTGTATTTGAAATTGTATGACTTTTATATACAAACATGAATACAGATAAAAAGAGAAAGTATTGCAAATCTTGAAAATTTTGTTTAATTAAAAGATTAATGAAAAACCCAGTATAAAATTACTGTTTTTTAAATAACTTAATTTCTGCACAACTTCAATTTGTTTCTTTTACAACTTACAATAGCTTTAAAATGAAACATCTCAGCTTTATACCATCACTGGTTGCAAGCCTACAGGCATCTAAACGTGCCAAAATATGAATTTTTTCATAACAATTTAAATCTTTAAAAATTAATAACTTCAAAAATAATTGTACTACATAACTGAAATTTGGTATTTTTTTTGTAAGTCTGATGTATTGCTGCATACCAAAAATCATGAAAATCTGAAACAAACATAAATTCGAAAAATCTCCCAAAATTGTTGATTTGACATGGAATGACCCTCACACGGAATTGGAAATGGATGTATACAAGATAAATCATATATTATGACTGCTTAGGAAGAATGGCACACTTGCTTCTCATTTTCTCTTCTGTGCTGTGCATTTGTGGTTGCATCCAGGTTTCTCAGTAGGGTTGGTTGAATTAAGGAGAGGCTGTTCTTTGCGTTGTGTACTGCACACAAAGTTAGATTGTGTAATATTTTTATCGTGCATATTAACACTGCTGATGTTTGCTAGAATACAATGTAGAATGTGTTCCTATGTTAAATATTCCATTGTTTCTGCATAGGATTGCTGGGTTTATTTAGTTCTAAAGAATATGGAAATTTTTACCAATAGCCTTGCAGGGTGCGAAATTAGTGGTCGTTAGTCGTATTTTGCAACTGTAATTTTTGTTTTGACGACCGTGAATTAAGAACCAGACGTCATTTTTGACGCCTAACATTTTGCTCGACACAGGCGACTATTTTGGTATCGGCCCACTCCGGCGACTTTTTAAACAAAAATACCGCGATAAACCACTATTTTGCAAATTTTGGGGACTTTTTCATTGTCTACACGACTATTTTTCAAAATGTGCTGAAAAAATATAAATGTTAATTTCCGTGAAAAAAAAACTTGCGTTCGTAAGCACAGCTTCGTGGCAGAAAGAGAACGATCCTCTGCAGACCGTCTTCTGTAGTTGAAAAACACACGGAAGACCACTTTCTTGTCTCACGGATGTGTAATCATTTAAATCTCCTTTTTGTAATGTAAACAAATAGAGGAACTTAAAGAAATTTAGCCATAATTTTTTAACTCCATGCATATTAATAAAGTTGATCGGAGGAGACTACTAGCTCGCGTTTGCCATATTGGATTCTTTCTGCAAATGTGTGTTTTAGTGGTAGCTCGGCTTGTATGGCACGGCGGTGTGCGAAGATGTGATAATACTTGATATCAATATTGATGAATGCGCGAGATCCTTTTAAATAAGGCAGTGTAAAAGTTATTTGGATTAGTTAAATTCATTAATTAAATATCTTGGATTTTATTTACATCTTTGATTTTATTTACCGCGGTGTGTTGCAGCGCCGCAATAATGGCTGGTTAAGTGCAGCAGTTCGTGACTGAAAACAATACGTGGATTGATTGCAATTAATTAATGCAATTTCGTGAAAAAAAGAAAGATTTATTTGTGTGTGTGCGTGGGGGGGGGGGGTGACATTAGCAAAACGTCTGGATTTGGGGGAAAATCTAAATTTCGGACTTCCGGCCTAAATTCCGATAATTCAAATAAAAATATTATTTGAAAAAAAATGTTATTTGATGGTTTAAACTTAATAAAATTTATATTTTTTAAATAAAACTCCTTTATGAGATAATGTAAATAAAAAAAACCTAAATTGAATTAGTTATTAGAAAATGAAATGAAAAAAACTACTTAAATATAAAAATTTTAATAATTAACATAAAGTTCAGTTAGTATTAAAATATGTTTTAAGTAATTTAATTAAAAATAATTTTTAGTAAGGTAAAATAGCTATGTAAAAATAAATCCTTCTTGGTGACATTGAAAGCTTTCATAGACCCTTCCCAACTTCAGTTCAACCCACTGAGAATACAAATTCCATACCAAATACCATATTTCCACAATTTTAACATGCACTATCTGTTTGCTTACAGTGGTGGTTGATCTAGTGATATTTTGAAGCTAGTACACATATACTGCACAAGTTTATCTACCATAGGCATTGTAGTTATACTGCAACAATTTATAAAATACTTCTAAACTAAAACTACAGACCATGTTCTTGTAAAATGTATCAAATATTTTATTCTGGATGCATAGGATGAAAGCTATAAAAATTTACTTTTTATATTTACTTACTATTTATTACTATCTTAATTTTAATAGTCCTGGTCTTCTTTATTATTACTGTACATGATCATTAAGCCTACCTGTTTATAGTTTATGCATATAAACAAAACAAAGATTTTTGAAACTGCACCTGAACGAGACAGTTTGGCAACCGGGGAAAAAAGTTTGGTGCCCTTGACGCCTAGATTTTTGCTCCCAATTTCTCACCCTGTATCCTTGTGTACTGACAATAGTATCTTGGAACTAACAATCAATAAAGTGGTCCCGAAAATACTTTTACTCCTGTAAAGTTCTCTCATAATTCCTGATTTTTTTATGTCAGAATATGAAACAATGTTTGATATGAATGTAATCCATTGTTTATGCTATAGTTGAGAGGGAGCATAATTTTGATTACCATAATGTTATCATAATTTCATTACCTTAGTGGGGCTTATAAATAAAAAGTTGTTACTCAGTACTTATAGTATTTCTATTTTTTGCGATAACCTGGTAATTCTTAAAAAATCACCTGGGGAGAAAACTCTGGTAATTTCATTTTGAGAAATGAGTATGAACCTTGTTAACTTCTAAGACTGGCTTTCTAGCTGTTTCCTTAGTAAGAATTGTTTTATAAATATTAAAGTTCAAATCAAAATATTCCTCATGACTTCCATTCCTGTGAAGACTTTCCATAGCTTTACCACTACCTTCAAAAGGGGAAAGAGTGATATTAATGCAATTGTGATAAGTGTAAAGAAAAACCTTGCTGTATGGCTGCAGTTTTAATGAAAACTATTTCTGTTAAAAAAAAAAAAAAAAAAAAAACCTTATGGATGCAATACATTCTAAATTTTCTGCTTCAGCAGAAACCTTTTTCCCCCCCCCCCCCTCTAAAAGTGGTAAAAATTGTCTACTTATGTCTGTTTTTAGTGATTTGTTAACTCAGTTGGTATCTTTGGTGATTATTTGGCATGTGGTTGGTTAATGCAAAAGTATGATGGGATTGATTTAATTTTTCATGTGTGAAACATGGTATTATTCTTTTATATGCTTTATTAGGCCTACTCATTAATTCATTTTATTGCCTCATTTTCTTAATTTATGAAATATTTAACTGCATGCTTTATAGTTAGTTTCAATTAACACATTAGTGCCCAGACTTTTTGAGATTTTCTTAGATTTTTGCTAATGCCAGCAATAACAAATTTCTGACAACTGTATGCACAAGTGATAATTTCTTTTAAAAAAAGTGGGAAATTTTAAGTCTCGTTTAATTCACCTTTAAGTGTTTGTGGAATTGAGATTTAATACTCTTGAATTAAGGCTAGGAAATTTTATGTTAGATAATTTCGACTGACAGTGAAAATGAGAAAATTTGAGTGTCCCAAAAATGGTACACTGGGCACAAATGGGTTAAAATAGTTAACATAAGTCCAGTGAATAAAAGCATAAATTTTAAATTTATCTACATTGGTTTTGTATTTATTTCAGCCTGCTGCGGCATGTGGTGTTGGTGGAAATGGCTTTTAGTAAGTATATTAGTATATGTTCAATTGAATTACTGTGTTATCTCTGGTTACAATGGATAAGCATGACCTCATTCTTGGAACAATGTATTTAACATGTTCCCCCTCCCCTTTATTCATGTAGCTTAACTAATTACTATTTTCTTTTTAAAATCAGCCGGGCAAATAATACATTTTAACCTTTTAGATGTGGCATGATCTTCCCTAAGTTTTTTTCTGACCATTCTCACTTGTGTGACTTTGTTCATTGATTACTTTTCAGATATTTTCTCTCATAAGTCACTAAATTAAAAAGTTTGACATAAATGTCTAAGAATTAAGTTTTTATGAAAATAAAATTTCAAGCATTCAGTGTATCCACAAAGCAACTAAAGATTTTTGACACTAAGCTAAAGAAAAGGCAATTAGGATACTTTTTGGTTAAGAAAGTTTTCATACTGTTTTTAAATCATGAAGAACAGATCTATAAGTGATGCATTGGGAATGTAATCCCAATCCTGCGGGAACAGGATTCTGCTGGATCCCACACAAATGTTTGTGAGACTAGTCCTGTGGGATTAAACCATAATCCTGCACTTTTGAAACTGATATATAATTATTTTTATTAAATTTCATACTGCTTTTCCAATTCTGTGGGATTACAGGATCAGCAAATCTTGGTCCCAAAATCCCACTAAACAAAAACGGTGCAAGATTGCATTCCAAAGTGACGCAGCCTACACAAACCAACTGCAGTCTTTATACACGTAGTTTGTGCTATTTTTTGGCATCCAACTTTTCTTAAAATACATTCTCACAATTTACAAAAAACTATTTTAATTGGTGTTAAAATCGGAGAGTAATGCTGCCTGTTTATTTAGGAAAACTTGTTTTTGTTTTTTTTTTAAATTTAATCCAGTTTATAGATGGGATTAATACTGTAAACAACTTCAATTGAGGAGTGATTAAATACAATACCAGATCATTTGAAGAATCAACAAAATTTTATAATTTTCTCCTGTGTCACATGACATTGTTTCTCGTTGCTATGGGTAATGGAGTTTGAAAGAATTTGCTAGACCCACAAAGCGGTCTAGGTTGCACAACCTGGCCACGAAGTGGCTCTTTGTTGGACCAGCTGGTTGCCGAAGGTGGCTGGCTTGTAGGTTGTACAGGTCGCTGATTATACTTCTAAAAATATCCCCTTAACAAGTTACATGTATGTCCAGCAGCATTTTTCTTTATAGCTATGAATTTTAAATATAGATCAATGATATCAAAATTTTGTGACTCTTAGGTGTGACTGGATAAGATTTGTTTTTAAATTCCATTTCAATAAAATTTTGTTTTATTTTCTAAAGGAGATTTGTACATTCAGACAATGCTTTTAATTATCAAATACACTGTCAAATAATCACACTTTCATCGAGCCTATATTATGTATTCAAATGGATTTATTTCAATAATTTTATTAATCTTCTGCGCCACACTATTCAAAAGGGCATGTTTTCTTTGTAACGCACTATGTATTTGAATACGTATTTCACTTAATTTGCATACTGTGACACAAAGTAAACATTTATATCAAGACTCATTTTTATAATTCGTATAGCTATACAATAAAATACTGTCATGAACTTTTAACCCGTTAAAGGTTTTTGTTTGGTATCTGATTTTCCCTTCAAAACACAAATAATTAGGTAATCAGAATATACGTTTTTAATTTCTTTTTGGATGTAATTCCTAGAAGCCTCTTTGACATGCAAGAGTCTTTGCATGTCACTGTTACCCGAGGGAACTAAACAGTGAATGATGTTGCATAGCAGTGCTGTTGAAAGTGGCTTGCTCATGGCAGGGTTTAAGATAGTCACATTTTTAGCCAGGGCTTTGAATCCGAACTAAATTGAAAACTGGAAAAAAGTTGTTTTTGCTGGAACTGGAACTGAATTGGGGGGGAAAAAAAATAAATTGTTCATTTCGGCTCTATCTTGTGTCATTTTGTTACTGTAACCAACTTTTCTAATTTAACATCAACCAAAAAAATATAATTACATGTACAGTCTGTTTTTGTTTCTCAGAACCTTCCTCCTATTTACACGTACGTCGGGTCTGATTCGATTTTATCAAAATAAGGACGAGTGGTTTTACTCCAAGTTTAGTTACTCTCATTTATGTTTTAAACTCTGTTTACACTTGAACTAGCAATAAGTAGAGTAGTTTCTGAAATTTGGAATTGAAATAAAACATAATGAAATATTTTCAGGCTTGAAATTTATTCTCGGAGACAGTTGAAGTAATCTCGGTCAACCACTTTAGAAGATATATTAATAATTAAAGGCAATTTTCATATATTAAATTAATAAACATACTTTTTACATAATTATTGCCAGGCCAATTGCACAATTTGAGTATCCAGTAACGAGGGTACACATAATCAACATAATCATGAACCTAGTTGTCAAATGAGATTTTTGATAATGGATAATGATGCCAATACTCGTCGTTCTTTGCTCACCACTCTTATTGTACATGCTGGTAAAATGTATCAATTCACATAGTGTGCCTGTAAAAAAAAGAATAAAACCTAAATTTCATAGAATTAAATTTTTTTGATAGAATTATACTTTTAGTACAAATAAGAATGTGCATAAAATAAAATTATTCATTTGGAACTGAACCGTAAACCATTATTTTTGGTGGAATTGAAAACCAGAACTGAACCAATATAAATTGTAGTTGAACTGGAGGATTTTCATTTTTTTGCAGAATCATTTTGAGGAAAATGCTTCATAGTAGCGAAATAACTTTCTCCTGTGTCATCTTTTAGCATTTTGATAGTGTTTTTCTACTCATTTCAGCTTTTTTGCTGAGCTTAAACCCTGTGATCAGGGATCACGCTAAAGTCTGATAAAAGTGGGTTGCAAAGGCCCATTATGTGTGTATTTTTTGCATCGCCGTCAACAAATTTGGTAAATTACTCAGAACTGAGTAAACATGAACCCAGCCTGTCAGATGCCAACATATCAGGAAACAGTCTAAAATATGGTAGTATGGAAATGAATTAAAAAATACGGAAATTTGCTCCTACGTGTTTAAAAAAAAAAAATTGAATCAAAGAGCAGCCAGCTTAAGCATCATTGCTGAATGGGAGGCTCCACCTTAAATAAAAGCAGTTAGCAGCAAATGAAAACACAGACCATTGCCATGGATTACATCAAGAGAATAGTTTTACCTTTCACATCAAAATGTGTTAGATTCTGCCCCCCCCTCCCTGTAACTTTAACTGAGGATAAGGTAAAGTGCTTCAACTTAGTGTCGATAGATAAAATTGACTATCTAAAAAAGACTGAATCAAAAATATTCAAAACAATAGCCATGTTTGAGAAAGGGGTAAAGTAGACTGTTCGGCTTTTTGTACCGTATGCAATTCAGAATTTAATATTGCACTTGGCAGTCTACATGATTGTAGAAGAAATGTAAATGTAATGGCCCTATGCACCAAAAAGAAGTCACTGCTGCTGATATTGTATAAAATGTTCCTGAATATTTTGTTAATGAAGATCGCTCTAATATAAGTGCCTTTTCACCAAATTTTTAATCAAGCAAGCATCTGATTGATAACTTTTGTTTGTTTCTGTTTAACAAATTAAAAAAAATAGATTGCTTCATTAACATTTTTTTTTTTATTTACTTCAAAATTTCTATAATTATAGATATGGTTTGTTTAAAGAGGAAGTTAATTCAAAGTAGATTAGGAAGTATTAATAATAAATTTATTGTTATGAGACAAGTGCATGCAAGTTCATTTTTAAGTCAGTATTAGGTTGTATATTTCCCTCCTCTTTTACATATATATGTATGTCTATTTGGTTCTCAAATTTGTAATACAGGGTGTCGACAGATCAGGGAAATCATGGAAATGTCAGGGAATTTTTCAAAAATATTTAAAAATCAGGGAACTTTCGTTTTTGCCTAGTGAACTAGATCATTTTTAATTGTCAGTCGGATGCTCGGCTCCATTCTGGATCTCACGATACTCAACTGATGCACAGATACAGACATTTTATTAATCCGAAACCAGAATACAGATCATACGAGAACATAGAAATATAAATCAGAGACTCAAGTGATGCAGGAACTATCACTATACGAATCCGAGAAAAAGTGCATGTATTCGGACTCGTTTTAAGATGTGGATCATACAAGAAACCGGATATGTGAATCATATCGGCATGTGAATCAATTTCGCATGCGAATTGCTTCCTGAATAAAGTCATAGGTAAAATGAAAGGTGAAAGATGATTTAGTCTTCTACTGTGCCATTGTGTTTTTTAAAGTGATGGGACATTTGAGTGATGCTTGCCGAGTTCCCCCGCAAGACTATTTTTTTTTTAATAGATAGTGCTCATTTTAAAACCTTTTTACATATTTTTTTTAAAATTTGAAATGATACATTGATTGAAATAAAATAAGTTGACTAGTTAGCCAGTTTATTTTGAGCAGTCATCCTTACGCTTAAAATTGACACTATCTTTTATAAAACGAGGAAACTTTCGTCTACATATTGTCTTTTAGTGTTCAACTAAATTTTATGTTTGGATTTATGAAACTGAACTACAATTTTATTAATATTAAGCATTTTTGTGGTTTTCTATTATTTATTTCCCTATATGAAGCATTCACCTGTTGGTGCATGATAAACAATGGTGATTTACATGAAAGATTATGGTATGTATATAATTAGTTCTGGAAATTTGATAGTCTGGGAAATCGAGGGAACTTTTTTTCTGAATTTCTGTAGCCACCCTGTAATATTATGAATTTCGTTTTTGTGGTTGTGACATTTGATTAAAGTGAGAGTACAGGGATGAGGAACGAAAGAATATTTGTAAAAACTAATCAAAAATATAGCTTGAAAAAAAAAAAGACTACATAATATGACTCCTCAAGGATGTCCAAAACTCCTGAAATTTAATCACTTTTCTCCAAGGGCTCTACCACCATGGTATCATAGAATATCAGTGACGGATATATCTCGCTGTTGGATAGTCAAATTCTTCAGAAGAATAGCTGCGACTCTAGCTAGCATGATGAGTGTTGAATAAAACAAGCAAGTATTTTTGCACATGCTAGGTCTATCTCCACACTCAGACCGTTCAATGAATCAAAACTCGCAGCTTTCTCCCCTTTTTCTTAGATGAAGGCATTGCCTTCAGAATTTTTGAGACTCCGGAGACATCCATAAAGAGTGGATTCCGGTTTTTTTACTGTGCTAGGGAGAGGGGTCCTTTTGTGGAAGTACTTGACACTCCATGATACACACAATAAAAACCCACCCATCTTGTACTCTCTGGTACCAGAATGCAAGTGATGAAAGCGAACTTCACCCAACGTGTCGGGGGATAAAACAGCATTATTTCCGATAGTGAATATGACAATGAAACAATTACGATAGGATCATGCTAGGGCACATCGGATGTTTCTTGGATTATGACGTCATGAGAAGAAAAGGCTCGATTTATTCGCTACCAAAAGCTTTCTGATGCTATGGCGTTATAGCCCCAGGTGTCATCTTTACAATGTTGGCATCTCTGCTGTCACTGTGATTTTACTACAGTAACCCCTTGTTGTGAAAAAACACTCAAAATACTGGTACTAACTGATAAATAAAAAACGGGAAAAAGCACACATCAGGGTGTCTACAGAACCAGGAATTGTCAGGGAATTTTGCTGTTCTGGAAAAAATCTGGGAAATAAGGCAGGTTCAGGTGAAGTACAATGATGTACTTATTTTAGCAGTTTAGCATCCAGGAAATGCACTTAAATTTTCCTGCCTCTGGAAAATTGGGAAAATATGCTTGAAAATATGAAATTTCCAGTCAGCTTCGGGAACTCGCTCCTCCTCTAAGAACTTGGCCAAATTGGCAACAGCTCTGTTGTAGTACAGTTTTCGTTGGAGAAGGTGGGAATTGTCGATACGAACAAAATGTCTTGTGCACCTGGGATGTTTATTTTCACTGTACCACACACTTAACAAAAGTTCTACTGATGGTGAAGATGCCGTGGGCAGCACCACCTGTATATTTCAGCACATGGGAAATTCAAAAGTTGGGCAAGAGGGGCAAATTCTTTTCCTGAAGTGTTGGGAGTTGTGTTTTATAATTTTGTAATTAGACTTCTACACAACAATGCTGACACTTCAGTCTGTGCAGAAAATCCGTTGTCTTACATGATGGGAACAACTGTTATTTCTTTTTTTTTTTTTTGTCTCTCACCTGCAAATTTTTTTTCCCTGGGACACATCTCAGCTTAACTGACTATTACAGATTACTTCTAAATATTATGCACATACAGTGTTGCAATTAGATATCACGGCACCTGGAGCAAACCGTAGTTTTGGCATCCTCTTTCCATTTTGTTGATGTAACAGCCCTTTGGCTAGGGCATGTGCCCCATTGGCCTACCCTTAGGTGTGGGCTTGTGCAAATGTATTGAGAAAAATTGCAGATTATGCCGAATAGGATGAAAATTTGAATATAAAACAATGTTTCTGGGTCTGAAAATATGTAGGTAGATTCCTGATATTTTGCACTTATGAAACTTAAAACTTTTTATTAAACTAAAGCATAATGACTGTCTTACACACAGCATGTGTAAAAGTATAGCTTTTATGAATTGACAAAATTTGATATTTTAAAATGCAAACCCCACGAGTGCAGTAGCATTATTTTACAAATTTACGGTGCCAAAGCAATATAATTATGATTTTTGCAAATTAGGACTGATTTTTAAGGTAAAATCTGAAAGATCTGCATGTGTTTGTAACAAATTGAAATATTTCAATTACTGAGAGCAGCAGGCCTTGCAAATGGTCCTTTTCATGATGTGTTTATAGTAATTTAAAAAATACATTACACTAAAAAGGTTTTTGCTCTTTTCATTAGGATTCAAATTAAGTGTGCTAGTTTCGCTAGAGAAGTCTGTCAATGAAACATTATCGTGATGTTTATATGTGTACTATAAATTATTTATTTAAATAGTTTTAAAAATGAAAGTTGAGGTTAGTATTCCAAATTATCTCGTGTGAAATATTCAGATATTTTGATTTGTTTTATAAGGCTTATTTTTTATTTTAATGTGCATGTAGTTATATTCTCCTCCCCCCTCCCTTAAAGTCTCCCTTTTTTGGAGAATTTGGTCTCCTGCACTCCCAAAGATTTTAAAACTTGTGGGCAGTGGAATTCAGAAACAAGCCTGAACTACAGGTTGATCAATTTAACGGTCTTGTCCGAAAAAATCATCTGATTTTGGTACATAATTACAAATAAACTAATTATGCCAGGCCTTCAAAATTTTGAAGTCTCTTTACAAGCTGTACTACATACTGCAATAAACGATCAATCTGCATCAGTTTCAAAACTTTTAGAAAAAATTCTTAAAAATCGGAAATTTTTGAAAAATTTGTCACTCTTCGAAAAATCTTGCAGCTCAGATCCATGTTAAGAATTTTTTCTGAAAATTTCAAACGCCACAGCATTTTTGCTTATTGCAGTGTGTAAAGCAGCTTAAGAAGAACCATCTGGAATTTTTTGGAGACCATGGTGCTATTAGTTTATTTCAATTTGTGTACCAAGACTAAAGAGTTCCCTTTTTTTTTTTTTTTTTTACATACACCCTTAAGAGTACCCATTGCTTTTTTTTTTATTGCCCTTAAATCTGACCGATGTGACAGCTATTCAAACACTGAAGTAGGATTGTTTAAGCCTTGTTATGTGGAGACAATTTCCAACACTGCTGGACTATATTTATGAGTTAAACAAAAATGGAGGCGCACAATGTTACTTATCCTGTGATAATTTTATTTTTGAGAAACATAATTTAAAGTTATTTACATTTTCATTCCTTACAGCAAATGTTAACAATGTTCACCACCATTTTGAAATAATACTTTCTCAATAGAATAGATTTTTTCTTTTAATATACATACAGTTTAAAATTATGGAAATTTTTTGATTATCGGGGAATAAAAAAAAAAATTGCTAATTAAATCTGGAAATTTCAAAGAAAATTGGCTGTGAAATCAAGGAATTATTTTATGGAAATGTTGTAGACACCCTGCACATAAAATGTTTATAAGATGTTATGATCGTTTCAAAGAAAAATTCCTTCGGTCTTCATCAGACAAGCCCTTCGATTCGTCAACGAGTTCAATGGCTTGTCTGATGAAGATCGAAAGAATTTTTTGGTTGAAACGATCGTAACATAAGTAACATTTTATGTGTGCTGTTTTCACATAGTTTTTATTTATTTTAACCCCTTGTTATATTGTGCCTTGATATAGCACACATTTGGATATATTGCACTTTTCCAGTGTTTTCCAAGAAAATGAAAAGTGCAAACACGCATGTGTATTTGTAAATAAAAGTAAGGCATGAAACTTTTCTGACTTTAAAGATACTTTTTGTTCAGTTTTCTGTAGTTAACATTGTTAATTTTATGTTTTACGTGAATAGCAGACTTGTGCAATATAAATGAATGCCATTCACAGAAAATTTTTATAGCTTGCAGACAGCTTTCACTGATGTTTTTGTCTCCAGAGAAGCTTGATATAATGAGGGGCTACTGTACAACCAAAATAAGTTTTTTAATAAGGATAGTTAAGATATTATGTATATGAACAGTTATGAAAATCCGCAAAAACAAATTGCCTATACATTAAAATAAACCTAAAGACTTTCTTAGTTACGATCAGTTGCATGTAATTTCTTATTCCTTACTACCTGGTGTAGCACATTAATTTCAAAAGGGCTTGGCAATATCTAAAACTTCCTACTATTAAGTCTGTCTGTTATCATTTCTTAAGCAGTATTACTATTATAATTTCTTAAGCATGAAAATATTTGTGTTTTTACTTATGCATTTTAACCTTTTCAGTGTTGGACGAGGTCGAGGATTCGGAAATATGTCCCAAATGAGCAATTCTCTGCCACAAGTTGGTAAGTATCAAGATTCACATGATGAAAGCTATTGTCATTCTCTTTCAACTTATTAGTACCTCTAAAAACAATTATAACAGTAAGTCACTGTTAAATGCCTGCATAGTTCTTGAACTATTGTTCAGAGGTCAATCCAGGTATTTTTTCCAACTTCCCATTTTTGTGAATTTCAATACCTATTTTTTAATTTAAACGACTATTTTTTATGAATTTTCATATTGATATTATTGAAAGTCACTTTTTTCTTAAAGAAAATTGGAAAAACAAAGTAAAATATAAGATAAAATGCCAAAGAAGAGGTTTTCATCTATTGTATTTTTATAAAGGCGCTGTTCAAATGATTCTAATTTTGTGAAGGTACCATAAGACCAGGGTTGGACGGTATTTACCGCCTGATGGTATTTACCAGTTTTTACTATGGTTTTTACCGTCTTTGGAAAAACATGTTTTTACCAGGGTTTTTACAACCTTTGAGAAAAACTTAATAATTGACTATTTTTTGTCACTTTTTTGAAGATTTCTCTCCATCAATGGCTGAGAGGTTCTGCTATCGAAACTGGATGGGGAGAGGTGCCAGGTTCAAACCCTGGTTGTGCCTGTTGATCTAGCTGTTAGGAGTTTTCCGTGGATTTTTTTTTTTTTTTTTAAGAAATCGCACATAAATACTGGCTAGGATCCCTTAGGAATAGGAAGGTATTCCCCAATAGGATTAGGATCCTAGTGCAGTCAATCGGTCTTAATCCACAAGCAACCAATGAAGATTTATCTGCTATTTTCATTTTCTCGGATAAAAGTTCAGGACATTTAATATCACTATTTCCATTTCTATATAACAATATTCACCTAATTCAGTGTCTGATTTGGTAAGTAAAAGAATGCTATACGAAAATAGTTCATTTTAAGGAATATAATAAACACAGAAAACTTTCATCCATGTTTTCATCTTAAAGAAATTCAAATTTATAGATAATGTACATTTATTATTATGAGAAGGCACATTACAATATTTATTACAATTATGTAATGCAGGCTAGTTTAATAATTTTTACTTAAAGGAAAATTGTAAATATACTTTTACTACACTTATCTTAATCATTTTAATGAAAACTAAATGCTTACAATATTATTTGTTACATAATGTAGTTTGCATCATCATGATGCAGAGCCCAACTAAGCCAACGTGAGGCCCGGGGCAAATGTCCCTCTTGGGGCACCTTTTATACTGATATAAGCAAATGTATCCACACATACATAGTGTTATTCCTTGATTTGGGGCCCCTTTTTGTTGTGGGGCCCGGGGCAGTTGCCCCGTCTGCCCTTGCCTTAGTCAGGTTCTGTCATGATGTCCTGATGATGATATATCCACATCAATTACACAGGGATGTTAATTCTGCGCCGAGCTGTGCCGAAACACAAATTCTTACGCCTAGCTGCGCTTTTAGCCGATTTTTGCGCCGGTCTGCGCCGAATACGTCATTTTGACTCTTTTAGGGTGCGCCGAAACACAAATATTGCGCCGAACTGTGCTTTTAGCCAATTTTTGCGCCGAATACGTCATTTTGACTCTTTGTTAAATTTTTGCCACGCTCATTTATCTTTTAAAGCTCGTATGGAAAGCTAGTTAGCAGTAAAGCAAGATTCAAACTGCGTACGAAAGCTGCATTCCGAAGCCATTCTACCCGCCCCGGATCGGACCAGTCGGACTTTGTTAGTCACCTCAATCAGGGCCGGCCAGATACGCAAAGAAGTAATCATCGCAAAGGGCACCGTTTTTTGTTTATGAAGGGGCACGATTTCCAACTTAAAATCATAAAAGCAATTTTGAAAAAAGTAAAAGGGACGTCTTTTTCTACGTTTGCAGGGTGGAGTGGGTGTCATGTACCGCAGGGCCGCCCCTGATCTAAACCAGACCGGTCCGTAAAGAAAACAGTATATTACGGTGACGTCCCAGCCCCTAAAAAATCACGGTTTATGACCCGGCCCGTAGCAAGAATGAAAATTGGAAGCATGACCGGTTTAGAAATCAGAATCTAGGCTGTCTGAATTAATAGAATATTTCATTTCAAAATAATCCGGAAATCCGCTGCCAGTGGTGTAGTCGCGGGGGGTAGAGATCTGTGCGGGCCCAGGCTTTTGCAGCACGATTCATTCAAGGCACGGGCTGACCTCAGCATTTTCTAGAATGGACCGGAACAAGCGTATATTCTTAAAGACGGTCCTCTGCGCTTGCAAAATCGAGCCTTTCCGGAAATTTTTGCTCTCCTAAAATTTGGATAAGACCAAATGATTGGCTTGTGATCCCCCCCCCCCCCCTCCTTAAATCATGATTAATATACGAGCTGGACCGGGTCTGAATTTTTTATTTTGATTAAATGCCGGGCCGGGCTAGACATTTTCGGCCCGTGAAGATCATGAGCGGGGAGATGCCGTCTCACTACTTTTTCATTCGAGCTTATGTCAGCAGAAGTAAGTGTTCTTTACTTTTCATCATAGACGCATGATTTTTGAGTCTTCAGTTGCGAGTGTTCCTAAACCTTTCTTCTTAAAACTACACCACTGTTTTTCTCTTTGTGTGTGTGCAGGCTCTACGAGAGGGGGCAGACGGGGCGACGCCCCTGGGCCCGTGTTCAAAGTGCGTCCGCAAATTTTTCAGAATGTGTTACGAATTTCATTTATAGATCCGTAATTAAAATCTTTATTTTAAAATAGACTAAATTTTGAATACATAATTCTAGAATGATATAAACGGCAGAAATGTTAATTCTACCATTTAAATATTAGTATTTTTACAACCTTCGAACATGCATTAAAAGTACCATTGCATATAAGAAATACTTCCCTCCCACTCTCTTTCCATTTAGCATTTATATGAAAACCATTAAAAAGAGCAGTTTCACACACACACAAAAAAGAATTCCTTCCGTCCATGTAAATCCATGTATTGTTTTTACCAAGTTGCTGATAGCATAGCCTGTATACACCCTTTTTTTTTCCCAGAGCTTTCCTAAAGTGCTTTCAAATAGTGTTTTGCTTTTAGCAAATGGTGTTTGCTTGCAAACTTTGCTTTTCTTGTATGCATTTATTGTGTTCCTAAATCTTCAATTTTATGCTCCAAAATCATGTTAATTCTGATCTCGAATCTTAGTTTTCCTCTCGGAAACTATTTTTTTTGTGCTCCCGAGGTGCTCCCAAATGGAATTTTTCTGCTCCCAAATAGAATTTTTCTGCTCCCAAATGGAATTTTTGTGCTCCTGAGGTGCTCCCAAATGAAATTTTTTCTGCTCCCGGGGTGCTCCCAAATCGAGTGTTGGAGTTAACATCCCTGATTACATGAGAATACAGTTTTATAAATAGCATTAATATACATTGTGACTCGGAGAGTTTATTGTATCATTCGGTTTTTACCCCTTTTTCCTAGGTTTTTACCGGTAAAAAGCCAACCCTGCATAAGACATACCCAAATTTAGTCAGCATCGATCTTTGAGTATCTTCTTGAGTTTGCTCTGTTGTAACTTCCATCACTTCATTTACTATAGATCGAATTATTTTTGCCCTCTGTTTATTAACTACCCAACTTCATAAGAAGTCTTTTACACTTAGTTACTTAGACTACTGGGCACTAGTAAAATTTCCCAGGTTTGATGTTTGAGTGCAAGTTGTAATTATACATTTACTGCATGTGCAAGTGTATATTTCCAGATATTCCAATTTTTGTAAAATAAACTTTATAATGTATTTTTAATTTCATACTTGCAAACTTTAATGCTCTCGCCATAAAACTTCTTTTTGGAT
Organism: Cheiracanthium punctorium; assembly: GCA_038373885.1. NCBI lineage: Eukaryota > Metazoa > Arthropoda > Arachnida > Araneae > Cheiracanthiidae > Cheiracanthium > Cheiracanthium punctorium. The sequence goes on from JAWZYV010011617.1 coordinate 301,720, forward strand.
TTTATGTAAAATCCTTGTCTTTTATGATTTCCAACGAATTTTGAAATTTTTATTTTTTAAAATAAAATCATGGCACATATTGTTTTTAAAAATAATCTTAAAATTTATCATTCATTAGTATTCAGGTGTTTTGTTTATTTTAAAATAATTACCGAATTTTTCTTAAATGCAAGATTTCATAAATTTTGAGGTATCTTTTGAAAGTGCATTCTGCACTTGAATATATGGCTCTCTGATCTTTTTGAATATATGGATTGTTTTTGAACTATATTTTCTACTATAGCACGACTCCTTTACGACTACTAAAATAATGAAAAATTGCTAGACTTGTGCAACTGTGTACATTTGTTATTTTGTTTGCATTAGGATCTCAGTCTAATGGTGGTGGTGGTGGTAATGATGGTGGATGGGATGATGATGATACAAGTTCTGTTCAACAAAATTCAAATTGGAATAACTCTTCTTCTGCTAAGCCTAAAACCGATTCTTCTGATTGGGAGTGGAATGACAGTGGATCATCAGCTACTGGTAATAACTGGAACTCAAATCGAAATGGTGATTCTCGTCCTGCTAGAAGTAAGTTTAGTAATTCATATTTCAACCCTTTTATACCCCAAAAGTTTTTGTCTTATGAAGATATTTTAATATTTCCTCTGTTTTTATGTATTAGAAATGCCTAATTAAGTAATGTATGTGTATTTGAAGCACCTCATTAAATATTGTTGTGTTAGGAACATCTCATGTGAATCAAATATTGATCCTATTGGAAATTCATGTCTTTAGAATGATTTTATGAGGGTCTTCAAGGTCCTGTCTGCTCATACAGGGTTATGGCCAGAGTTCGAAAAAATCACGGTCGCCCAGGAGACTAAAAATTATTCCTTGGTGACTAGTTTTTCATCAGTATTATTAAATATACCCACTGCTTTTTTTTCTGCCTCCTAAGAAAAAAAATTTTCTGATCCCTGGTTATGTTGTTCAAAGTTCTACTTGTAAAAGTTGTAGTTATAGAAATTTGCTTTTGCCCCCTTCCCTTCTTGAATTTAAGAATCCCTTCATTAATAGTTTAAAAATTAAATTGAAACTGTCATCATTTTAATGTTAATGAATGTTCGGTGAAAGTAATTATTTTCAGTAATTAGTGAATATTTGTTTTAAAATGTTAAAAGGTTTAGCTCACTGCATACCTTACATAAAGCAACTTTACTTGTTATGTATTAACAATTTGATGAAGTTGGTTTAATATTTTGGATAGCAATTACATCTTTTTGCTTTCAAAAGTTCTTGGGTTTTTCCTTGCATGGAAGAAAAATCAGATTTCATGTTGAAATTTTAACCTTAGTTAGTTTGGACCAAAAGTAACTTAGCTTAAAAACCTGAAAAAGAAATAGTTTGAAATGTGAGAGCTGGACCAGAAAAAAGAAGCAATTGAAACTTGAAGCAGAATATTTGGATTCTGAAATTAACATTAAAATTAAAGAACTGCAAAAATCTTAAATATACCAGTACCTTAGCAGGGATTGTGCGGAAGTCTGATAGAAGTGGGCCACAAAGGTCCATATCTTGAGCAATATGGGTTTTTGCATATGCAAAAACCATTATGTGTGTATTTTTTTGCATCACAACAAACAAAATTTATGTAAATAACTCAAAACTGAGTAAACATGAACCTGCTTACACGCTTAAACCCAAAGAGTGAAAAAATGATACATCGCTGAGCGATCAGTTTCCATGGTAACCGACCGGTTTTTCCTCGAAAGTGGTCTTTGTCTTTTTTTCTGAGAGCTTCTTTCTTCCCTTCCTGTTTTTTCCGAGAAATTCCGTCCTCACTTATTGTTATATTCTGCTCCGCTCTTGTGATCGAAAAACGCTCCTTAAGGAGAAGCTCACTTTTGAAAACTGGCTCACTTTTCGCTCAGACTGATCGAATTTCGCTCGTTTGGTTTAAGCGTGTGGATTTTTTGAGTTGACTGGAGAGAAAAACCACCTATTTAAAATTATTTCATCTAACGGTCTGGAGTTTTTGTAGGTTTTCTCCAGATTCAACGTGAATGTGTTAGAACCCCCTTAGAAAGTCCTCCTACCAAGGCATCCCTCATCTTAGGCAGATACCCCTCGCGCAGGTTTGCCTTAATCTCACACGTATCACACACATTAAGTGAAGTTTAAAAATGTTATTTTAAGAAAATATGTAATTTCTGTTAAATTACTGCTGCTAAATTAGAAATTCACCGAAGGAAATGAGCAGAATTTCATTAATTTACCATATATTTTTAAAACTAACTTTTTCTTGAAATCTAAACTATTTATAGTTTATTTCAAAACTTATATTTAAATTGTGCTGCAGAAATTCTAACAAAAATATAAGTCCATTTTTTCTTATAAAATTATCGAGTGTTTATAGAGCTGAAATTATAAAAATCATAATTATAGAAACAACGAATAAGGTAAATTAAATTGAATCATTTTTATTAAACAAAGTTACATTTATTTTTTGGCATACAGAAGATACGTAAGAATCTCTATTCTAAAAAAAAGTAAAGGCTGCTGTCAAAGCTTGTTGGGCTATATCTTCCTAAACCGTGGGGATTTGAGTTTTGACTAAGGTGACTACAGATTCGTAAAATTGCGAGGAACCTGATAAGCTGACTTAAATTTTGAAAATCTAATTATTCTACAAGATGGAAGGCTTATATTCGGGATATTGGAGGGATTTCACTTTTGGCAAGAAAAAGGGGAGGGCTTATATTCGAGTGGTTACTTTCAGGATTTTACGGTATTTGAGTAAAGATTTTAATATTTTGAACTAAAGGCTAACTGCATGTTCAATTTATTATTCGGTTTCAATAGAAGAATGTAGTAAAAATTTTTGTTAAATATGAACTTTTTTTTTTTTTTCTTTCAGAAAATGAGTTTTCTCCGCACATTTCAAAACAAAGTCGTCTAAATGACAATAACAAAAGCAGATTTTCCAAAGGTACTTGTGTGTATGTGCCTTCCGCTTTCCCCTGCATTTCTTTCGCCAATTGCTTACGTTTTTGCTTTTGTTTGAATGCTTTTCAATAGCTTTTGTGCAAAATGGTGTGACATGAAAGTTCCTGTCATTACTATAGAAAATTTATGCATGTGTAATTTGAAAATTATTTTATGTTCTTAATTTAAAATGAAAAAAAAGATGACTTCGACCAGTTTGAAAATCTCAAGCTTCTTAACATATATAAAATTAAAATTGCGACCATTTCAAAGATCGGCTTTACTCTTAAATTTCTTTAAAAGCAGAAAAATGCTTATAAATGAACAAGGGGAGAAACTTCTGGGGACACCTCAGAACTGCGAGCTTTTAAATTGTGTCTTAAGTTTCTTTTTGAATGTTTTATTAATAGTCAAGGTTATGTAAAAATTATAAACTTTATAATTACACCTTTTTAGGACAATAATAAGCATTATCATTTTGTGTATGCCTAATTGACATTATTCTAAGCAAATTTTGCATATTACTTGTGCAACACACCCTGCCTGCACCAACCTGCAAAAATTTTCAAGATTTTTTGAATCTAGGCCAGTTTTATCCCTAAATATATGTATTCTGAGGAGTTCCATATATTGAAGGGAATGTGCTCTTATATAGTTTGATTCTCCTAATGATACTATTTGTCATTTTGTATATTTATCTAGCAAAGAACAAGTTGATATATTTTGAATCTCAATAAATCAAAATTGCTGCTTCTTTATTATCCTAGTTTGTCTGAAAAATTAAATTATGTAAACATCAGGGGAATTTGTAAGTGATACCCTTTGTAAATACAGTGCATTCCTAGTGCAGTGACCTAGAGTACAAGGAAGTAGAAGAGACTGAGTATGCATTTTGACACTTTGCTTCATATATAAAATTTTATAATCCCAAACCGTACGCCAACCGATAGCTCATTTTTTACCCTTTGAGTTGACCAACACTAAAAAGTGTACATTCTGACATTAAAATAGATGGTAATTTTAACTAAATACCAAGGGAAGTTGAAAACGAGGTTCAATGTGAATAGATTGCTTTTAACTAGAAAAGATTTAACAGAAATTTTCAATATTTCTTCATCCTTCTTGTAAATGACTATCAGTTACTGAGCATTTTTACTTCCTTGTACGTAGTATAAGGAAGTAATGTGATCCCGAAAAATTTTGGGGGCCAAATTTCGACAAAAAAACCGATTTTGACTACCTCTAAATTTAATTTTAAAAATTTTTTCGATGCATCCTATCGTAGGCTACCATGCACGATCATATTAACGCGTCTGCAACTCATTTTGACCAGCGGCGAGTCTGTTGTGGCCAGTTTTTCCATGCCGTCTGTACGTACGTACGTATGTATGTAACTCGCATATCTCAAAAACTATGGGTCGTAGAATGTTGAGATTTGATATTTAGGATTGTTCTATGATCTAGTTGTGCACCTCCCCTTTTGGTGGCAATCGAATGGATAGTTTATGTACAGGACCGCCCAAAAGATTCGAAATACATTACGCTCTATGGGCCGAAATTCATTAAACTCGCCTAACTCAAAAGCTATTAGGCGTAGAATGTCGAAACTTCATATTTTGGATAGTTGTAACATCTAGTTGTGCACCTCTCCTTTTGGTTCCATTCGACTGGATAGTTTATCTACAGGACTGCCCAAAACATTCGAAATACATTACGCTCAATGGGCCGAAACTCATTAAACTCGCATATCTCAAAAACTATTAGGCGTAGAATGTTGAAACTTTATATTTAGGATTGCTGTAACATTTAGTTGTGCACCTCCCCTTTCGATTCCATTCGACTGGATAGTTTATCTGCAGAACCGCCCAAAAGATTCGAAATACATTACGCTCTATGGGCCGAAATTCATCAAAGAGTTTTTTAGAGGTATTGGGCTATTTCAAACGACTCAGAAGTGATGTATGCTGTAAAGAGTTAGAAAATGAATTTCTCCATTAAAAAAAGTGTCTTTATCATTTGTAGTTCTGCTACAGGAACACTCAAAAGATTTCCAATACATTACGGTCAATGGCAATTTTAGGAGATTCATCCATTTCAAGCACAATACCGTCCTACCACATAAGTTAGGTAATGGTCCGACCACGGTCACGTGCCTCCCTCAAGAACTATGCCAAAAGTCGCCAAGCTTGGCGACTTTTGGTGTACGTGTGTGCATATTTAACTCTCAAATCTCAAAAACTATTATGAAATTTCATATATAAGAATGTTGTAACATCTAGTTGTGTATCTCGATTTTTGGTTCCAATCTACTGGAGAGTTTATTTACAGGACCACCGAAAAGAATTTTAGTACTTTAATGTCTATGGACATCTTCAATATAATACAACTGTAGACAGTCATTGTTTGGTACATGCCCAAAAACTCGCCGTCTGTCCTCGACCTTGGCGAGTTTTGGCGAAATATCGCCAAATTTGGCGATAGTCAGTCATTTGGTCCATGCCCAAAGTATCGCCATTTGTCATCGTTCTTGGCGAGTTTTGGCGAAATATCGCCAAATTTGGCGATAATCTGTCATTGTTTGGTTCATGCTTAAAATCTCGCCAAAATTTCGTCGACATTGACGAGTTTCGCCGAAATATCGCCAAATTTGGCGCCAAAAATTATTTCGTATTTTGTATAACACTAAAACTTTAACCCGTAGATTTTTGAACTTTTGTATTTAGAACTATTGTAATATATAACTGTTTTCCATATCTTTTTTGACAGCAATCGACTGAGAATTTATTTACAGGGTGAGCCAAATGACTTTAAATACATTGAGGTGTATGGATGCATTCAATTCATTGAAAGTCTGTGGTCAATGACTACTTTGGCTATCCCCAAAATCTCGCAGACTATCTCAAATTGAACTCAGCTTGGCGATATCGAAATGTTTGTCTAGAAACCACTAAACCTTACTATTATTGATATTTTATCTCTTTCAAACAAATAAGTTTAGAGGAAGTGCGTCGAAAATATTTTTGTTCTAATGGACGTGCAAGGAAGTCATGTGTTGGACACATCATATTTTTTTTATTAAAGTCTCCAGTACCTAATAATTAAAAGTGAACCCTTATTTCGCAGTTTTATTTATTTTTATTCATTAATGTTATTTAAATTCACTTATGATTTTCTAAATGTTGCAATTGATTTTTAAGGTCGAATTCAAATCTGCTTAAAATATCTTCATTTGAAATGTGTTTGTGAAATATTAGTTAATGAATTGTAATATGGCTGGCTGCCTGTGCAGATGGTCATGTTATAGCATGCTGCTTCACCAAGAGCGGATTAAAGGGGGGGGGGCAGAGGGGGGTGACCACACACACACACCCGAGAAAAATGTAAAAGATCCTATTTTACTTCCATAAAGTGGATGTATGTCTATCTTCTGGCTTAACTCAACCCCCACTTGCTTTAATCTGCCTCTGTGTTTCACTAGTTTAAAATAATTGTTTCAGTTACTACTGCAGTATTGTGCATGATAGTGTATGATTATCCCTCCATATATTAAGTAGCTTGACTAATCCTTTCTCTCTCTAAAAAAGTGAAAATTACCCTACAATCAAACTAATGTTTGATTTTTTAAAAATGAAGTTAGCCCCCCCCCCCAACCCCTTAATTTTTCACTTATGGCACCATTATATGGATGGTCCTATATTTTACAATTGGAGGTTGGCAGCTCTGTAATTGTATTTTAAACATTTTTAGAAGAAAAAATAAAAATAGTGATGTTCCCAAAATGGGAACATTGGCCCTTAATGTTAATAAAAAGTAAAGCCAATGTATTTAATTTTGTTAATTTTCTGTTTGCATATTTTCCTTAATTATGAAAATGCATGCTTTGCATGTGGTATGGAGTCAATGTGCTTCAATAATGCTGAATTGTTAGTGAAACAAAATTAACAGGCCGAGCAAGTTTAAAACTGAGCTGTTTAAAATTTAAATTAGAGAAAGCAAAATTAAATATTCACTAAATAATTTCTGTTTACATCAGTGAATCAACTACAAATTTTGAATTTTTCCTTCTGTATACTTTTTAAGAAATCTTATTTTTAAATTCTTTATAGGTTTGTTTCAGTAAATTTTCTTTTGATTGCTTGAGCTGCTTGAAAGTTTTGTCAGATTGACCACATTCTATTATTATAGTAGTTCTAGTCAGGAGGTTGACCCTTTCATCCAAACTGCCACCCATTAGTGGCAGCTGCAAAACTTTCTCGGAGTACTCCTGTCACGTACTGGCAATACCACTAAACTTGTGAGTGTTACCATTGCCCAATGGAGACGTCCACATAATGTTCTCTGGGTACTACTGCTTCCCATTGGTGGCATGCAAGCATTCTGAGTTTTACAGACACTCCACCTAATCTGCACACGATTTTGAGTTTGATTGGAAAATTGAGGGAAAATTGAGTTTGATTACTACAGCTGCCAACCATTCCAGAATATAATTAACAGATTTATGTAAACAGTAATTTTTGTTTTAAAATGCAGAAAATGTTTTGATGTATACTGCAAAATGTCTTTTCATGACAAGATTCCATACAGTGCAACCACTTTGTGGAAGACTTCCTTGTAGCTTGAACATATAACTGGCCAGCTCTTTCGTACCGGGGGGAAAAAAAAAAGGTTAAGATTAACTAAATATCTTATTTATCTTAACCTTCCTACCCTGTTGAAAAAAAGTTACGCTTTACCTGGATGGGTCTAATCCAGGGTTTCCCAACCTTTTCAGCTGGCGGACCCCTTTTTCAGGCAAAAATCCACGGCGGACCCCTGTCAGTCGGCTCGCACCCGACCCCCCCCCCTTCAGTTTTGTTTATACTAACAAACGTAGACGCTGGCTGAATGCTTTCTTCTATATCTGACGTATCTCTCTTCATCAGAAATATCTTCATTTGATATGTGATCTGATTCATCTGTTTCTCAATACATTCATCTTCATCTATATCAGATAGATCTGAAAGCTCTTGTAAGAGTTCTCTGATCTTTTCTTCAGAAAGTTTACGTTTGCAATTTGCCATGTTATTGAACTAAAAAAGAAATGGCTAAGCATACCAGGAAGATAATGGATCATTTATCCTTCAATATATTGCCGTCATCTATCGACCACACAATAAAATAGTCTATTCAAAATATGAATGGGTTTTCCATGTATTTCTACGCATAAGAACATGGGTCGATTCGACCCAAACAGGTAAAATGTCACTTTTTTTTCAGGGTGATTAAAGAAAACTCTTACGACTCTGAAAAACTCGCATATTAAACAAGTGCACATTTTTGAGGAATACATGAAGTTTGAAAGATCTAAATTAAAATCTGTGGATGATATCTTAAGATCAATTTTAGAAATAGGTCGAATCGACCCAGACAGGGTAGAAAGGTTAAATCGGGCTTTTGTTTATATAATGACTACTTTTAAAACAAAATAAAACTTTAAAAATCAAGATTCTTGTATTTAAGTGCATTAATTTTCTTGAATCACTATCTTGGGAATTTAGGTGTTTGCTTGATGAAACCTTGCATTATTTAAATATACCAGTTCTGCTAAACTTAATGTATTTCTTTGTTTTCATGCCACTTATACTGTGGAAAGATGTGAAGCCATAAGCTTGCTGACCGCCTTTTCTTCTAAATATCTTCTAAAATAAGCTATTATATTAAGCTACTCTAGTTTTATGTATGTAAACTTTCTAATTGTTTACTTGTTTTTTCAGGCAATAAGTGTTTCAAGTGCCAAGAAGAAGGCCATATGTCACGTGACTGCCCAAATGGAGATAGGAGTGGCGGTGGAGGTTCTCGCAGCTGTTTTTCATGTGGTGATTCTGGTCATATGTCTAGAGACTGTCCTAACAAAAGCAGCAGTGGAGGTGGTGGAAAAGGTTGTTATAACTGTGGAGAAGATGGACACATGTCCAAAGACTGTCCAAATGAAAGAAAAAGTAGAGGTGGTGGAGGAAAGTGCTATCGTTGTAATGAAGAGGGTCACATGTCCAGAGATTGTCCAAATGAAAGTAGTGGAGGTAGAGGTGGTGGAGGAGGAAAGTGTTATCGTTGTAATGAAGAAGGTCACATGTCCAGAGATTGTCCAAATGAAAGTAGTAGTGGAGGTGGTAGAAGTGGTGGAAAAGGGTGTTATAATTGTGGAGAAGATGGACACATGTCCAAAGACTGTCCAAATGAAAAAAAAAGTGGTGATAAAGGTAGTGGCTGTTTCAGATGTCATCAGGACGGACATATGGCTAAAGACTGTCCAAATGAAGCTATTGGAGAAGATGGTATGCTTTTCTCACCATTAAAATTACTATAAACATTATCAAACTTTTTAAAATGTGCTATTTAAATGAATTGCTCTGTTTTACAAGTTAATGTTTTGAAAATGTTTATAAATTGGACTAAGTATCAGATATTTGTAGTTGACATAAAACTTCAATTTTTTAAATGTTATTAAAGAAAGGTTACAAGTATCTGTCAAAGCCATTTTATGAGAATCATAACTGTGCAATAGTTTGCAGTGAAAAGTTTTTCATAATTTCAAAATTAAATAGCAACCCAAAGTTGTGCTTTGTACTGAATAAGAAAATATATATGCCTGAAATTATGTACTTACATTCTTCATCAAGAAATTTAATCTTTTGTACCAAAAGCAGTACTGTTGGCAATATGTTGAAAAAGAAATTAAAAAACTTTCTGAAAGTGACCAGTTAGAAATGGTACCCAACTGCATTACGCTGCATTTTGGTGCCCAAATACATTATGCTGCTTGTGGTCAGCATTAATAATTAAAAAAAGACAAAATCCTGAAATATTTTTCATATTTACAGCCATCAGAAACTTCAAAATCTGACAGCTGTAAATTGTTAGGATTTTCTTTCACCAAGAATCTTGACAGAAAAGTGAGCTGCCATGAATGATCAAACACTCAATGCAAGATTGAATATTATTGTTTTGAATTATTTAACTCCTAAGTGGCTGTGACGTAAAATTCCATTCACTTAACAATTTGTATTTTAAACACACCAATATCACAATGTTTCAATTTTAAAATTTAAATCTTGTAAGTAATATTAAAAGTATATTCTATTTATAAATCTTCCTTTCAAAAATTTGTTCATTTTTCTAATTTTAAAACTGCACGAGATTTGCACTGTGAAAACAACTTTACATTATTTGCCCATTTCCTAGATGCTCTGAGAGTTATTTAATAAAAGCCCCTGCTGAGGTACCAGTTACTAAAGAGCTACAGACTTAAACACAAAATTTTTTACTCCAGTACGCTTGACTGTAAAAGCAGAAAAGGGAAGAACGAAAAAGGTCGAGAGATGCAGAAGAAGCACAAAATTAAATTTAAAGCTAAAAAGATAAAAGCCGATTTAGATGATTTTTAAATATGATTTCAAAGAAGCTCTTGGAGAAAAAAATAACAAATTATTTAAAGAAGCCAGTAAGAGATTGAAGATTGCCTTTTGAGCTTGCTGTTTTTAAATTGTTAATTTAGCTCGGGGAATCATGGAAGGGGTTGAGAATCTAAAATGTCAGGAAATTTAACTTAGACATTTTGAACTCTGATAAGAGTATCGACAGAAAGATATACAGCTTGATATCCAAATTAATACAGGAAAAATGAAATTAAAGTATAATATAATGCCAAGACCACAGTTTTAATTCAGTGACTTTTTACAGTTTATTATTATTTTGCATCTTAATAAAATAGTCTAGAGTAAATTTTTATTTTTTTTAAAGAAACTTTTAGTTGGAAAAAAAACTTCATTTCTTTAGTTTCAGCTTTAAAACAGTCTTCTAGCTATGTACAAGTTTTAAGTGCAAAATCAACAGTGAAACTAAATTCTTTTTATTTTAATGTCCATACAGTATATGTATTGTTCGAAGCGACAGATAAATGGTATTTTATGGGAGGGGACGGGTCCTCGGAAGATTCACATACGCATCCATTCTGTGGAAGTAAATTAGGATCGTACGTTAATCCTTTTTCTCAGAAGGGGGGGTTAATCCCCTTCTCTCCCTCTTTAATCCATCCTGGATTGTTTGTATAAGGTATACTTCTTACAAACCTATATATTTTTTACTTTTAACTTATACTTACGATGTTGTCACTTTTTTCATAAAAACGGTCACTTTTTTCATAAAAACGATCACTTTTTTTGTTATAAAAATGGTCACTAAATAAACTTTTGAGGGAACAAGTGGCTCTTAGCCCTGCCAACAATTCTGCTGGATACCCTGTTTCAGTTCCTAGTGAAACTAGCATGTTTGGGTCATTCCATGCCAATTGATCGAAGGATTTTTTTTTCTTTACCATTTTCAATTACTTTTATTGTGTATACAGTAGAAGACCCAAAATCCGCACAGCTTGGTTCCAGACCTTGTGCAGATTTTAGAATTTTGCGGATTTTGGGTCATAATAGGAAATTTATTCTATTTCCCTCCACCCCACGCAGAAAAAAAAAAAATAAATAAAATAAAAAGAAGATCAAGAGAAACAAATCATGTTACTTATTATCAGAATCATAATATAAAAATACAGTGGAATAATACAATATACAAAATTAGAGATTATAGTTCAACTTATTTAAACATGTATATTCAATAGTAGTTTAGGACTTTGGGATATTCTAATTATAGTTTTTTTTTTTTTTTTCATTATTTCCTGTTCTGTAACACAGCTTTGCTGCTCTACAAATCTGAGATATTTCTTTCTCAGAGCCTAACCTTGATTAAATGTTATTTTATCAACTTTTTGATCATCCTCATTTGTTACTGTGTCATGTGATCATAATTGAGTGTTAATTGTGTCACTGTCAGTCATTTCAAGGATATCAATGTTACCATGAGAGCTCACAAACTCTTAAAATATTTTTTTCAAGTGGGAATTGCTTATTCAGTTTTACTTTGTGGCTATAGTGTAGTTTTCTGAGCTTGCAGCTGGCAGGGCAGATTTTATTGTTTACATTGAATAGACAGTGCGGATTTTAGAGCCTTGCGGATTTCGGGTCGGCGGATTTTGGGTCTTCTACTGTGTTACTATAATGTAGGTCTATATATATTCATTTTATTTTAATAACAGGTTAAAAATCCAGAATATTATACTATGCTTCACATTAACCTTTATAAACTGACATAGATAAATGGTATTTTAAAAATATAGTATTTTACTTAGGAAATTGCATGCTTTTCCTCCATTTTTAAAAACTCTGGAAAATTTAATTTCATTTGAGATCTTAATGGGAACAAAGAGGGAAAAGTTGTCACATACTCTAAAATGAATAAATATACTAGTTCCTTCATTTTTGTAGAATATTAAATGTGTGTGCTTATATATATCATTTGAAAGCCTATGATATGCTAAAGACAGTGATACTTTTTAGATAACTTAATTTTGGGTGGAATTATTTATATTGATGCAAGTTGTACCAGAATTGCAATATTTTTCCAACTTTGATTTGATAACTCAAATGGCAGCAGACAAACCTAATATATTTATGCTTACTTTTGGTCCTATACAAAATGTAAGAAAATGTAAAGAATATTCAGGTAAAAAAAATTAATCACTTGACATGGAATAACCAGTTTGATAAGTCCATGAAATTAGCTTTTTTATAATCTTGTCAGCTATTAGTAAAAATAGCAGTCTTAAGTTAACATGACCCTTACACTTGGGGTGAATAAAAAAATTTATGGTAGACATTTACAGCAAAATCATCATTAAATGTAAATTCGCTAGTTTTATAATGTCCATAAAAATTCTGACAATGAACTGCCCTTTTCTTATTTTAAATACTTTTTGACTAACCACCATGTACATTATTTCTGCTGCTTCATTTATTGCAGTCAAGCTTAAAAGTACTTAAAAGCACACTTATGTATTACAGTATTCTCAGCTTCAAAATAATATAAAGCTAATGTTTATGCAGTCCTTAGTAATTGTCTAATCTTTAAAAGTAAAATATTAGTTGATTTATCATTTTAAACATTTTTTGAAGGAAGTTTTATTACAGAGGAGAGAGCAAGATAATTGAGATTTCTTTAATGAAATCATGGATTTTAAATTTCTAAAATTGAAAAACACTTATATTCTGTTGTAGTAGAAACCCTATTCCTTTCATAAAAATGAGAGTATGAAAGAATATTCCTTTTTAAAACCCAATCTTAATGCTTCAGGGATAGATCGGTTCACAACTGTCTCCATCACAAAAGAATTTATGGTTGTGATTCAGATTTCGGTCTGTTATAATATATACAAAATTGTCTTTATTAATTTGAGCCATTTTTCTCTCAATATTTGCTGCTTTCCAGATTTTGTCTGCTTTAGCAAAAAAAAAAAAATTCTAGTATTAATTTGTATTTCTCAAAACAAGGAAGCATTAGTTTTGTGGTGGTGTAATTGTGCAAGTTAAGAAATTGACATGTTCATGATTTGTATGTGTGCAAGTTTGTATGATAGTATTGATGTTATTTTATTAGTTCAATTAACTGATTGTTTTGCAATTTTAGGTAAGCCAAGGCCTCCTCCATATATACCACCCGAACCAAGTGAAGATGCAGAAACTTTATTCGTTGGTGTTCCTACGGGAATAAATTTTTCAAAGTATGATGACATTCATGTTGATGTGAGTGGGGACAATGCACCACCTCCAATTGACTCTTTTGAAAACTCTGGACTATGTGATTTGTTACTTAAAAATATTAAAAGTTCAAAGTATACAAAACCCACACCTGTACAAAAGTATTCCATTCCAATCATTAGTAAGAGGAGAGACTTGATGGCATGTGCTCAAACTGGATCTGGTAAAACTGTAAGTTCTCCTTTTATTGATTTTTAAAATATAACTACAAGTGTGCAATATTCTTTCTGTGTATCCCACTGCATCGTGCTTTAAACTATCATGGAATTGGATTACAGTTGAACTCTTATAGCAAGAGGGAAGGGTCCATGATATTTGCTTGTTGTAACAGTGCTCCTAAAAACAAGTTTGAAAAAATGATAAAATTCATACTTAGAGTATTACTCTACTTGTTTTTAATAATTTCTCTACAGTACAAAAGAAATTGGTTAATTTTGCTATAAAATGTCTTATGTGTGTATTATTTGGGAGAGACTCATGGCCCAACACAAGAAGTCAGACGCCACGGGAAAAACTGCTCAAAATAAACTTGCAGTCAGTCAAAATAGATCGTATAAAGTAAGTCACCCAAGTGCAAAACTTGTTGAATCCAAAAAATCATAAAGTGAGATAACACCATTTCTTTTCTTTAAATCATCTTTTGTGTATTCCCCTCCTAATAAAACCTTAATAAAAAAAACTCTGCCTAAACCTTTGAAATAAAGCTTTGAAAAATCCCATACTGCTTCAAAACTCTGTAAATCCCTCTTGCAGGGCTCGCAAATTGTCTGTTCTCCCTCTAAATGTCTCTTTTGCAGCTAGAACTCTCTAAAAGTTGCTTTATCATGTTAATGGTCCCTATTTCCTCTTGCTCACCCTGGATTCTAGCTGTTCTGAAGTCATGCTACCAGAGTCTAATTGCAAACTGCACGAGAAACCCATCCACAAATGTCAAGTACAAGATCTTTACCAGTCGAATGTTTACAATGAAAAATAGAAATTGAAATGGGGATCTTAAAACTACTGCAGAAAGCGATGCGGAAATGTGTACTGAATTTGGTGATTGTGTAGCATTTATTTTTTAGGAGGTGTTATCAGGGGACGATCCTGGAATTTTTTCCAATGTCCCTTTTTTGTGAAAATTGCTAATTTTTGAAATTTCATGCCAATTTAAGTCACTTTTGTTAAAATAACAGATTAAATTATAGGATAAATTGCCAATGAAGGGTCGTTTTAATAAATTGTAATTTTGTGAAGGGGCTGCAAAATGGACCAAATTTTCATCTGCATCAACCCCATGTGATATATTTTTCAACAGCGCATTGCAGTGGTTCAGTCTGAGTAGGGAGGGCAGGGGGGGGGGGGGGGGATATACAGATAAAAAAATAAAACGTTTCCTTTTTGTTTTTGAAGCATCTACTTTATACTGCCGCTGTCAGTGTTTGCACTCATAAAAATGTTTAATTCTGTGCCATGGTGAATAGCTTAAAATAATTGCTTATTTTAGGATTCCTACATAAATGTCAAAAATTCTCAATACTGAAAAAGAGTAAGTAATTAAAAATGTAATCATTCTTCAGTGTTACTTTTCTTATCTTTCCTGTGCTTTGATGGGATCTCTTAGTTCTCTCCCCCCCCCCCCCCCCTCCCATCCTAGCTTTGCAAAATAGCTTAATTTTGCACAAAAATGCAGGTGATGGTGATTCACGCTGACTTGACATTTGTTTGTAGCCACTTAAAAAATTTGAGATGTTGATTTTTTTTTTAAAACTAATTACAGAAGTTACATTCAATTTTCATACTTGTTGGTTTATTCCTCCATTTTTCTGTTTTCACTTATTTTTGCTATTCTAGGACCTCATACTGGCTGGCAACAAAACTATCCTACAGATACCCTACTATTTATCCTACAGATTTCTCAGATTTTAATTTCATTAAGATTATTTATGAAATGTGCTTGACTCCCATTAACAATGAAGTTTCTTCATGGCAGGTCCCTTTTCCCTCGATATATCATTAAAAACAGTTGTGAGCACTGATCTTGCTGACTGCCACATAATTTTATCTATTTGATTCTACCTACATCAAAACTCATTTCCTCAGCTGTAATCAGAACATGTTCCTTAACTTCAAAACTCGTTAAATTGCTTGAGACAGTCGGACGTTATTCATGCAGAACTGTTATTTACATCTTTCTTGAAAGAAAACAATGTTCCTATTTCAGCAGCTGACCATGCTGAATGTGAGAGGGATTTCAGTATTATTCGGAAAAACAGAAATGAATTCAGGTGCAACTTGTCTAATACGATTTTGGGGCTGATTCCTAGTTTAGGGTGCTATCTTGCTTAGAGAAAACTTTTACTTCAGATTTTCTGAATAAAGCCGAAAAAGCTACTGCTGCTTCTTTGAAGTCAGCACAGTCAAAATGAGTTTTTTCAAGCCAGTTAAGTGATTATAATTAATACATTGTTAGTCACAAATTTGGAAAATAGTGTATTAATTGATTTGCCTTTTATTCAACAACTTCATTTTCTGTTATTGTTCTTAGCTTTATTTAATACTTCAAACAAATAATTGTGATATAAAATGCATTAAAAATAATACTCGTGCATTCTATGGTGAAAGGTAAAAAATAACGCTCATGCGTTGTATAGCAGAAAATGTCGGAATTGCTGTTCGCGCGCTGTTTTACACATTTTGATTTTCCCAGGTTGGCAAGTCTGGCAATTAAGTCATTTTTATTAACTTTTAGCTATTTTTTAAACATAATTTTACTTTAAAATCATTTTATCATTCAACTGCCATAAAAATTTGCCTCTCCCCATGGTACTGAATAAGGCAGCTTATTCATGGCAAGCTTACATCAGCAATTTTACAATCAATCTGTATTGGCCATTCCAAGCTACAACTACCAAGAAAACACTTTGTTATGCATGGACCAAAAAATATGCATCTCGAAGAATCTATTTAGCATCAGCTCTGCACGATTGCTTTTACAAAATTGATCTAAGCCATATTTCTACTGTTCGTCTGGTATGTGATGAGTGTAGGGGCTAGAATAAATGAATTCATATCTTTTTATGATGATGAATTCATACAGTTTCAAAAGTTGATAAATTCTACTTACACCTGCAATACTCTTTAAATCCAAATCAGTTAGTTAAATAACATAAAAGCTACAGCAAGTTCAGGAAAAGCACTGATGGAATTAGATTCGGAACAAACTCTTGCATTAATAAGGCAAATTTCAAGCAATCGGCATGAAAGATAAACTGCAGAATTTTTTTAGCTTTCTGTTTAAAAAAAAAAAAATAATAAAAAAAATCTGGATAGTGCTTAACAAGTTTTGCTACTGGCCAACTCAAATTTAAAGGTAGTCAAAATAGTTTTTTTCCCCCTTCGAAATCTGGAGACAGAAATTTCAAAATTGCATTACTTCCCTTTACATCATATAAGAAAGTAAAAAAGTTATATGTGCCAATACTATTGGTTGATCCCTACAAATATATTTGAAAGTGCTTCATAAATTCCTGTCTCATGTTTATTTGTTGATTGTAGGACAATTTAAAAAAAAAATCTGCAGTTTTATTCTAGTAAGTATTACTGAATGAAACATTTCAGTTTTAAATTACACTTGCCTAAACAATGAATATAAAATTGTAAGGTGCTTAGTATGTACATTTTATCCATAATTTATAAAATGCAGGGATGCTACACCTGTGACAATTGCGACGAACTGAGACAAAACTGCCGGCCTATGCCATTTTGCGACATTTGGTAGGATTTCGGCCGTATCTGTGCAATTCTGCGCCAAAACAGCGAACATGAGTAATTTTGAATCTGACCCACGGGAGCGCGACCACGTGTTGCGAGTTGTGCCGAACATTCCGGTCCTCAAAATAAACCTCCGGCCAGTATTGGAGAAAGAAAACCTCCCGGTGTAAAGGGGGGTTGGTGGGTTCACAGTTGAGTTTCCGGTCTACGTTACACCTACTGAAGCAACCATGCTCATTTCGTATCTACCACGTGGAGAGGAAAGAAATTCTTTTCCTCTTACTGCCTCTTCCCCCCCCCCCCCCCCTCCCCCAACTAGCCGATATCCATCCAAATATGTCATACGAAATTAGGCGAATCATCTACCTCTGAACGCCCCCAAAGCAGAATGTTTTGCAATGTTCTGCAACGCTCTCTCAACTAGCCAAAAATGTTCTGCAGGAAATATACCTTAATATACAGAGGGCTATTATGTTAGGATATTAGTAAGCGTAACCTATATCTAAAATATTAAATGAAATTAGAGAAACTTTGTGTAATTATCAAAGTAACAAGGAAATGAAACATTAACCGAACAGATATATATATGTAGAGAAAATATTTCGAACTAAAGCTTAAAATTCCCGGTCGCCAGTCGCCAGGTGGCGATTAAACTTAAAAAACTGGCGATTTACGACTTTCTGACTACCGGCCAGACGAATTCTATCGTTTGTTAACTCAGGTTTCGCACTAGACTGAGGGATTCCGCGATTCTTGCAATGCCACACAGAATCCCCCTCAAAACAAACAAACAAAAAAAAAAAAAAAAAAAAAAACAGTAGCGGGCTTTTCCTGTGTGCTGGGTTGTTCAATTTTGATGAAGCAGCTAAATATTTAATGGGATAAAGAATCAAATATCATTAAATTCTATTGTTATCAAAATCATTTGTGTATTATATTGCTAATTTTGATATTTATAATCTGCTGAGCTCATTCTAGGCGAGGTCAGTGGTGCGCCGCGCCCCGATGCCCTTTAAAAAAAAAATTCGTTAGCGCCCCGATGATGAAAAACTAGACACCTTCTTTTGCCAGCGAAGTTCATTTTAATCTCTAAGAAAGTTTCTTTAGCCCTTTTATTTGTTTAACTGTTATTTGTTTGCTTACACCTAATGTGTTAATGATACTTGTCAAATGAAAAGGAGGAATTTGCACAACTGCTATGGTAATAGAACTCTCCTGCCCTCCTTCCCCCTTCCCGGAAGCACTCGGGAGGCCCAGTCCGGGTAGTAGCGGACCTTGATGAGAAGGGGGATGGAAATCAACTGTGTAAAAACTAATTCATCTATAATTTTTTTATTAATGGACCGATTTGTTTGAAAATTTGGGGATCACTTTTAAATGCAAAAATTGATTCAGAGTCTAAATTTTAGAAAGACATCTTAATTTGTTCAAAAGTTAGAAATTTATTGTCAAAACATAATTTCTTTCCCCTTTCTTACTTTGTGGCTTAAAGTTACAGAATGCTTTGTGCCCCAAAGCAGAATGTTTTGCAATGTTCTGCAACGCTCTCTCAACTAGCCAAAAATGTTCTGCAGGAAATATACCTTAATATACAGAGGGCTATTATGTTAGGATATTAGTAAGCGTAACCTATATCTAAAATATTAAATGAAATTAGAGAAACTTTGTGTAATTATCAAAGTAACAAGGAAATGAAACATTAACCGAACAGATATATATATGTAGAGAAAATATTTCGAACTAAAGCTTAAAATTCCCGGTCGCCAGTCGCCAGGTGGCGATTAAACTTAAAAAACTGGCGATTTACGACTTTCTGACTACCGGCCAGACGAATTCTATCGTTTGTTAACTCAGGTTTCGCACTAGACTGAGGGATTCCGCGATTCTTGCAATGCCACACAGAATCCCCCTCAAAACAAACAAAAAAAAAAAAAAAAAAAAAAACAGTAGCGGGCTTTTCCTGTGTGCTGGGTTGTTCAATTTTGATGAAGCAGCTAAATATTTAATGGGATAAAGAATCAAATATCATTAAATTCTATTGTTATCAAAATCATTTGTGTATTATATTGCTAATTTTGATATTTATAATCTGCTGAGCTCATTCTAGGCGAGGTCAGTGGTGCGCCGCGCCCCGATGCCCTTTAAAAAAAAAATTCGTTAGCGCCCCGATGATGAAAAACTAGACACCTTCTTTTGCCAGCGAAGTCATTTTTAAACTCAAG